>VWZF01004007.1:125491-182959 GCA_013396755.1 Sclerurus mexicanus | reverse complement strand
GGCAGCGGGGAAAAGGCGGCGGGCGGGGGAGGAGGAGGAGGAGGGACCAAGGCTGGGCTGGTCCCGGTCCCTCCACGCCTCCCTGACAGGAGCCCGGGGGCCAGGCCGGCTGCACCCCCGCACCGACCCGCTCACCGAGCCGGGCGGGCAGATCGGCCGCGGCGGGGCGGGAGGAGCATCCCGGCCGGGACCCACACCCACCCCCCCACCCCCGGGACAGGTACACGGGCGTCCTCTGGCCAGACGCGTACAGTCACCCCGGGGCACGTGCACGGCATCCCCCAGACCCCATCAGTCCTGTCCCCGCTCCTGCGGCGGCTGCTCTGGCAGAAAACACGCTCCTCGCCTGGCGTCAGGCCCCGTGGTGCTGGGTCACCTGCACGGCTCTGGGTGCTGGGGCACGGGCACATGCTCTTGCTCTGACAGGAGGCACAAATCAAAACCACTATGTAAAGGGTGGGCTTTTTCCAAGCTCATTGCTATGCAAGTTACACAGAATATTATTTGTTCCAAGGCAACTCCTGAGAAAATCCAGTGCTGTGATCCAGTAGAGTTTTCAAATGACTGGGGTGCCTTTAGTTAAAATCACAGAATCATGGAATTGTTTGGATTGCAAAGTACTTTAAAGATCATCTAGTCCAATGCTCCTGCAGTGGGGCAAGGACACCTTCCACTAGACCAGCTTTTGTATGGTCTCGCGTGAATTTAGTGAAGCGGTGGTAGAAATCGTCCATATGGAAGGAAGTAACTACTTGGTCTTTTCTGGGGACGAAAGGTTCTGTGGGGTGTTTTTACTATTATTTTCCTTCAGAAAAGTCTTACAGTGATGCAGAACAACCCTCAACTCATCTCCAGATGTATTTTCAGTGATTTTATACATCAAAATTTGAATAAAGATCCATATCTGTTTGTGAAATGAAATAAAGTGAATTTTTGTGGTCCATATCAATTCATGCAGCAGTTTTGTAATGGAAGGAGGAAACAGAAAGCAAAACTCCGCAGAAGAAAAGGGAAACAGGCTCCTAAGACTGTATATAGTAGTAAAATGGAAAAATCAGCCAAATTCACCTCACTGTGGTTTCAGCTTGCAAAAAAAAAAGCAAGCATTGCGAGCAGAAAAGAAGAGAAAGCACATATGTCATGAGAGGGAAAAAAAGGCTCAAGATCCTCTACAAAACAAAAATGCTGATTTTCTTGATCTCATACCAGCATCCCAGCAGTTCTCAGCAGGCTCCCAGCAGCAGGCACAGCCTCACAGTCCCAGGCACAGCCTTGGCTCTGGTGCTGGCAGATCTGGACCAGGTCTCCTTTGCAAAATAGCTGGAGCCTCCCAGAGTCTCTTATTTGGGGAGTTGTTCCGAGTGCAACTGTGTAATTGAAGCAAAAAAAAAAAAACAAAACTTGGTAGGCAGAGGGCTATGGGAAAGCTGTATATCTCTCCATGTCAGAGTATGTCTACATAGAAGGTAGATTTAAACTACTTAGCTCGAATACCACTGACAGGGATTAGTGACCTGAGCTGTTACCCTCAGGCCCTGTCAAGCCCTGTCAAGCTTTGCAGCCTGCCCCAAGCTCCCTTATTGATGAGGAAATGTAAAGAACAACATATATATCCCTTGTATGCCCCACTAGATAGTTTTGCATCCTTTGTGAGGCCACTTCAAACTACACATGGGTCTAGAAAATGGGGATCACTATCCCTCTCTGGATGTACAGCCAGTCTGGGATCATTTCTTGTATGAGTAACATGAAATGACTCAACTTAACTTTGTTATGTTGTCCTCAAATTGGTACCCGCTTCAGCATTATAGCAGCAATATTCTATAGCCTGTCTAAAGCATTTGTTAATGAGTCTGGGTGGTATTATATGCAGAGTGGCTAAATATCCGGTGGCTTAGATAAAAAAGAGCTGAAAGCCCTGGCTTCTCCTCTGTAAGGGTGAATTCATTCAATTAAACAGCTTTGAGAGCTCAGATACGGTTTAGCGGGAGACTTTATTACCTCCTAAAACTTGGAGAGTATTAAAACAATTGTCAGGCATGCAAAGGAAAGTTTGCATTCAGTTGTGCTAAGCAGCCAAATTTACATATTCTCAACCAGATCTGGAGATTTAAAAAGCCTTCATAATTGCATTAAACATGCTTATTCTCTGTGTTCTCTCATGCAGAGCTGATTACCCCAAGTTGGGCAATGCCTGGAGGGACATTTGCTAAGCCACATGATGTCAACAACTTGCAAATAAACTAAATTTTTTTTTCAAGGAAATAGCAGTTTAGTTATTCCTGCAAAACATCTCTCTTTTCCAGCAGCTGTAGGAGCCAATGCTTGTCTTCTCCTTGTGCTCTTTTAGAATGCTGATGCTCAGCCCATGCAGGGTGACTCTCAGACCCCACCAGTGATCCACCTCAGCTCACTGGCAGGGTCTAATGTCCAGGAGGTGCTGGGATTAGACCCACAAAATAACCTCAACCCTAGGCAAAATTTTGGACCAGATATCCTTATCCCTCCACTCTTCCTCCATCAGACTGAGGTGGGTGAAGTGGCTACAGAAGTCCTTTCCCCTCCCAAACCACTATCCCACAGGAGAGAACTCAGTGCTCACTAAGGGACTCCAGGGGCTATTTTCTCACCCACTTTTGTGTAAGAAGTTTATCTGCCTTTTTTCATTTTCTTGATCATTGTAGCGAGCATCATCTCAACCAGCTCTGGGGATTAAACAAAGGCTTTCCAGAGTGATGCCCTTGGCATCAATCAATCTGAGTTTTTTTAGATAGAGCTGCAGCACAGTCACTTTGTGAAGCAAAAGGAGCAGTGACAAGCTGTGATCACTAATGCTTTGCACAGGCCAGAGATTGAGCTCATGCCCACTCGATCAAGCCCATGCCCACTCGATCAAGCCCTTCGCAAGAAGAACAATTAGTTATCCTTACAGACTAAGCAGTCCAGAAAGGAGAGAGCAACTTATGCAAGCATGTTTAAGGGCTGCGTTACAGTGCCAGCACTTCTGTGGAGCAGTTCCTCACTGGAGGCAGTTGCAGAAGCTCTATCTGCCCTCCTGATGCTCCTGGGGGGCTGCCCATCTCACTGTCCAACACCAGGATAAATCCTCTGCCATGCAGGGGCAGGATCCCACTAGGATTCAGCCTGAAGGAAACATCTCGTGCTGTGCCTCATCACTAACAGGAAGTAGATTCAGGATATAAGGAAGAAATGTTCTACAAAGAGGGTGGTGTAACACTGGCACAGATTGCCCAGAGAGGTGGTGGATTCCCCATCCCTGGAAATATTCAAGGCCATCTTGGACAGGTCTTTGAGCAACCTGGTGTTGTTGAAGATGTCCCTGCTCATTGCAGGGGGGTTGAAACTAGATGGTCTCTAAGGTTCCTTCCAACCCAAACTATTCCATGGTTCTGTGATCGCTAGCAAAACCTTCCCTAGGGAAGGCAAACCAAATCCAGCACTGAGCCCAGCCCTCACAATTCACAGCACCCATTTTCCTTTCATCATGGCATCAGGAAGACAGCGTGAAAGTAAGAAAATCTCTGTGACAGGGGAGGGAGGACTTTTTTTTCTCTTCTTGGTTGTGTGACCCATATGGTTATCACGTTATGGGAAAATCTGGCTGCCCAAACAGGTGTCAGCACTCCCAACCTACAGTCTCATTTCCTGATCGCATCTTAATCGTTGAGTTGGTTGTGAAAGTTGATTTCTTGCACATTCTTATATCAGTGGGAATTTCTGCCCTTCCCTGACAAGTATTATAGGCAGCCTTTGACATACAGCCCTACAGGACCTAAATAGGCTGCTATTCTTTCCCTACACTGAAAGGGAGCTTTGTGCCAGGGATTCATTAAACTGCACTGCACAGCCCTTCATAAATGGGCTCAATAATGAACAGTCGATTTAACTGGAAAAGCTGCTGGAGCTGTTAAATTAAAGGGAAATAAAGTGCACTTCAGGCTCAGTCTGCCAGAAGAAAATGTTGACCTAAAAAAAAAAAAATCTTTATTTTACTCAATCTCTTGCAAACAGACTAAAATCTTCAGGAAGTTTATACTCACAGCAGTGGGAACAATTTTAAAATTTACTGATTTGCTTCCCCACTAATAAAGAAAGAAGAATTTCAATAAAATATTCAATAAAATCAGAAGGAGGGATGAAAGGCATATTCCACTTAAGCCAAACTTAGTCCACTTAACCTAAATTTAGTATTTGTAGATATGAGATTGTGTGGTTTATGTGTGGCTTACTTGCCTTAAATCACTGTAGACCCCTTCAAATGATGCCCATTCATACATGTGCATATACACAGCTCCTTCCTTAACAGCCTTGGCTTCTTTGAGATGCTATTCTATTCAAATTAAATTATTAGTGGACACAGCACTGAGGACTTGGCATCCTGCAAACAAAGCCCTGTTTTCCTCTTGCAGCTTCTGAATGCCGTTTTCTCGTTTCCTTTGCCCTCTTTCAGTCTCAGTGTGCGTTTCAGATTCTCCTGGAATATATTCTCTCCAGAAGAAAGGGCAAAGCAGGTTCTGCTGGCACCTGTGAGTGGGTGATAAGTGTTTGTAAGCACTGCATTACACTGGAAAGAGCTGTACAAGGATAAAGCATGAAGCTGTATTGTCTGTTTAGGGGACCATTGCTCCATCAGTAGATACTGTATAGGCTCTTGTGGTCCTTGCCCAGATGGGGCTGAGCTCTGAGATGCCACTGCAGACTTGTGGATTTCAGCAAAGCATTCTAAGCTAAACACAAGTGTCTGAGATGGACTTTAAACACTTAACCTGAGGGATTTTTATATGCTTGTTTTAAGCAAGAAAGCAACCACATTCAATTTTGACTGGAAAAGAAAGAGTGTATCACTCCAAGCCTTCATTCAATCAACTTCCTATAGCCAAAGTTTTCACTAGAGCTGAGTTCACAGAGTCATTTGGAAGAAACTATTTCCAGTTTGCCAGTATTTTTTGAAATTTTGGAGGGTTATGCAATCCAGTCCTTCAGCATCCAATTCTAGGATCATGTTGCTCATAAGGCAATGGTTTTTTTTGCCCATGTGAGGTGTGCAGGACTCAGCTGAGAAATGGACACACAGTGAGGGAACTATATTTAATCTTCTGGATTAATAGGAAAGTCCATCGTTCAGTTGAGCCTGACCCAACTCTTGGTTTTAGAAGAGTGTAATTCCTTATTTCAATGACATTACTCCAGTGTAAAGCTGGGGCTGCTTAGCAGTGAATCAGCTGTTCCATCACAGCCATCTCATTCTCCTTTATCTGGACAGTTATAAATGCTGTTCCACAGCTGTGTTATGTACACTATGTATGAAATATTGTGAAGAGAATCTATCTATGTGAAGGTAGACTAGAAGTTTAAGAACAAGAAGAACAGAAGAAGCATACAGTGGGGAAGGGACCATGTCCGACTCTAATTCCTGGGGCAACTCATCTGAAAAGAAACCTCAGCACCAGCTTAAAAAACTTTGTGTTGCTTTCACTGTTTCGCATTGTAGCTATTTTTTTCATTATATAAAATTCCTCATTGAAGAAACCCCCATCTTCTTCATACTATTGTGATTTGTGTTCAAGTCTTGTTTATAATATATAAGGTGATGGCAGCAGGCTTTCAGCTCTTCACTGAAGTTGCCTTCAGTGGGTTAAATATTTTTTTCATGCTCTCTGAAAATGGACCATTTGGGAAGAGTATTAGCTGAAGTGTATCAGTCTTCCACCTAAATTGTCAAAAATTATTTATAGTTTGATTATAAGTTACCTGGCATAGATCAAAATCCCACAAAAGCTGCAAAAATCTGTATTTGTCTGCAAAAAAAAAAAAAGGGTGCATTTGATAAGTTCATAACCCACCTTTTGTGCTTATGACTGTCATGACTGCAAGAGCTGTGCAAAAACTATGACTTGCCTCTTCAGGAAAGAGTTCTGGGGATTGAAATTGTAATTTTGTTTCATTAAATTCTGCTCATAGTCCAGCACTTGGGTACTGGTAGAAATATACTTTAAAGACACATTTAGAGATACTAAAAATTAATAAGAAAAGAAATCACTTTTCATACAATTGAGAAATATTTTTTTCTTTTTTTCTTCAGTCCATGTGTACTCCTTGAAATTTTCAGGGTTTTATCTTTACTCAGAGGCTTTTCTGAAGGTAAATGTGTGGGGTTTGGGATCAAACTCCTTCCTTTATTTTTCAGTAGTCATGCAGCGTGCTCCTCAGAAGAGCTTTGCTGGGTGGAAATAAAATGTGGAATGCAATCAAACAGCAAATAATATCAAGTACTGTCTTGTTTGCTGCAAACTGTCCTTCCTCTAATCTCTTTTTGCTTGGCAGGAACCAGTTTGTTTGATCTCATGGTTCCTGACAGGCTTTGGGGAGGCACTACATGGCTTTGAGAAGAAGCTGCATGGCTTTGGGGAGGACAAGAGCTCCTTAAATCTTACCTGATGCAAATAGTGAGGATTTAGCAAATGCTGCAAAATAGCCTTCATGTATCTCCAAATGGCCACTGAAACCAAAGGCACTGAGGTGTTTCTCAGGGGTCCAGCCATGCACCATCCACAACACAGAAGAGAGCACAGGAGGGCCAGGTACTTTCTGGTGTGTGATCGTGGTCATGCACAACTTGGCAACAGCGTTTCAGAAAGAAGCCTTCTTGTCACATCTGCCTGCCATGTAGCTATGAGCTAAAGTATGATGGTCTTTCCAGCCCTCCCATGGCCTGGGCTCAGCCCTCTCTCCCACTCTGGGTAGCTCTCACATGATGCTTCAGCTATGCTGGCTTGGACGTGACTTCTCTCTGACTTGGAGGTGGCTTTTGGGTACCTGTGACAACAGCAATGCTATCATAACTCTTATTCTTTCATGTCTCTCAAACAAACCTGATACAGCTCAGTTGATGGATCAGCCTGAACAAGAGAAGGCTCTGGGGAGACCTTATAGCACTTTCCAGTACCTAAAAGTCCTACAAGGAAACTAGAGAGGGATATTTGATAAGGGCCTGCAGTGATAGGATAAGGGAAGAGGGCAGGTTTAGATTAGATATTAGGAAGAAATTTTTTATTCTGAGGGTGGTGAGACACTGGAACAGATTGCTCAGAGAAGCTCAGACTGCTCCAACCCTGGAAGTGTTCTGGGTCAGGTTGGATGAGGCTCTGAACAACCTAGTCTAGTAGAAGGTGTCCCTGCCCATGGCAGAGGGTTGGAATTAAATTATCTTTAAGGTCCCTTCCAACCCAAACCATTCTGTGATTCTATGACTATATGTGTGACTCCATGGCACACAACAGATCCCAGTCCTCCTGGGTATTTATATAAAGGAAATTTTTTTCTTTTGTGTTACGATTATTATGTGATATTTGCAGCACAGAGTCATCTATAAAACTGTTGTTCAACACCATGTACCAGTATCTAAATTAAATTAGTTCATTAAATAAATAAATAAATAAATAAATAAGGATAGGTTAAACCCTGTTTCTTTCCAAGAACATTTTATTAATAAAAAAAAAAGGGAAGAAAAAGACAATTGGGAATTTTTAGTTGCTTTCTTTTAAATTGAAAATGCTATCAAAACAGTGTCCAGTTTTGCCTATTGAAAATTGCCCATTAGAAAGTTTCAAGCCATTCTTAATGAGCTTAACTGAACAGACAAATATGATTTTCTACTCCCAGCCTTGCCACCCATTCACTGCAGCACTTGACTGCTCTGAGGAGCCCTCCAAGATCTGGAGCTGGACCAGGAATATGTTTTTACCATATGTCAAAAGTCATCAGGTGTAGGACAGCTGATGCCCCTTGTGGAGATGATGTAGGGAAATCCAAATCCCAAATGAATTCCATGGTCTTCTGATACCAGCCTAAATTTTATTAACTCTATTTTTTTTTCACTATTTATTTTCTCCTCTGCTGAGATATGTCTGTAGGGAGTTTAATCTTATCAGGAACAGCAATTGGTCCCAAGACCCTTTTCTTACAGCAAAAATAACCTTCTTGATGGTACAGCACAGTCTGAAGGCTGAGATGGCCACTGGTCTGCAGGACTTGAGGATGGCAGGAAACCCTGCTCCTGCACAAATTGCTCCCTTGGCCCACCCTTGGCCATGATATGTTCTCCCATGGAAAGTCCCAGACCCTAAATCAGCACAACGTGAGTGTCAGTTACCCAGGTCAACCGCTGGGTTTCAATGGGTTTACTCTCATGCTTAGATTTGGGCATACCTTGTGGAAAAAAATACTTTGTTCACAGCAAGAGGAGTTCAAAATCAGTTTGTGGGGCACCTTTTCGGTGGTACATGTCATAGGAGTCATTAAGAGTTTAGATTCTAATATTTACTTGTCTGTAAGTTTTCTAGATAAACACATAATAAGTAATTGTATGCACATATATATCACAGTGGCAGCATGCTGTAGTTAGGAGCTTTGCATACAGCAAATACTACATACAGATTAAGGTATGAACTAAAAATAATGTTCAGAAAAGACCTTTATTTTAAAGCTACAGCTAACACAAGCACTGGATTCTTGATTACCAGAAATGTTTTCTTAACCAGATGTTTTCAGTCTTTTCTTAACAGAGCCTCTCACAGATTGTTCCCTTAATTATTTCATGTTTAGAAATGGTGTCTGGATAAAAGAGAGAGGGAGACGGAGGGAGAGAGTCACACAAACTTCCATTATCATGCAAATAGCTCCAGAGGAAAAAGGACAGTGAAAATGATAGCACTGATCTAATTATCTGCAGGCCAATATAGCTAAGTCACTGAAAGAGGCCCACAGAAAAGGCTGCCACAGAAACACAAAAAACAGCCAGAAAACAATAAGGAACTTAGCAACAGTATAAAAACGGACTTCTTTCTGTGCACAAAGACTAGTTTTATGAGCATTTTTCTTGCTTTCAGTTTGCAGAAAAGGTTAGAGCACATTTTAAATTCTATGCCAGGATATTCCCCCCCGCCTCAGCTCCCAAAGATCCTTTGGCGCTGTCATATCGCTGCACGCCCAGGGGTGGGAATGTGGCTGCTTCCACTCAGCATGCCTAGGCCACCAGGCACGTTGAGGGCTATGGAGTTTGTGCAAGGTGGCTTTTGGCAGCACCATTCTCCATGGCTTGGGTTTCGACCATGAGATTCAAGCTTTGCCCTTTTTGTGTCTTAATGTTCCCGTGTTCCTTTTGGTGCTCCCAGGGGGTTCCCAGCTGGAGGATGGAGGGTTTATTTGCCTCCCACCCTTCTTCAGGTGACCTGTGTGAGGGTCTCAGTGCTCCCTCCATGGGTAGCCACAGGAGGAGCCTGGCTATGGCAGCCTGCAGGGGCACAGCCATCCGCATGGCCATAATTCACTTCAGCAGGGCCTTCAGTAAGGACCACAAGATGCTTCCCACCAGATTGCCAAATACAGACACTGGCAAGCAATCAAAAAACACCTCAGATCTACTGAGGTCAAAGAGGACCCTACATGATCTTCTCACCATCAATCTCTTCTTATTCATGTGGAGAAACGGGCAGCTCTAGAGTAACTTTTCTGCCCTGTTTTAGTGATCCTGCTGACCCTGTTTTCCTGCTGAAGAAGGAAAGAGAGCTCCCATAATCAGCCTAAACAAAGTAATTCCAACCAGGTCTGAAGAACTCAGGGCACATGCCAATATGCCCCAACATCCACTGCTACTACAAGCATCAGACCAGTGCAGGCAGTTGCCTAAAATATGCTGAAAATGCTTTTTAGAAATTCAGAGGTCACAACACTCCTTTTTGAGGGGAGAAGCTCCCATCCAGTAACTGGTTTTGTTCATTGCAAGTTTAAACTGGACTGGGACCAAAGCTGGAAGGGAGAAAAATAGACAGCATCTCTCTCTCCAAAATATCCAAATCAGCTAATTCCTCCTGCTCCCATTTTTAGGCTTAACAAGATTAAGATATCCAAATATCCATATTTAGCCTCACATCAAGAATGTAGAGACACTATAACAAATAGTTGCCCGATGTGTTAAGCCTTGCTTATATGGCTGGATGCTCTAGGAAACTGAAAGTGAGAAAGGGCAATATCTTCCAATTTTTGAAATATTTCTTGTATGCATATACTTTTAAGAAGGATCTGAATGGCAATATGGAGCACTCATTTAACTTGGGTGAGAAGACTCCGCAGTATCAACAAAATTCAGTCTTCTGGTACCATCACAAGGAGGAAGAAGAGAAACCACTGGAAAACCCTGAGGGATGAGGGGATTCAGGCTACATACTGAATAACAGACAGGGTGGACACTGTTGCCAGTGATTCAAGCCAGTTCTGAGCCTGGCACCCTCACAGTCAGGCATGAAGATATGGAAATACAACATTGTGCACTCAATTTTGCCCAGAGGATTTTATTTAGTCCTGTTTGGAGTACATCTGGTAATATTTTTTGTGCAAGGCACCATCTCTGAGCTACCTCTGTGCAGCCTGAAACCTTCAGCTCTGATCTTCAGGTGATGACCACCAGGCCCAGACCACTGCAGAGTCAGCACATGGCCTGGATGCACTATTTAAAGGTGGATTTTCCTTAGAAGTAGGGTTAGCATTCATGAGATGGTACGGGCTTCATGCAGGAAGAATCAGGAGAAAGAAAGCAGAAGGACTCAAAGAAAACACTATTAACAGAATTTTGGAGTTTGGAAAGGAATGGGCATATTCGCTTGAAGAATTCAGTTCTCAAGAAAGTTAACTATCAGGTACTTAAAAATCATTGTGGATAAAATGTTCCCATACCTACCCAGCAAGGGCTCTTTGCCTTCCTGTCCAGTCTGTGTCCCAGAGGATAAACCAGGGATTTATAATGCACATGACTTGAGTGGAGATCTATGGAAACATGCATCAGTAAAGGGAATTGGCCTGGGCAGCAGAAACATGTTAGATTAGAAATCTGCTAACAAGCCACAGCTTTAGTCCTTCCTTCTCAAGCCCAGCTCCCACCACCATCTGTAGCCAGCATCATATACAACCCCAGGGAGAACAGCCCAAGCAGCTGCTAAAAGATAAATCTGTCCTATCTCAATCTTGACAGGTTCATCGGAACCCTGATCGATTCCCCAGTGCCCTTCACTGCATTACCAAACACTTGTACCAGCTTCTCCTACCTTACGGACCTCTTGGAAATACAGACTAGAAAATCACAGAGGAAGAAAGACCAAGAAGTCAGGTTGCCATGAACAGTATGGTAGACAGCTCGCTCTCCAGTGTAGCAATCCAACTGTACAAAGCCTTCCTATATCTGAAGATGGAACACACAACAGCAAAAGAAATAAATCAGATGAAGGAAATTACCACTAATACTAAGACAGATGAACAAAAGGCACTTAGCCCCTCTATCTAGCTCTCTGGAGCACCCATTACATCTTATTTTGACTTTGTAGTGTCCACAAAACCCCACTATTTTCTAGTAAGCTTTACTAGCATTTATACTATCATGAGGGGAGGTGTCATGTCTGTGAATAGTCATTTAAGGTTGGAAAACAGATTTTGGTGGCAAATCGGCTGTGTCAGATAAGTTAGTCATGGTGATTATCTGCCAGGGAATGTGAACAAGCTACAAAGTGATAATTGGAGCTGCTGGCACCAGAGATCCTGTTTTTTTCCGTGTACATGGAATTTAATTTATGCCATCTTTGCAAACAATATCTGATTGCTGTGTCGGAGGGTCCAGCACCAGAACAGCAGCCACCAAACTGGTACCAGACAAACTCACCTCCTTGCCTGCTGTACCTGAGAGAGATGAACTCTTTGTGCATTTTTTGGTCTTCTGCACAGACAGTCTGTCCCCACCTGATTTCTTTTTGTGACAGTATCTACAGTTCTTTCCTCTGTGTTTTTTTAACTCACTGCTTCCCAAGCCACTCTGTTGGAAAAAGTACATCATCAAAGAATGAGCTGACATTTCAGCTGATATAAATTCAAAATACACTCAGTGTTGAACAGCACAGCACAGGACACAAAGACAACTGACAGACAGGCCATAGCAGATACTTCAGGGCAAACTAGATCAAGCAGTACTTTGGTTAACAAAGGCCATGAAAACTAGACCTCACTGTCAATATCTAAACCACACCCTTAAGGTTTCGGTATGTGATGGGTTTCTTCACCTATTAAATTGTCTTTATGTCAACCCATGAATTTTCTCACTTCTACCCTTCCCATTCTCTTCCTCATGTTTCTGGGGTGCAGAGGAGTACATGGCTGTGTAGGGCTGAGTTGCTGGCTGAGGTTAAACCACAACAAAATGTGCTTATGTAAGAGCACAGTGCAGAGGAAGTTTACTTGCACCCCTGTTATGATCTCATTATTAAAATTATTAGAGGGATGCCTCTGCCTGAATTAAGGTGCAAACAAGACCATATGCTGAAGTCAGTAGTACGAATTTTTATTTAACAGTAAATGTGAGGTAGAGAGAGATAGAAAGACAGGAAAAAGAGTGAGAGGAGGCAGGAGGAGAGAAAGAGTGACAGAGAGACAGATTAAGTAGAAAAAAATATCCCCACTTCATGGATTCGACTGCATCCTATTGATCCTCTTCTTGGTGGTCCACTCGGTGGTGAGAGTCCTACTCTTGTTGAAGTGATGGTTGCAGTCTGGAGCCATGACGGGAAGCCCAGGGTGGTGAGGGAAGGCCTCTTTATCTTAAGTTCCTGTCCCAGTCCAAATTCATAAGCATATTCAGGAAGGTGTGGGCTTTTGTGAGCAGTTGCTTCTTTGCACAGTGGACAGAAGTCTTTCAGTGTTTTTAACAATGTTTAGGCCATTAACCATTTCAGTGTCTCACAACCCCTCACACTGGTCCCTGATAATTGAGGATCCATTGGACAGTGAGCTGAAGAGCTCCTGCAGCTTTGTGCCAAAGGCACCTGCATTGAATGTGAAGCCCTGGGTTCAGGTACCTACTCCCAGTGCTCCTTTGGTATTTAACAGGACAGATGAAACTGCTGCCCCCTTTCATTTCCATCCTCTCCATCTCCTCCTCCATCAGCAATGAGTTAAGCATATCCTTGCATCTTCCAGGAAGAACCCTCATGTTCTCTTTAGTTGTGACAGCAACTCTCTGCTTTGAGAATGAGCCCCAAAGACAAGAACGTTTTATACACTGGGATTTTAGCTGGAGTACAGATATAATTTGCTGCTCAGAGGGACTTTTTTTCTTAGGTTAAACCTTGACGCTCAGCCCCCTAAAGGTGCCTAATCTCCACCAGTTTTAGTGTGACTCAGGGAATATTGCCTAAATTCAGAGATGAGCTGTGATGGTAACTCTCCAGGACTGTGAGACTTAAAGGAGATTATATTACACTTGGTCAGGTACAAGACAACTAAAGCAAATTAAAAAAAAAATTGTTTTTTTTAAAATGCTCCTAAATACTCTAAAATTTCCCAATATTATCCACATTTCCCAGTTTTTCTTTTTTTCTTTTTCCATCCACCACACACATTTTTTCTTTTGAAAAAGAAAACCAAAGAAGAATGAAGAAATGGGAAAACAGCCTCCCTGGCTTAAAAAGAAGTTGTCAAAATGTTTTCTTTTGAGAACACTCGGTAAAAACAATCTCATCCAGAAATTTCAGCCAGCTCTTGGTAACAAGCTGCCCTAAGAGTGGTGCCATATTCCTGGGTCCATCCCTGTGGCAGTCACACAGGCACATCATTCATGCTGCCTTTCTTCCTCCTTGACATGTGGCTTTACATATCATCATTGCAAAGGTCAGGGAGAGCAGCTTGTGATCTTACATTGCTTCCTCCCTGCACTGGCTACTGCGTTCTCAGTTGGGATTATGATAGAATCATAGTATCATGGAATAGTTTGGGTTGGAAGGGACTATTAGAGGCCATCTAGTCCAACCCCGCTGCAATGACCAGGGACACCTTCAACTAGATTAGATTGCTCAGAGCCCTGTCCAACTTGGCCTTGAATGTTTCCAGGGATGGGGCATCCACCACCTCTCTGGGCAACCTGTGCTACTGTCTCTATACCTTCATTGTAAAAAACTTCTTTCTTATATCTAATCTAAATCAGCACTCCTTCAGGACATTCTTGTCTTCATGGTCTGTGCATGTGTGTGCATGTGTAAATTCCCATCCTAAGCAAGGGGGTGCTGCAGTTTGACTTTCTCTCAAAAACAGATGTACACACCTCACAACTTGCTGCTGTCACTGTCCTCTTTTTTTCCAACATAAAAACTTGCCCAAAAACAGCTATTTAAAGACGTAAGTGGCTAATGACTTGTAATTGGGATAACCGGGAAGGAGAAAGGCTAGAGGACTGGTAATGTGGGACACTTACCCACCTTGAGACGCAGCCTGCTTAGGGAGCTCAGAGCCACCAGCACATTTTCAGGACCCAATGATTTCCCGATCAGGGTTACCTAAGTGTAAAAGCACAGCGTTCACTGTGCTAAAATGTTATTCTTCACTCTGGATTTAAGCCTACAGTGGGAGCAGAGAGACCCTGTGATAGCACCAAGCCATAAGTCCGAGCCCCAGAGTAGCACTATGCATGCAGCAGGACATCACTTATGTCACCCTCCCAGGCTCTCAGAGCTCTTCCTTCAGAAGCCACTTATTGACTCGCCTCAACCCAAAACAAAAACGTCCATCATCATTCCTCTTCCAGGCTCTATCCCCCCCTGCCCCTCCCACCTGCAGTAAGGAAAAGTGTCGAATAATCCTCCTCCGTTCGGTGTGTGGTCTGGTTTTCTGTGTCGTCATGCAGACAGTACAGAGACAGGGGGTCAGGCGGGTCATCAGAATGCTAATAAGAAATCTGATTGATGAGCCGGTGCCTCGGGGATGAATGGGATACTTAATTAATGACTTCTGCTCTGCTTAAGAAAAAGTTTCCCTTAANAATCTCCTTTTTTTCTCTCTTCTTTCTGGTTTTGCAACCATATAAATTATTTTTTCTCTTACATAGATGGTTTCTAGGAAAAAAAAAAAAAGAAGAAAAAACTCCAACCTTATAATCCCAAGTTTTCCAAACAACATAAAGGGAACTTCAAAGACAGACGTGGTCAGTTTTTATGTGTTGGGTTGGTTCAGTGATTTTTTCCTTTCTTTGTTTACAAGGGCAGCCAGGCTTGATTCCAAGGCTGAAAAATAAAAGGCCACATTGTTCAACCAGATTCTGGATTTTTACAAGAAATTTCCTCCTTCCCAGTAGGGTCATTAACTGCTTCACTTCTGGGTCTGCCAGTACCAAAATGCACCACCAGGCCTGTGAAACTCAGCAGCAGTTGGTTCCTGCCAAAACACTGCTCTGCTTCGGAAACAAGACGTACTATGGAGACGCTATTGTCCCATTAAATCTAACCAGTGATCCAGGACTGGGATGTTTGGGGTTTTTTTTGTTTTTGTTTTTGGGATTTTTTGCAGGAAAATAAAAGCCCATCGGAAAAAGTACCTGTTAGGTCATTAGCTTTGGAACATTAGACTGTGTAATCAGGGTGGTTCGAATGGGATTTCAAAGCAGCAATTAGCAATGGGAAAACAGCAACAATTTCAAATGATCTCTTCCGGATTGACTTGGAAGGTTATTTCATGCTAAATGAATAACAGCAGGAAAGAAGATGAAAAGAGAAGAAGGAAACCCACACAAATGATTTTTTTCCCTCTGAGGTTTTGGGGTTTTTTTAGGAACAGGCTCAGGCTGCAGCATTGAGGGCAGAACAAGCTGGTCAGTATCAGTGCCGGGCAGATGGGAGATGGCAACAAAGAAATGCAGGCAGATGCATTGGATGTATTGGGCCCTATGTGTTTCCCACCTAAATTCAGTCACCCCCAGCAGACAGCTCTTGGGCACCTCATGGGCCCTGGCATCACAACGTGGAGCCAGGCCCAGAGGCTCAGCAGATTCATGGGACCTTGTGCCCCATGGTGGAGCCAAGCAGGGAAGGAAGCCGCATCCCTCAGCCCCACGTGGGCTTCACCAGCCCTTCCCTGGGGTTTAAGGGTGTCCTAAATGTTAAGCCCATTGCCAGTCCATTTTGGTATGTGGAAGCTGTTCATGCACTAGAAGTCAGACCGTATTGAAGTGCTTGGTTGAACTGAAGCCTATGGAAGGAAGGCAAGGATCCTGACCAAATCCATGGCTGCCCTGGCAGTGATGCTTAGCCCAGGATCACAGGACTGTCAGGCTGCCTTTGTTGGATTGCTGGAGCTGAATTTTGATGCTAGTGTCTCATTTCTAACTTTTCCTTATAGTAACTCTGTGTACATTTGACATGACCTGTAAATATGTTCAGCTGTAGCTTTAAATACAATTAAAAATAACGTCCTTTTAAAAAGGCAAGAGACTCTGAAGGCACAGAGAGCTGGCATCAGACTGAAATTTGGGCACATAATAAAATGTGCTGACTGCAGAAGAAATGGCAGGCATGGCTTTAACCTGGCAGCCTAGTCTACTGATTATTCATCCTTTTAAAAAAATCGTGCATGAATTTTCTAAGTGAGTAGACACCTGCTTTGGCCTAAGGGTTTAGAGCACTACTTATTTTCACCAGCCTCTCTAGTTACAAACCTCTCTAGTTCAAATTCCACTCATGGGATTTATGAGTTACTCATTTAGATATTTTATTATCTAAAAATCACTGACTTATTTAACATGGGAAAATTCACAGTCCTTCCTCCCTCTGATCTTTGGTCCCCACAGCTATGATGTCCTACTCGATTTTGTTCAAGAGATCAACTTTGCAGAGAGACAACAAAGCAGGAACATAAAGGGCCAAAATGTTCCATCTGGAACCAGTGTGACCCATCTGATCATCACTTTAGGGAATTTGGGTCAGTCCTGGTTTATTTTTAGCCCTTCAGATCTTTCTGCACAAGGGGTTAATAAAGACGTAAGATGGGCAACGGGAGGAGGAGGAAGAGAAGGGCAGAGATGTGGGAATGGAGCAGGTCTCTGACCCTCCTGGGGACCTCCCTTTGGACACACCAGCTAAAGGAAGGAAAAGAAACGAGTGAGAAAAGACCTGCCAAGCCATGCTGGCCAGACAGGAAAAAAAACAACAAACCAACGGCCCAGAGCTGATTTGCATTTGTATTGGGCACTTGGGGAATACGGATAAAACACTCTTTATTTTTCAGGGGAATTCAGGGAATATCACCAGCAACATCCATGTGTGAGCACAAAAGGGGAAATAGAAGTATTTTGGTAATCCTGTTTTCGGCAGCAACGGTGATAACATCAGAATAACACATTTCTCATCCATTTTCCCGGATCTCATCAAGAAAAGCAGCACAGGCACAAAATTACGGTCACTTCTGGCAGTGGCACGCATAGAAGTCAAGGAGGAAGGTTAGATGGGGAGTGGAGGTCACTAGCAATTTATTGCTGAACTGTGAACAAAAGGAAGGCCCAGAGTCCAAAACTAAGATCAGAGTGCTCCCATACCTCCTTGTCATCTATGCCTGCAGTGCTCTGTGGTCCTCCTGTCTGCCTGCTGGGCACTGGCAGCATAAAAGCAAAGCAAAACTGAGAATTTAAGAAGAGCACTGGTCAAACATTGAAAAGGCCACAGAAAGAAGTAATTTGTGGCCAGTGAAACAAGTTTCGCAACTGAACTGCTTCTTAAATGTCAGGCTGTGCCTGCTCACCATGGGTGTAGGACACACTCATCCTAGTTCCTCCTTGGTTCCCAGTCAGAAATCCCATTTACATGTGTTTCTATAGATCAAATGGTTTGGGTGGGAAGGGACATTTAAAGAGCACCTAGTCCCTTGCCATAGACAGGGGCACCTTTGTCTAGATCAGGTTGCTCAAAGCCCCATCCAACCTGACCTTGAACAATTCTAGAGATGAAGCATCCACACAGTTATAGGACTGCATTGTCCATCCCTGCATTGTCCAAATCATAAAATGCCAGCCTGCTGGGCTTCTCTCCAGCCTGGTAGTTTCAAAGGTTCATGGGCACCTCTCCTGGGCAGATGAACATCAGCTGTTGGACTTGAGCTTAATTCTGACTTAGTTAAACAGACATATGTATTCTACCTAAGATATGAAAAAACAGTGAATTGGCCACAGCTGTGACAGATGGAAAAGGGGAGCCACCCTGTGTGGTTTGTTTTCTGGTAAAAAATGTGAAGACTAGTCCCAGCCACTGCTCTGCTCCATCTCCACTGGGGAGGTGACAGCCTTCCAGACTGTTCTGAAAGCCCCATGTCCAATACCACAGCTATAATTTGTTCAACAGTGGAGCCTGTGAGCCTCATTACAGCCACAAGTGTCTTGCTGGATCATGGATCCTGACAGCTCTGCAGACAGACCCATGGTCACTCCTCACATGCCAGACACACCCAGGGGAAGATGAACCTGTACGCAGTGCACCAGTCCAGGGTACTGCCTAGCACCAGCCAGCTCCAAATGGCCAGCTTCTGTTTGTTACACAATTTTGTGTAGATTTACTCATTTCACAGTTTTAAGTACCAAAAGAACCACTGGGTTCATCTCATACCCCAACTCAAAGTGCTGATGCTACTGCTCATGTAACAACCTGACCCTGTGGCCAGAGTGATCCTCCGGGGGGGCTCTGTGCAGAGCAGGGCACATCAGGCACATCCTCCTGGTCACCAGTGATGACCTACCTCCCACACACACAGCAGATCAAGCAAGGACATGGGTCTACCACCAGGTAGTGCCTGAGGCAAGGGCCCAGCTCTATTACTGTGTTACAGTAACAGCTCTGGGGCTGACTATCTTCTGCTGTAGGCAAACATCTGCTATTTATCCCTGCAATAATGGCCAGGAAACTTTCCCTGATGCTTTAGATGCCTGTGAGAAACTTTCACCCCCTGTTTAAATAAACTATGTGTTCCCCTGCACACGGAAGGGTCAAAAGCAGGGGGGCTTTGCTTGTCTGTTAGAAGTGTGTACCAGATCAAAGCAAGGTAGCAAGTAGCCCTCTGCTGTCATTTCCCAGCTGAGGAGCAACTCACAGATTACTTAAGCCTTGATTCCCTTCAGGCTTTGCCCACATAGTTCCTTATTGCACCTTGGCAGACACCTTTAGACCACATAGAGCTTGAGCGGGGAGAGGAAGTGTCACAAAACACAAAGTGGTGTTGTAAGATGATTTAAAATTGCAGCTGTGCTACCCTGTCAACACTTGCATTTCCTGGCACTCACGTGCTAGGGTCCACAAACATTGCAGAAGATGCTGCCCTCTACACCCACTCTCAGGTTTTATATGCATCCTTTTTATCCAGGAATTCTCAGTTCACAAAAAGACATTTTTTGCTGCCATTTCTTGATGTTCTGGAGGATGGGGGCTGGAAGGGGAAGGGAGAAACTGAGATAGCAGAGGTCGAGCCCCTGGCTTATTCTGCTGATCAAATGCTGGGCTGTGGCATTACCTTCCCTTTCAGCTGACCCAGTTCGAGTGCTGTGACTGCCTATTCCCACGCCACGTCAAAGGGAAGGTTTACATTGTTCACTGGATATTAATTTAAATTATTCTGGGGTGCTTGGAAACCACCGTCTCCCCCCCTCCCATTCAGTCTCCATGGGGACTATCACAGAGGCTGAGAGGTATAAATGAGCAGACACTGACACACTGATCTTCCTCCCCTTCTGTTGCAAACTGCCATCAGCGATTTCCACTGTCACAGGGGACACATTCATATTTTACTGAATGACTTGCTCGGACAAGATAGACAGATCAATTTTTTTTTTTTACTTGTTAGGCACAATATCCTATTAATACCATTTTCCATTTGTTCCTTAGGTTCACATGCTTGTGTTGTGGTTCTTTTCCTCACACTAATATCCTGCTGCTTGTTGATGGTATTAATAACACCCGCAGCAGGAGGCTGTGCCCCCCGGGGTCTGGGCTGTCGGAATAATTATTGAATGACATTAGGGTTGTTCTGTAAATTACTTTGTGACCCAGGAATTCAGCAGGTTACCGCTATAACTCAGGCTCTCGCAGTTGATTGCACTCACCTCCCGCTGCCCCGACATTTATTAGTCTAGTTTGCCTAGCAAGTACTGACTTCATCTGTTGGGAGGAAAGTTGGGAGCCTCTTCTCTCCTCCAGTGTGACCTGGGAGGGCCTGTCCCTTTTTAATGGCCTCATTTGTGGTGATTGAGAATGGGGTACTGGTCTCTGCAAGGAAACAAAATCCTTTGCTTCCTCTCCTGTCCTCTCTGGCACACAGTGAAATGTTACGGGCAGCTGGAGAGCCCAGTTTACGAGGCTGGACACACCTGCAGACTGCAAGGGGGGAGAAGAAGGTAGTCCCTTTCCTTCTGGAGGAGGAGCACTATTTTTCCCCATGCATGCTCACACATAAAAGCATGTTTCATGTAGGGGAACCCACCATTCTCCCCCTGAACAAAAGGAATGGGACTCACATCACCAGAGCCTGCCTCAGCCAAGGAGCTAAGGGCAGCCATTGGATCTATGAGATGCTTGGAGGAACACCAAGGGGCATTAGACACTGTAAGAAGTTGGGTTGTTTCCTATCAGACTGATGCACATGCAGGCGTGGAAACAGAGCTCTGGGTGCTTGGGGAAGCCCAGTGTTGGGCATAGTTACACATTGAACTGTGCCTGCTATCAGTCCTGATGACTTGTCAGCATCTGACCAGATGTACTGGATAGCTTCCCTGGGAATGTTGAGCACCACTTAAGATTAGGGCAGTGATACCACATTAAAAGTTTTATAACTCTTCCTGGAAAATAACACTCAAGACCTCTTCTGTCTTATTCTGGTCCAAATTCCCTACTTACAAAATGGTTTTATAATACCTGTGATGAAACACTGGTGATCCAATGCATAGTTCTCTCAGACTCATTTGACCCTATGAGCCATCCTCCACAAGAAATCCCTTCCTCTTTGTATGGAGACAGCCCACACTCCTCTGACTCATCCCAGTTGCTTAGACAGTGCTTAACTGCTAAACCTGTCCCACAGTCCCTCTCAGAAGTGACTGGGCTCTGTTTTCATTGCAGCAAGGAAGCTGTGAGAACTGAACATCACTTCTAAAGTCCAGAGTAGCATAAGTGTTTCCTCCCTTGTCCTGGCAGCAGGTCAGATGTCATCCACGGCAGAACTGATGTTCTTGCAGACAGCAAGGAAGTGGTCAGCAAAGATGTCAGCCTTTCAATGCTGCAAAAACTTGAGAGAACAAGTGCTTTCAAAACTAGTCCATGCATATCTTCTACAACAGAGACAAAAATGAAGCTATGTTGTTCTCAGGTTTCAAGTTCTTTGGCATTTCTTAGTCTTGCAGATGGCTCCAAACTGAAGGGAAGAGTTGATACACCCAAGGAAGGATGGCCATTCAGACAGACATGCTGAAGAAGGAGACAAGAACCTTATGGAATTCAATGAGAGCAAGCACAAAATCCTGTCCCTTTGGAAAGGAAGGACTCATTGTGGTGTTGCAGGCTGGGCACTGACAACACGTGGAGCAGCTCTGTGGAAAAGGTCTTGGAGGTCCCATTGGACATCAAACTGGGTATGAGCCAGCTGTGTGTCCTGGCAAAGACCAACAGCCTTCTGGGCCATATGAACAAAAGCAGAGGCAGGAGATCCACTGAAGGGATCATCTCCCTCTAACTGGTGTTTGGTGACCAAAAATCAAATACACCAGCCAGTTTGTGGCCTCCCAGTAGAAGTCATTGATCAACTGGAGCAAGTTCAGTGGAGGACCACTGAGATGGCTGGGTCTGGAGCACTGGACCTGTGAGGAGAGAATGGGGGACCTGGACTTGTTCAGCCTGGTAAAGGAACAGCTTTGGGGACACCTAACAGAAGCCTCCAGTGCCTACAGGGCTCATCAAGAAGACAGAATAGGGCTCTTCATAACGGTGCATAGTGGGACGATAGAAACACATGTAAACTTAAACAAGGAGCTCAGAACTAGATGCAAAATCTTTCCACCATGTGGACTCTGGGCAAGATGCTCATAGAGGCTGTGCAGACTCTGTCCTTGTTGATTTTCAGGACCCAACTGGATACATCACTGAGCATCTTGGTCTTACCCTGTAACTGGCCCTGCCTTGAGCAGGAGGGTGGATCAGAGATCTTCTGAGGTCCCTTTAACCTGAACCGTGATTACTGATTGTACAGCACTCTGCTGGGGAGATGTCAAGGCCTCACTTCTACAAATTTCCTTCCCCTCTTTCTGGAAATTCAGTCTGATACAATCTGGGACTGGTTTTCAGGTTGTGCACTAAGTTCCTGAATACATTCCCTCTCTCCACAACAGAGAACCCAATGCCAACTCCATCGTCGAAGTAGCCAGATCAGCATATAAAACCACAGCTGAGTGCCTGTCTCTGTGAAGAAGATGCACTGATGTTGAGGTACCTCTTTTCCCTGTGTTGCTCTGCTGGGTGGTGAGAGGAGACTGTGTTTCATTCCAACTGGGAAGGCAATAGCTCAATATCCTTTTCCTCCTGATGTGCTGTTTTGAGGACGTTCAGACAACAAATTACAAAATGCAACCTATTTGTGTCTGCTATAAAGCCAAATCCATGTGTTAGAGTCCCAGAGTCACCACCTCCTTTGCTAAATACTTTGGCGAGGTAGGGGGTTCTACCTATCTTGCTAACTATTGACAACAATGGGATTTCCCAATGTTTCTAAGAACTGTGCATCCAGATGGACATGCAGAAATGAAAGATTCACAAGCACAGACCTATGAATGGCACAGGTACCAGTCAAGGGCCAGCTGTGGCCACATCCCACAGCACCACTCCTTGGTGCTGTCCTCCCTGTGCAAACATGACTGTGTTCACCCCTGCTCAGGCATCACCCTGCAATAACTTGTCAGCATGTCCAAACCTTTCCAAGGGAAAACAGGACTTTTGGAGAATTCCATAAAGCCATGGATCTGCATGGGAAGGACTGCTCACCCAAAGCACAGAAACAGACTGGGTCTTGTTAGCCAAGTAACTACAAGCAACTTCACCACACGCTCAGAAAGGAGACAGCATTTCTGTTTCATGTTGCAGGGAATGTGGTTTTGCAGGAGGGCTAAAAGGAGAACCCTCTATTCAGGTGGCAGTCAAAGGGAGCAGGGAGTGCTCAGCTGCCTGTCGGAATTGGGCCTGTATTGGTTACACCCCCAGCTATTTGAGGTAAAACTTGGCCTCTTAAAGCTCTCTGCCTCTCTCCTGTGCCTTTGTATTCTCTAGAAGGTGAAGCTAAGAGTATAAAAAGCAGCAAACAAGTTCCTACCTCTGGAGACCAAGCATTTACTCTAAGAAAGAAAGACCAATTGCTTCCCAGAGCATTGTCCACCCACATTAGAGAAAGGATTAAGCAGATACATTCAGCTATTCTAACAGATTTTCTTTAAACCTTGAATACGCCTCTCACACTTGGTAAGATAATCACATTAGTTTTGTCATTAAAAGATCCCTTTTATAGAAAGTACCTAAACCGCTTAAACCACCCAGAGAGGTCGCATACATTAGAAAACAACAAGACAAACGGAAGGGATTTGCTATTCCCAGTCTCAGTGTTTCGATGCCCCTACTTTCTAAACTGGGGGATGGAACGAAAAGATTTTGCAAATCACCAGTGGAGGGAAAAGTCCCTGAGAGCTGGAAAGCCCCCACCCAGCCCAAAACACTGAGGACTACATTTTTCCATGTGGAGATGCCCACAGCTTACACCCAAAACACCCTGCCAGCCAGCTGATTTTCCTGGGCTGAATATCTGGCACCCAAAACCCAACTGCAAGATAGGCAACAGCTGAAGTAGGTTACTACTGCCTTGAAGAGCACAAGTATGAGGTGCTCCATGCTGGAGGAGCACGTTCTCGCCCTTCCCTGCTGTGGGCCCTGCTGTCTCTGCATCACGCCCCAGGATCACGGGGGCCCCCACTGCAGGGCTGCAGGAGGACAGAGCGAGTCCCCACCTCAACAATGCTCAGGGGTAGCAATGAAATTTGCTTTCAGCAATCTAACTCATGCTGTAAAGCAATTTCTTCACTGGGCTTGTATTATTGACAAGATAGAGAGAATGAAACTGCCCTAAAACATGTGGATCAAATAGTTTCAGATTTGCTGGTAAAATAAATTGGGCTGGGGGTGGGGAAAAAAGGAAAGGCTGACTTGGGGCTCCAATGATATGTTCCTACAGGCGGAGGCAGCACTGTGAAATCAAGGAATCAAAATAATGTAGGAGCACATGCTTATGCAGACAAGTGGAACCTGCCATTCCCAGCATCTTTACATGATAAACCCAGGGTTTTTTAACAACAGAAGGGGAAAACTGAAAAGCACTTAAACACCATGAATTTACCCCAGATATCATCTTCAGTTCATGTCTTTTTGCCATTGTTTCACTGTTCAGGTAACACAAGGTAACACATTTTCTGCTAACCTGCACTGCCAAAACAGACCATTTCAGGTTTTTTAACAGATTTTTTATTATTTTTCTTAATAAAGCTGGATTTGAGAAGTCATTTTTGTAAGACCAAGGCTTTGGTTTAAAAACACACACAGAGGTTAGATTATAAAAAAAAAAATGGAAAAAAACCCCTAGAGGCTGCAGTAGTAACATGTAGTAATATGCTAAACATCAACACCAGTGGCACTAGCACAGCAAATGACAGAGAGAGAAGTGGAATGGAATTCAAAGAAACTCTCCAAAGAATCATTTATCCATTGTTCTTACGGAGCAGAAATCACATATGCACAGTTTCAACTCTAGAACTATTTCTGTTTTAGGGAGCAGCGGCCTGTTTCAGAAAGACAACACAAATGTCTTAGTCAGTTCTGCAAGGACCTATTTTATTATTTCAACAGCACCCACCATGTCCCCACCATGGTCTTTCAGTACATTCCTTCAAGCTGGTTATGTCTGTAAGTGCAAGTATCATTGGGTCACAAGTCTGAACAACTTCAGGCATATTTTAAGCTCAAATGACCATAAAAATCTTTCATTTTTCCTCTAAACACAGGGTTTCATAAATGCATGCCCCCAGTTGCAGTATAACAATAATGTTTTGAATCAACAGGGAAGAGTGAAAAATGGAACCTCAGAGTATACAATCTCCTGTGCTCTTCCATCCCATGTTTAGTGGACTTAGTGTCCTACTGACTGCCAGAAAGGTACAGTGATTCCACCATTAGTCCTGCAAAGAGCTAAAATATCTGAGTGTCTATGTGCAATCTTTAATATACAGAAAACTCTTTAGGTCATTTAAGATTCTTTAGAGATTAGATTTACAACAGCTAAATACCCTTTCTAAGAGCAGAGGCTAAAAAAAATCCCTTTATTTGAAGCATACTGATGTTTGTCTGCAAGATCCTTTCTGGGCAGACAGCATGAGAGACAAAACTTGATTGTCACTTTCCCTTTAATTTGGAATCCATGCTCCAGGAGGAGCTTTCCTTTCTATACTCTCCTTTGTTGATGCAATATTTGATCCTCTTCAAAATTAAAATTATCCTATAAAGAAAATGAGTCGCAGAACCTATTTAGCTCCCTCCCAAGACTCTGCAGCCTTAGCCCTGCCCTATTAACACTTTGGGCTGCATAGCTCAGTTAAAACATCTTGCTAGGCTGGACTGCATTACAGACCTGTCTCACAACCTTCCTCATCACAGACATGTGAAGTGTGTGCTTGCTTGGGAGTGAAACAAACCTCCAAAGCGAAAATGGACTTTTCCCCATTATAGGTAGCTTGATTGCATTCACTGTGGTCACCTATGGAGAACAACCAGCTCATACACCTGCTCCTCATCACAAAGCCAAACCTCTGAAGCGAGAAACTACCAAAGGAGAGCAGAGACTCACCATCTGCCATCCTCACTGCCATGTGTGCAAACTCGAGGATTTCCAAGACCAGTTTTCCTCCCACTCCAAGAGAGTCAAGTGCAAACAAGACAATGTCACTTGCAGAACTTTGAATCTGCCAAAGGATAAAAATCTATATCCTTGCAAAACAAAATCTAGTTTCAGAAACTCAACATTTCATTATTTTAATGCATTTTTATTAACATAAACTGCATGTTCACCAGTAAGATTCATGCTTGGGGAAAGCATTAGTTCTTTTTCCGTCTGCATTTTTCCCAATGAGTGGGAAACATACAATTTTAAATTCCAATAATTTCTGACATATGCCAAGGACTTAATAACTTTTAGATGAAGTATGGCCCATCATCATATGACTGAAAAGATAAATCAACCATTTGCCATGGCCCTACTTGTTCTCCCTTGTATGAAACACACAGGAGAGCCAACATTTAGCTGAAGTAGCCAAACCACAAAACAGCCCCCTGGTTGCATTCAGAGATTCGTACATAGATTTTAAGATGAAGTCTGAACATTTGAGATAAATGAGACCTAAAGTTTCAACTACTTGGGTTGATGGGAAAAAAATTAAAAGGTAAGATCAGCTAAAAATAAGATAAAAACAAGTCACTTAATTCGTAAGTTGGTACAAGCAGTAAGAACCTGATCCAAAGTGCACTTAAATCTATCTCACAGACTGAAACTGAATGGAATAGATTATTTACAAAACCACAAATAAACAAAGCCCCGCAGAACCCATTTTTTGTTTTAAACATCATTTCACAAAACTTGGAGCTGAAAAACTGCATGTTGTTTTAAGTGTTATTGAAGGTAACTTTTCCAGCTTATGAAAGGAGTGAAAAGAGAAAGGAAAGAGGAATGAAATTTTAAATTACTTATGCTGGTTGAAACTAAAAAGTGTTTCCAAACAAGAAAGCAGCAGCTATTTCCTGAGACAGTAAGTTCACTATCAGGGGAGAAAGAAGACACAAGCAGATTAACAATATAGAGTAGCTGTTAATTTGGGTTGTTCACAGCCCAGTGTATGAGTATCCCCATGTCTTTGTCCATACAACATGGAAATGCTTATCCCAAAATTTGCACTTGGAGAAGCGCTCTGAGCAAACAATGGGAGCAGTTGGACGAGGTTCTTGCTTGCTCAGTTAAACCATTTCTGATCCTCAAATTTTATATTTAGTCTTACAGGTTTCATTCCTTGGCTTGTAGTAAACCAGGACATTACCATACATCAATTAACATCTAAGAAGGTACAATAGTATTTCTAAAACCTTCACTGTAATCCACTTGATTAAAAAAACCAATAATTTTTATTTGATTTAAAAAAAAAATCAAGGACATTATGTCATTATAAAGTCCATGAGTGAGAGACTGGAGTATATTTACAGCAAAAACTGGAACTATTGGAAAAGTGATCAACAGCTTTCAGGCAAATCCTACACAGCTCTTTCTTCACCCCTGTGGTTCTTCTCTGGTCTTGTTCTCTATAGTCTTTATAAGTAATTACCTTGCTCCAAAGCACAAGAGGTTCAGATGCAGAGTCTGAACACAAATGCCATGTTTAACACAAGACAAGGAAAAAGACGTTTTATTGGAAAGAAGATACACAGGAGTGTCTGAAAAGATAAAAATTCAGTGTTGGGTTTGCTTTGTTCGCAGAGGATGGGAGGAGACTGGAAACAGAAAAGGCCACCTGGCGTCTTCAGAAAATACTCAACTATCAGGCATATCATCAAAGCTGAGAAAACTTTTCAACAGAAATGGAATTTTAAGAGTCTGGGGACACGAAGTCTAGCCTGAATCTTTCTAAAATGGAGTTGTTCTTTAAACTGCAAAGAATCCTTTCTGAAGAAGGGCTGCAGTGTGAATGAAGCCAAAGCTGGAAAATGAGGGGACTGCCCCAGCCATTTATTAATGTCAAATATGCTGTCTCATGAATCAGGGTAGTTTGTCTGGTTTGGAAGCCTTACAGAAAGCTCAGTGCACCTGGCTTGGTGAGCTCAGCATCAGGCTTTAGGCTGATCCAAGGGGATAGCTGCATTCTCTGTTTTCAATAGTTTCTCCAGCAAACAATTTTTTTTTAAAAGGCTTTTATTGAAGAGCCATCAGCAAACAGATCATGCAGAATTTGAACAATACACAGACTGGGGAGGAGGGAGGAACCCACACGAGGCACAGCCCCAATTATTTGTCACTTCATAAGATCTAGCCAGCACAAGTGTCACATTTGCTCTTCAAGAGAATAGCTTCAAAAGCTTCCTGATTTAAAAAAGCTAAGTGTTTGCGGGGGATACACACATACACATACACAAAATATACCCACAAAATATATATTTCTTTGGCAACCATCATCACAGTGACAGATATTTTAAAATCAGGACAAAGAGCATAGGAAGAAATAAAATGCTGATGCAGATTGTGCATGCTCAGCCAGTTATGAACAGAGTGAGTCTGGGCCCAGCCCTGACCATTCAGTATAGAACAGAATACAAAAATCCACCTGATTAATAAGCTGCATGAAAACTAAGGAGGAAAAGAATTATATATTTATTTCTTTCCCAGAACTGATTCCAAAGGCTAAGGGCTGTTTAGTTTCTTTAAAAACAGCACAGCCATCTTCCCCATGCCTTCACCACCTCTTCACTGAACAGTTAAGATGTGATTTCTGTTTCCCCATTATCTTCACCAGCTGAGGATGTCTGAAATTCAACCCCAGTGGAGGCAGCAGGAGTGTTAGCAACAGCACTGCCATTTAATCCACTGTATATACCAGCACTCGGCACAGCAAGGAGCAAGGCATCAAGCCTAGAGCAGGAACCTGTTACTATATGGTAAAGTACAGTATTTGAGAAGAGCAGAAGAGGAAAGCAAGGCAGAGCAGGCAGCTCAATCCATGCACTTTGAAGTTTATCATCCGAGAATCCTCTCCATCCATCTGCTGCCTGCTTCTCGCATGGGCACAAGCAATGGTGAGCACTGCAATGCAGGTGAGGAAGCAGGAGGGAAATGCTCAAATGACCACATTTTGTAAGGCCTGGCCCTACTCCAAGCAAAGCCAACAGAGGTATAATAGCCACAGTTGTTGCAGTACCACTTCAGTGACTGTGCCTGGCCTCTTCAATCCATTGCTTCATGTGGCAGATTTCCAAGGCTCGAGCTTGCTGTACAGATTGGGGGTCCAAAGGGTTACGGCTGCGTAGGTCCAGGTGATGGGCTCCATCTGGGATCACAATTGCCACTAGGGAACTGGTGATGTTCCGGGTCACCCCACCTGCAGACCATGGGTCCAGGCCACCATTGCTGTAAGGAAAATGTATTTCATCAGGGTACATGTGCACGGCAGTCAGCAGCGAGGCTGCAGCTCACATCAACATATCCATTCTGCTTTCCACTAGTTTTGCATATGTAGCAACAGAAACAGACCTCTGCCCTGTCTCAATGTCTTGTGCCCACCCCTCTGCTGAGAGAAGCCTTCTTGACAGAGGTATGGAGCTATGAGCAACTTAAGCTAGGCTACACTTCTCATTAATTATCTGCTAATTCAGATAATAACCTATAACAATGCCAAAGCCTCTGGAGATAATTCTGCTGCCATCAATAATTGTCATAAAAGGTTCAGGTTCCCCTGTACCAAGACATCTCCAAATTCCCAGATGAAAGCACTTCACTGTCCTTCTTCACAGCCTGACATAAACAAATAACCTACTGGACCCTTTACAGCTGAACTTTCAGGAAGTTCTACCTTTCACCATCTCAGCTTGGTGCAAAACTGGTTTTGCAAATAAATGCTTGGACAGTCCATTAGTCCACTTATTTCTAAAAATAACCATATTAAAATGAAGCTTTTATCTCTCAAAAAACTGTCTAAAATGATTCTTCCACTGTGACAGGACAATTTAATGCCATTTACTCCCCCTTCTCCCTCACCCCAAATCATTTAAAAGGATTCCTTGCACTAGAGATATGGCTCCAAATAATAGTCCATGGAACAAGCCAATGGCTAGGGAGACAGTTTTCCAACTCTTATTTCTAGCTTCAGACTTGGCCCAATAATCCCTACTACATCTTATTTTCCTTTACTGCAAGGGTCTTCCCATACATGGTCCATCTTTCTGCACAATGAAAATAGCATCCATATACTTGTGGAGCTCTGCAAATCTAGATCTGTTCCTCACTTAAAACACTGGACCTGACCACAAAAGGAAATGTCAGAGATGGGCCATGGTATACAAGGGTAAATTTCTAGACAGATCTAAGAAATTAACACTTCCTTGGACATTAAGAGATATGCAGCTAAAAAAATATAACAATGGCATCAACAAAAAATAACAGAAAAATAATGAATAAAAGAGTGGGTTTTTAGAAATAACTAAGAGTAAAAACCTAATGGGGTCTGAATTAATACTTTACTTGTTTTACCACTGAAAACAGAGGCCAACTAAATATCTGGAGTCTCTGTAGCTCTTTACTTTCAGTGATTCTAAATATGACTTCAGATAAGAGAAACACTTTGTATCTGCAAAACAAAAAGCATTAAGAGCTGCCCAATACACCAAAAGCATTGGATTTAAAAGGTCACCTGAATCAGCAGAGCACCTCGGCAACAGGAGGATAAGTTGCTGAGAGACCTGTGAGGTACATGAACTTGGATCTTTTGGTCCTAGTCATGTGGAAACTGAGCATGCCACAAGGAAACAACACTGCCTCCGGCTTTTTTCTGGCTTTTCTGCAAGCTGCTGGCTGCATTCCCTGCATCTCCTGCCAAATGATGGCACTAGCGGCACTGACGCGGTTCGGGAAGTGATACTTGCTGAGAGGAGGGGGGTTGGAGGGCTCATCACAAAATCACAACTTCTAACAGTTTTTACAGAATAAGATACTTCAGTACCAACCAGAATTTATTATTTATCTGTTAAAACTAAGCATGCATGTAAATACTTAGTTGACCATCTCACAGGACAGGAATTTCCCAACATAAACCAAAAAAGTAAAGGAAGGGAAAGAATAAGAGTCAGCCATTCCTTTCTAGCAGTGGCCAGGCAAGTAGGACTCCAGAAAACAACTAATGTAAAATATGAACATGCTAGTCCTCTTTCCAATTAATATGTTCCTTGACAGCATATACAGGGAGTACTGCCTATTCTACAGCAACCCCTTTCCTATATTATCCTTCAGTCTCCTCAGTCCTCCAGCCCTGCCCTGAATAAGAAGTTTTACACAATCTTAGGAGCACTGTCTGTGCATCCTTTTTTAACATGTCCACTTTCTATAACTGCCATGTTTCCTTTTATTAACCTTTTTCTCTCACCTTTTCTCTTCAGTCAGGCATTGTTGTGCCTTCTCTTCTTTGCTACCATTCCCTTTTATGCTAATAATTCTCCCTTCTGCACAGAGGGACACTATCTCTCAAAACAGAGCCTTCACTTTCTGTCTCTCCCCTGCCAGTACAGACCCAGGTAGGTGGATACCCTAACCTAGAAGTTAGAGTGATCCATCCAGATTGAAAAATATCCATTTTTTAGACTGTGCACACCAAATTTCATACTGTTTGATATAACCTGGGCTGATTTTGACTACCATAGTATGCTGATGAGACACTACAACTGCTACAGGTTCTCTGCCACCGCATGCATGAACACCCTTACAATGTCACTTTCCACTGCTGTGCAGCACTTCCACACAAAGTACACAACATGTTACAGTAAGAGCAGTGAAAATTGATGGAAAAGAAAGGGGAAACAGTGTTCTGAAAAACCCAATTTCCCCAAACTAGTTTTAATAGATATGCTGCCCAGGACAGGCAAGTAACACCTGCACACAGCCTAAGTAACCACTCATACCCTACATACCTCCAGGCAGGTACCAAAGTGGCAGTGGAGTTTCCTGTGTTAATACCATACAGTACCTCCAACACAGTGTGACTCTGCAGAGTGATGTACTGCTCGCAGAGGGAGCAGCAGTAACACCAGTTTAAGCATCCTGTCCAAATCCCACTGCGTCTGGATAAATCCACACTACAGTGGTTCTCTTTAGATGGAGTATTTTTCCCTTTCTGTGCTACACTGTTGTGCAAGTTGCCTGTCACTAGAAACACAGTCCTTTTCTCTCCACAGGGAGCCACATCCCCTGGTAAACATTGGGATATTTTTTGTAAAGCACTCTACAGTGTTTGAGGATAAAAGGCTCTTATATAAAATGTACAGTGTTGGCAATGTGTTTGTTTGAAGAGAAACATCCCAGCTTGAGATCCAAAAGCTTTGTGTGTACAGCACTACTTCTGCATTCATTTGGTTGCTTTCAGGCTTTTCTCATTTCTAGCTCCTTCAGCTGGCATAAATTCTTAAACACTTATTTAGATTTGTTCACTCACAAAGAGGATTCCTACTGTACAAAGCTGTAAGGCCTTGGAAATAAGCAACACTCTGAGAAATTAAGTTAAACCAATACTTTTTTATTTAAAAAGTTTTCCAAAAAAGGGTGGAGTTTCTCAGTCCAGAGCAAATATCCTGCTAGGACAGACACAGCAAGAGGCATACAAGAGGAAAGCAACTGGCCTTTGGAGCCAAACAGACCAATGCTAACAGCTGCAACCCAGAAAATAATCCCCAATTCAAGGGAGAACTTCATAACTTTAAAATACACACCTATCTACCAAGTCCAAAAGACTAATTCTGATCTTGGTTTATAAAATTGGCAGGGTGTTTTAGAGAAGGCCTTGTACAATTTTAACCAGAGCACAGAAGGATACATATCCAGGAGCTTCCCACAGTGAGTCAGGACTCCTGAAGCTCAGGCCTCAATGGGTGTATTGACAGCTCCCTACCACGTAAGAACCTGATGAACGGACAGCACCGAGCTGTATCACCTCACAGCAGAAGTATAACTACACAAACCTACCTTTAAAGATAGCAGAGTTTCACCTTAAAAATATGGAAAGTGAAGGCTGAATAGAGAGCAAGCAGCAAGCCCTGGCTTATTTGCTCTAGATTGAAACATTTCTTTCGCTTTTTGTCAACACAGAAAGGTGTTTGAGAACAAACTTTTGTTGTATTACCAGTATGCCTTACTAAAATGGAAATATCTTTGTATTTGGATCTTACACAGGTTTGTTGAAAAAGAAACCTGTTGTAAAAGAAAAGGGCTACTTGCAGTAATAGAAACTCCCCACGTTACTTCCTTCTCTTTTCTGTATCAAAGGGAAAAAGGAATGTCACACCAGCCCCTCCACAAGGCTGTCACTCAGAGCAATAATTTTGGTGACCAAGATTCTGTGTTACAGATAGAGGTTGTTTAGATTTTCCTTTTCTGTGGAAGCAACGGTGCTTTGGGTTCATAAAAGCTAGATGAATTTACCAGCATGGGAAGCCTGGATTTTAGCCACAAGATAAGAAGGAATCCACATGGGAAGATTATGTTTGGCAGAATCCCAATCCAGACTCTTCTTTTAGAGTCACACAGGCAGTAACAGAACAGTTGGCTTCTTTGACCACTGCAGACTGACCCTTTTACCTCAAGAGCAACATAAAGCATGCCCACCACTTATTCAACTGGAGTGCTGTAAAGAGATCCTTTTTCTATTTAGGGCAGGCTCTCTGCACTAACAACCCAAACTGGTGGAAGGCTCTACACTATAAGCTGAAACAAGGCTCACCTGAAGATGATGTTGCTGTGTGAACTGATGCTTTTTCCTCCATACATAGAAAGAATCCAAGAGGGGCGAGGCCTCACTCCCCACAGCCTGTAACACTCTTCTGAAAATGCATCAAAGTCCCATTTCTCAGGTTCAAACATGTCATGGACACCATCTGTACATAAGGGCATCACCATCTCAGTGCAAGCCTGAAAGAAAGGGCAGGTCAATATGATGTATTCCCAGGAGACTGTCCAATAACTGTTAGTGCAGTCTTTAAAAAAGAAAGCTGAAACACCATTTGATCAGTAGCTTCTATCAGTTACTATTAAACTATCACAGAATCATTTAGGTTGGAAAAGACCTTTTAAGCTTGAGTTGAGCCACAAACCTAAAACTGCCAAGTCCACTGCTAAACTGTATACCTAAGTGCATGGTATCTTTTAATTACTTCCAGGGATGGTGACTCCATGACTTTCCCAAGTAGCCTGTTTCAATGCTTGACAGTTTTTCTAATATTCAATCTAAACCTCTCCTGGTGCAACATGAGGCCATTTCCTCTCATTCTATTGCTTAAGAGTTACTTAAGAGTTAAAATCTCCTTTCAGGTAGTTAAAGAGAATTAAGGTCTCTCCTCAGCCTCCTCCTTTCCAGACTAAACAGCCACAGTTCCCTCAGCTACTCCTCATACGACTTGTGCTCCAGACCCCTCACCAGCTCTATTGCCCTTCTCTAGACACACTCCAGCACCACAATGTCCTTCCTGTAGCAAGGAGCCCAAAACTGAACACAGGATTAGAGGTGCGGCCTCATCATTGCTGACTGCGGGGGAACCATCACTGCCCTGGTCCTGCTGGTCACACTATTGCTGATACAAGCCAGGATGGCATTGGCCTTCTTGGCCACCTGGGCACACTGCTGGTTTGTATTCATCTGTTGTTGATCAGCACTCCCAGGTCCTTTCCCACCAGACAGCTTTCCAGACTGTAGCGCTGGCTGGGGTTGTTGTGACTGAAGTGCAGGATCCAGCACTTGGCCTTGTTGAACCTCATACAATTGGCTGCTGTACACAATTTTCCAGCCTATGTGAAGATGCAACTGTGGCAGGAGGGCCTACCCCAATAAGGCCTAAAATCCAATCAGAGAATGCAAACAGTGCAAGCCATCATGCAAGTTCAGCTGCTGGCACCAGGCTGCTGTCTTGGTGTTGAATTATGTTAACACTAAGCTGGTTCACCAGACTTCAAATACACACCCTGCTTTTTGAAGCAGGATTTGACAGATAAGCCAGTCTGCTGGCCTGTACATCTGAGACTACCAGTCAATCACTTTATACTATAAAAGTCCAGTCCTCTTTCAAACAGTCAGGTTCTTCTAACATAACCCTTCCTGGGGTGTATGTCTGGAGATTCTTCCTGTGGGTAGGGATGCCCTCCAAGGATACTCCTTGAGGCTGAAGAAAAGAGATGTCCCCACGAGCACTGGTCTGGGTGAGTTACAAATCTCTACTTAATAATGATTTCTTTTTGTTAGCTTTAATATAATTGCTTCAATAATTGCTTCAATATAGTGCACGATCCTGTCTTATATTACTACTATTTTTAGCTTTTAAATTGTGTAGTAAATAATTCTGATCAAGATCTTTTGTCTGATCACTTCTAATAATAAGTGATTCATTTTATACAAATATTCTCCTTTTGCCGATCATCAAAACCTGCAGGACAAAAGGGGTTCAATCACACCTCTGTAATTCCTTAAATCGTTGACATAGTCTGAGGCTAAGACTGGATTCAGCTGCGCCTCGATTCCTCTCTGAGAAGGAGTTTAGAAAGCAAGGGAGTCCTTTCTGCGTCTCACGACTCAATGGCAGGGCTCTTAAAATAAACTTTGTTTAAGCTTTTCACTCGCACCCACAACAACAACCTAAAACTCCTGGGAAAGCTTCTTCTCTTTTCTGCCTTGCTTTCCCCACTACAATCATACTTGGTTTGTGACTACATTTGTCATCAGTACATCAATACATCTGGCACAATATATTGACAGATAAATGACATGACAACTCTCATCGGCTCTAACTTAAAAAAACTTCACCAAGGTCCAATTCAGAAAGGCTACTGTGCATACCTGATAGTACCAACCCGTTTGGCCCAGATTTTTTGTTGCAGTCTCAGACACATCTAAGCATGAGGCTGCTCCTGTATAATTGTAATATAAATTTACTGCCTGGAAAACATTCTGCAGCAACAATTTGTCAGAGAGATTGGGATCCTTCAAGAACTTGCAGACTTCCTGCAACAAAGAGAGAAGAGGAAACCTAAATCTATAGGAATTAATTATTAATACATGATACCTTCAAGGATATTAATTTATTTTTCAAATATAGTCAGATCACTTCCAGAAAGCATCTTTATATGTCATTCATCCTGAGTACTATCACAAAAAGCAGTATTTTGTTTGTGTAGTGCAAGCTACTATGAGGAACCTGAAACTTTACATTTCCTGATTAAAAAATTGAAAAAAAGCCACTGCCACCTTAATATTTAATTCACCAAATTTTTCAATCCATTTCCCATACCTTAAAATAGACTATATTTAATAAATATTTATATAAATATTTAATAAATAGTATTTATCTCCTCTCTAATGAAAGATAAGACATGAAAATATATACCAAAGAAGATTCAGGCATAGATTGAGGTTCCCTGCAGTTTGATGTAGGCAGCTCACACCAGATAACACATATATCCAGCTACTCTAACACATAGAATAATTAAGGTTGGAAAAGACATCCAAAATCATCTAGTCCACATTTTCTCCCCTTTGTCATACTCAGTCATATTAGAGCTTGTTTCAGAAAAAAAGAGTATCTGAACAGCTTAAATAACCCAGATTTCATACATTAGTATCGTCCAGATGAGTAGCAGCCTTTTCTGTTTTAGGTTTATACCTCAGTCACACAGAGATAACATGGACAGAAGTGGAGGTGAGCATGTTTCTCAGGTTCTGTCAGACTGATAACAAAGCAAAACTAATTTTCAAGGTGTTCATACTCTTTGCAGAAAGTCACATGGACAGATGAATGTCTCTCTCTCCTCCATCAGGCAGCTCTACACGAGGGAAAAACTTCTATAATTAACTGCTACTTAGTAGCCTAAAGTACTAATACCTTATCTGCCTTGCCTACCTTACACAGTAACCCAAAATCCTGAACAGAAATTCAGCCAGGGTCTTAAAAGAACAAAAACACTCCAAGACGATGGAAATTTTGAAGAAAGCATGTGGATAAACAGAACTGCGCAAGTGAAGGTTTACAAGTGTGAAAGGATGTGGGACTGGACTGACAGTATAAGTTTTCACTGTATTATAAAATGGATTCTGTGTCTTTTTTCCCTGAATCACCTTTCTTCTTCCCCAAAGACCTTGGGAGAATCTGTATCTCCCTAACTTACTATGCAAGAATTCATCCTTGGAAGGCTGTGTGAAATCCCCCCTTGGCCCTTAGTTAACCCTTTCCCCATTGGTTGTAAATCCCTAAATACCCCTGACCATGTGAATAAACTCTCTCTCTGCTTCTCCTCTCAGGTGGTCTCTGTGTGTCTCCTTCCTGGGGCATTTCGGGGACCACATGGAGGAGGGGGATGAGGGGGGATGAGGGGGAGCGTTCCCCTCGACTGCCGCAAAAGGAGGTTCTGGTTTGAGAAGTGACCCTGCAAAGAATGCATTTGTGGAGATCCACATTTTCTCTCTCACTACTTCTCCCACATTAAAAAGGACAGAGGCTCAAAACTTTCTCTTCAGTTGCAAGCTCCGTCAGCTAAGTCTGGCATCAGAATCTCTAGTTGTGTGTGCTTTTTGTGCAGCATTTCTGATACTCAAGAACAGCTCTGCAGGACAGCTGTGGTTTTTCAGTCATCCCTAGCACTTTTCTTCTGGGCTCTTGATACACTCTATTAGTCCTACATGGGGCAGTTAGTCAAGAAACCAGTTCATGCCCAAGAAGATGTTACCCTGGCTGTCTTTTCTCGGTCATGTTGGCTCTACAGAGCCAAAAAATAAAGAAAAAGGTGCAAACTAGGAGAGGAGAGAATCAGTTAAACCAAATGGTCAGTTCTACAAGATAATGGTTCTGAATTACCTGTATAGGCCAAGCTGGCAGAGGCTGCAAGAAGTCAGCTTTATAGGGATAATCCACCATAGCCAAGTTTACCCATGTTTCACTCAGCCAATTTTTCAATACCGCAGCATCCTGAAGATTCTTTAATGGGCTGCACAAATGAAATGTGCTGGAAAGCCACTGCAAACCTGCATCTATAATAAAAATAAATAGATAAAATAATGGTACAATACACTAAATGTTAACACATAGGTCATTTGTGCTGCTGCTAAAAAATATTTTCACTTAGCATAACTAATTTAATGAAATTATTCCACACATATACAAGCATAGCAGATCAAATTTTAGTCAGCACCTCGCTACAACTTTCTTTCCTTTCAGGTAGTTGTAGACTCACAGAATCACTTAGGTTAAAAAAGAGCCTCCAGATCTTCAAGTCCAGCTGTGTCCCTATCACTGAGTCCATAAGGATTGCACTGATTTTCTTTACCAGAGTGCCTCAGTTGGTAAACAAACTTTTTTTTTATATAGGAATGACTATCTGGCCTATTTTGTCAGAAAGGAATACAAGCCTTGAGGGTCTGATCTGAAGTCTGCTTTTGTCCGACCTTAGGGATGTTTGGACCTGGCTTCTGCATCCCACTCGGCCAGAAAGAAGCTTGTGATATAACAAAACAAGCATGTAAAAAAAAAAGTGCTAAATTCACTTGGCAGTTTTCAGTGCCAGGAGTATAGTTTCAAAAAACCCAACACATACACAGGTATAAGTTGTAATGCAACTGTGAACATTACTATTCTTTGAAAAAGTATTGGTTAGGTCTTACCTGTTGAGGAAAGGCGGTTAATAGCATTCCAGGAATTACGGATGCTTTCTGAGCAGCCTGTCCCACTCTTTTGGAAATCATTGGTCACTATGCTATAAAAGGTTCCACACGGAACCAAATCACCAAACTGCCAGATTGGGGCAGAGGCTGCCAGGGCTCTGCAAAGGTACATAAAAAGATCCTGAATCCCTGCAAAGTGAACTTCCATGCTCTAATCAATACCCTCCCCTAAGTAGCATTTACAGTTCAGCTTGGACACTGCACTCTAGGTGAACCATAATTTGCAAAACTTTTCCATAGGTCTGTATGCAGAGGCTGATGAAGGATATAAATCTTGGACACTAGTAAAAAGATATCAGTAAACACATGAAGTAGAAATTCAGACTTGATTACTTTATTGTTTTTCAGTCTCATCTAGCAACTAGGCCTTTCTCACTAGGCATTGTGTGAACTCAAATGAAGAGAGCCCCTGTCCACAAAAATATACTCTCCAGCAGACAAAGGTAGGGGCATTACTATTCTTGTTTCAAAGAGGGTAACTAAGGCATTGAAGAGATTAAAGACATGTCTAAAGTAGTCAGGAAGTCTGGAGATGCTAAAAAAAATCAGGTGCCAAGTCTGCATTCGTGTGCTATTTTCACAAATCTAACAGATAGCTCTGAAAATATGCACCATCCAGTACCGGCTGACCTACAGTTGTCTTTATTAGGCAAACAGTGACCCTTCCCAAATTCAAAGTACCTTGATTCCTTCTCCCAGTAGTGAAAAACTCAAGCCAGCTTGAATGGTACTTCTCCCAGAGTTGTAATATTTATAGCATGGAAGTAAGAAACACCTGCTCTTTTTAAGCAGGATGAGTACACTCACCCAACTACCACATGGGGATATTTCATCCTAAACCAGGCTGCAAGCATTCCTCCATAAGATCCTCCTATTGCTATGACTGGACTGTAACGGGCTCCTGCAATGGTCGCCTTTAAATACTCAACTAGTACTGCAAAGTCTGCCAGAGCTTGTTCTGATGTCAAGTAATTCAGATGCTTGGAATCCTGAGAGAAAGAAAGCAGGTTATATACATGAATGCATGAATATAAGCATGAATGATTTCCAGCAGCAGTCTTTCTTTTTCCCAGAGCAGCTGTAAAGGTCTGCGCCTGATAACAAATAAAATACTCTTTGCAGGTGTCCCTTGAAGCACTAAAAAAATCTGAGATTTTTTTTTTTAATCCTAGAATTGATAGTTACAAAAATAGGATAGTGGTGCTCTTCTAGCACATTTACATCTTACTGAAGTTAACACTCATTGCCCTGGCAAGGATTACAATATGCAGAAATGTGTTTGTATAGAACACATTTGTAAGGAAGACAAAAGATGACACTTACGCTGAAAGACTCATTCCCAAAGGGCAAAGATTCTCCATAATATCTATGTTCAGCAAATACCAACATAGCATTAAGTTCTTCAGCCACATCCCACATAAAACCCTGGTTGGGGGAAAACAGACATTGAAAATAATTGATTCAGCTTGTTTAAAAGTCTCTACTTTCAGTCTAATGTATTCCAACTCTTATTCTTTGATTAGAAAGATATCACTATCAAAATACCACTAGAAAGACTGAGTGCAATTTGGTTTTAGGGTATCACTGAAGTAACAAAACACACAAAACAAATACCCAGAGAAGGCGGTGCATACAAAGAAAGTGTGTATATTTTAATGCTGCAAAATGTTAAGCAGCATTGTTTTGTGACTACACACAAGCAATCCTGACAGAACTCCTATGGTATGAGCTTAATCCATAGGAAATAAAAAAGTCTACAGGAAAAAAGCATGCATTTGAGTTAGGACCACATTACAGAAAACACAAAACTTGTTTGGCAATGACCAATAATCTAGAGGATTCCAATACACTCATTTTCAACTAATAAATAAGTACAACTTGTTGTTACTTGTTGATAACAGCTCGTTACCACCAATATGGAAACAGGTAAACAGAGATTTCCGGCTGACAGAATGAAGTATGTAAGCAGTCCTTGGTTGCTTTGAGCTCAGCACATACAACCTCCTGTTGTGTTACTGGACTTTGTAATGAAATGGCTGAAAAATAACCACACACTCCATCCTGCATTTGTATCAGTCAGGGAAGTAAAAACTTCCACAGGTATTGCAGAGAACAAGAATCATCTAGCTTTGATTCTAGCCCTCTTCATTTCACTTCACATTTTTCTAAATAGTGAAAAAATATAAGTATCAAAATCTCCCATTTTACTTGGGAGGTGTAAAGTATTAGAATAAGTTTAAGTTGGACCAAAATTCTGAGTTCTTAGCTCAAGGCACCTTATGGTGTTTTCTCTAGAAATCTTCACTACTCTAGGAAGTTAATACAAGTGCCTTTGGTTAATTTGGGCTTCAAATAACACCCCAAACTCCCTAAAACTTTTTATGTGCTTTTGTTCTGCTTCCTCTTCCTCCTACAACAACCATAACAATCATAACTGGAAAGAAGGACCGTAATTCAAGAATTTATTTTCTACATACCGTATTGTTGCAGAACCATGTGATGTCTCCTTCATTGCCTGTATAAAATAGTATTGGTCCATTGTTCTTCTTCCAGTGCTGATCTGCTACTAGATACCGCTGCTGGAACGTAAGATTTTCATCAAATCCAAAGTGATCGATCTATAAAGAACAAGGAACAACATGTTCAGAAAGCTAGAACTGATCCTGGAGTCCACTGTGAGTGCTGATGGTCACTTTGCAGATGGAAAATAAAGAAAAGCAAAATAAGAAAAAAAAGGCAATAGTTTTACTAAGAGTAAAAAAAATATGAGACTGAATTTATTTATATTCCTTATACATCAACATTCTTCTGCTCTATGAAGAAAACCAGCCAAAATTACAGGTACATATACTGAGGGAAAAATGCTCTTTTCAGTCATTAATAAAAAAAAAAAATCCATGCCCTTTTTATAGTATCATACTTACCATAAGATATTCTAATATATTTAGGAAGACAGTGAGATCTGCTGAGAGGTCACAGAACATCCCATGCAATAAAACAGTACAATAAAATAAAAAGAGTCTTCCCACAATGTTTTGAGTCTTAGAACCATACCAGCCTAGTCTTTTTATTAAAAAAAAAAACAAAACAAAACAAACAAAAAAACCACAAAACAAAACAAAAAAACCCACACAAATACCTAAGGAAAAAAAAAACCCACACCAAGAAAGCCAACAACCCACAATCAACTAAAATCCCACCTCTTCCTTCTCTCCTCCCTTTGGATAATTTTCTTCTCCATAAGACTGAAATTTAAATATACCCTTATTAGAAAGTGGGGTTTTGTTGCATTTTTTTTGTTTGTTTCTTTGCTTGTTTGTTTTGGGGGTTTATTTGTTTGGGGGTTTTAATCTTAGAAAATACTAATTCTCTTCAGTTCTTGTGCGACTGGCAGATTTTTCAGACAGTTTTGAGAAACTTCTCCTTTTCTCACTGCAATTTTCACTAGTCCATATAACACACCCCCCCCCAATTCTTTCCACTGCCCTACAAATATTGCAGGCCTATACATAATTTCCCCCAACCCAAACCACACAGTGTTAGCTTTACTCCCTCATTAGAAATTCAATTCCTAACATCAGTTTTTTAACTTTTACTCACACTGCTTTGTATTCACTATCCACCTCAACCCTTCCCCAAGGATTCAACCATACTAGCAAGTTTATCCATTTCTTTTACAAGGCGACTCCCTGCATGGGTATAATCTTATTCTGGAACATCCACACAGGCTTTTACTATAAAATATAAAAAAAATCAAACCAAACCAGAAGACCTATGCTACTTAATTACCATGTATTCACAGGTCATCACTGCTTTTATTCATCAGCTAAAGATGACCTGTAGCTTGCCAATTCTGACTTCCGTGAGCACACATGTTCATCTTTTTCCATAGTTCTTGCCAGCAGTAACAGCCTGACATCTGCTGGCTTGAAGATCTCTGCTCACCCATCCGTCTGCCTTTACACCCACAACACTGCCAAAACTCTCAGATGCTCCAGGAACCAACCTTTCACAATCCCTGTTTTGGGAATATCTGCAAGGTAATGTTGAAAAGCAGCAAATCACACTTGCTGCTTTGTAGTGACCCACCTGCTAGGCAGATTCCTCCAGGCAGCTCAGGAAAGCCTAACTCTTGTCCTACAGGATCCAGCCACTCCACACCATGCACTTGTATTTGCTTTGGGTCAGAGAGACCACACAAACTTATTTATATAATATACAATATGTATGCAACTTACATAATATACAATCTGCTGAAATTTTTTTTTCCAAACCCTTCCAAAGCTTATTCCCTTTTGGACTGTAGTGGAAAGACATGCTGTAGCTCACTGCCAGAACAGCAGGTTCAGCTGGAGGTCTGTCTGGACAGACACGAGACAAGGTCTTTGCTCTCAACAAGTATCTTCAGTGACTGCTTCCAGACACAATGCATGTTCTACAGTTTTCCTCAACAGGACCACTTACTCTTACTCATAAGTACATGGTCATGTTACCAAGCCTGTATTTAAGGGCTCTTTCACTCAGCTCTGAGACCTGACAACATATGCTGGGCTTGTGTTAAACTGACAACTCACCTGCTCCTTTTTCATTTGCACAATTATTAATGTTAGTTTCACTTTCTACATCAAGCATAATCAAGAGCGATTAGGTGTAGAAAGGCAGAACAAGGTCAGCAACCGAAAAAAACCCTTGGTCAAGACCTTGGGACAACTAAAAAGATGGATCAGTTAAGGCACATCTAAAAGTCAAAGTATAGTTTAATAAAGTCCAACACTATTAGACAGTGCAACTAATATATATTTTGTTTCAGGTCTGTTTGTAAAGGAGAGAAGCATCTTTTTCTATTTAAATTTTCTGGCTAGGCTGCTAGCCAGAGATAGGAAAAACAGGGTCATGTGTCCTGTTTGCCTTTTATGGAATCATCTAAAATTAAACATATAGTTTTAAAACTTGATTATACATCCTTCCTGCCTGAAGCCAGAGTGCCAACTACAAAACCACATTTCAAAAAGTACTCAGCTTTCCTGGACAACAAAGACAGACTGGACTACCAGTGCAGACAGCTTAATATGCAACAGACAAAAAACAGAGTGGAGGGGGAAAAACCAAAGAAACCAAACCAAAAAATGAAACAAAACAAACTCAAACAAAAACAACAACAAAACCAACACAAACCCCACCCCAACAAAACAAACAAACAAACAAACCCAAACAAAAACAAAAACAAATAGGGGGGAAATGAAAACCCAAAAAAAAACAGAGAAAAAAAAATTTTGGCACCAGGCTGAGCTTATCCAATGGGGTATGTATGCCCATCTTACTGTTCCTATGCCACAGGTACTGGAAAATTAGGATAGTAATACTCCAATATACATATATTTTCCCAAATTACGGCTAGTTTTCTTTAGATATGATTTACTGTGCTTTTCCTCTGATGTGATCTGTCAATCTACTTCCCCAAAACAAACCCCAAAGCCCAGTTGTCTAGTAAGTCTGCCTTTCAATACCAAGAGGGAGAAAAGACCAGGAATTTAAATTCTCTTTTGGCCATTTTTGTTACCACATTGATCAAAGTGTCATGCTTCTCAGCCTTGAATCTGAAACACACTGGAGACTCCCTCACTGCCATCAGACACATTACTCTTTCCCGTTTCTCCCTCTATATGTAAAAATCTGATAGTTCCACAGCAATAAACTGTTTCTGTTCATCCTATTCATAACACATAAAAACTTGGATATGTGTAGGATCCCTGACAGCACAGTCACAAGACCAGACTTCTCCAGAAAAAAAAAAAAAAGAAAATCACAAGTAGCTATTACTCAGCAGAAGAGGAGAAAGTCCTTGATTGCTAGATGATGGGGCTTCATACCTTGTAGTAACTTGTCTTTGCAAGGGTAATATATATAACACAAGTAAAACAAATTAAAAAAAAACAAAACACCAAAAAACCCACTACAAAATAACCCTAATGTTTGTAAAGCAAACAGGGAAGAAAGATGTCTCAACTGCTGGTTATTGCCAAGAAATTCAAAGAAATTCTGAATCCAGATCATCAAAACACAGTGTGGAGGTGTCTCATGGAGTACCTCCTCACAAAAGTAAAAACTGTGTGAAAATGGGCCAAGTCAGAGTGAAGAGGCACAAGAAACAATACCAAATCGTGAAGTGAAAGGTTTGGACACGCAGGAAAAGGTGTAGTTCAGAACAGCAGATGGAGCTGTTGTGTAGCCAAAGGGAGCAGCAGGGCTGCACACAGGAGCTGCTGGGTTTCATTCAAAAAAGTGCTTTCTTTCACCATTCTTTGTAAAACAGGTATGCAAACAGGTAATAAACTCCAGTAACTGTGTGAAGGACATTGTACAGTTCAAATCAATCAGAAAAAAAAAAAAAGCTAAAAAACTTTCTCCTTAAGTCAGTTTTCATTAAAAGGTTGAACCAGAAAAGGTTTTTTCCCCTCCACGCTTACGCAAAATGAGCAAAATAAAGGCAATTATTTTTTCAACCAGACCACAAAGCAAAATAAAAAAAGAGGTTTAGTACAATACCTTAACTACTGGTTAAAACAATGGTAATGATATAACAGCAAATACATGGTTTTTCTAATTACAATCTTCATAATTACAACCATGGTCAGGATGTCAGTACAAGGTCCAGAGCAACCTAATAAAACTCTGAAACTGGCCCTGCTTTGAGTGGGAGGTTCAATGAGATGACACGCAAAGTTCCCTTCCAAAAAGTAAACTACTCTAGGATTAACCCAAACCAGTCACTCAGCCCAAAGTTTTTAAGTTTCTGTAAACACAACTACCTAGCAAGTTTGGTTAGAAGTAAGGGCATGGTGTTCATCTGTGATGCAACAGCACTGTTTTACAAATGGAAGTATGATCTACTGACACAGAAACAGTCATTCTGATACTAATAAAAGGAAGGATAAAATTAGAAAAAGAAGCACTGAAAGTAGTAAATTATGAATAATTTTAAGAGAAAATCTTGTCAGCTGAGGTAAGCAGGATGGGAAAGCGAGCAATAAAATTGCAGTTATATGTACAAAAGCCCTGGAGAGCATTGATTAAGAAAGCCTTGTATTTTCCTGCACATCTTTGACACAGTTTGAGAGGCAAACTGCTCTGTTGGAAGAGTGCAGCCACTGCCTAAAGCACAGTAGCTGGGAACCACAGTTCCTGAGTTGGATTACAAAGGCAGTAGGTGGCACAGGGCATTGTGCCCACAAGGCTGATGAGAGCTCCAGACTGAAGGCTCGTATCAGCAGCTTTGATCCTTTAGCTCAGAGAAACTTTCTATAGAGAAGTGCAGCTCAGCTTAGGACAAGGACCCTTCTCCAGACTGGTTTACTGAACAAACTCAAATGGGAAGGAAGGGCCAAAACCCACCTTACTGCCTTCTGTTTGAAATACATGGCACTCTTCTGTGCCTTTACCTCCTAAGTGCACACTTCTCACGTGCTTTTGTTGAGCTCTCAAAGATGATTTATCTCAGGGTGGGAGTTTTTCAATGTGCTTTTTTATTGTTTTGGAAATCTATTTAAAATAAAACAAGCCACTCTGCCACACATGTCCCCTAAGGAGGAAATAAAAAAGGCACAGCAGATGTTATTGTACAGATGTTAGTCTGCTTAATGGACTTCTGGAAGTATTCAGGAACTATGGCAATGAGTAGAGTACAAAGACAGAACAGGACATGTGGATTAAAACCCACTTCCTTCTCAGCTGAACACCTTAAGGTCATCAGTGATTACAGAGATAGGACAGCAAAGCCAAGCCTTTCACAAAAAAGACTATTATTCACAAGGCAGTTTATAACCAAAAGCATTTAATATTACTTGAGGTGGTAAATCAGCACCTGACTGTTTTATGCTTTTGAGTTTCTGGCAAGACTGTGAGCATCTGAAAGCCTTTTTGTCATGTCTTAAATTTCAATCCTCTATGTAATTGCTTTGTTTTCCCAAATTGGATATTCCATGTGAAATCAAGCCAATTGTTTTACTGGTGAGAAGCCAGAGGATTTTAAGTCATGCTTCACTCTCTGTATGTTCATGGAGTTGTTTTGAGTGCTCATCCTGTCTGAATTATTTCCTGGGGACAGGAAGATACAGGACAGTCTGAGGATATCCTCCTGCATGAACAGCAGTGTGGGCCCTAACCTCCTTGGGATTTCACTGCTGTGTTTCTACTCCTGCTTTTACTCCTGTAAGGCTGTGAGACAACAGTTCAGTCAGCTGGCCCCATTAGTTTTGTTTCCTCTTATAATCTCTGCTTCCTCCATTCAAATTTTAAGTTCAGGGGGGCAGGGACTGCCTTGCCATCCTTGTATAACAACATATTCAAGAGTCTCCTTTCTATAGGCTAAACAACCCCAGCTCCCTCAATCGCTCCTCATAGGATTTGTACCCCAGACCCTTCACCAGCTCCGTTACCCTTCTCTGCACACGCTCCAGCACCTCAGTGTCTTTGTAGTGAGGGGCCCAAAACTGAACACAGGATTAGAGGTGCAGCCTCACCAGTGCCAAGTACAGAGGGGACAATCACTGCCCTGGTCCTGCTGGCCATGCTATTGCTGATACAGGCCAGGATGTCATTGTCCTTCTTGGCCACCTGGACACACTGCTGGCTCATGTTCAGCTGCTGTTGACCAGCACCTCCAGGTCCTTTTACTCTGGGCAGGTTTCCAGCCATTCTTCCCTAAACCTGTAGCACTGACTGGGGTTGTTGTGACCCAAGTGCAGAACCAGGTATTCTGCATTGTTGGATTTCACACAGCTGGCCTCAGACCATTGGTCCAGCCTGTCCAGATCTGTCTGCAGAGCCTTCCTGCCATCCAGCAGATCAGCACTTGGTGTCATCTGCTAACTGATCAAGGGTGCTCTCAATCCCATAATCCAGATCAATGATAAAGATATTAAACAGGACTGGCCCCAATCCTGAGCCCTGGGGAATACCACTTGTGAGTGGCCAGCAGCTGGATTTACCTCCAGTCACCACCACTCTCTGGGCTTGGCAATCCAGCCAATTTTCTACCCAGCAAAGCTTACACTCAACCAAGCCAATATTGACTTTATGTGCTTGTCATTTTCCTGGTGCCCCATAATTCAGAGGTTTTGTTCACCAGATTTACTTTTATTTGTTAATTTGTCACATTATCAAAATATACAAACAACTAATAGGCAAAAAGCATACATACTGTTTCCAACTTCTATTCAACCACTGAGATGGTCTAGAGCAATTGCTACCAAGTTTTCCATGACTGGAATGAGCTTTCAGCCAAATATGCCCCCCAAAGCAAATGCAGGCTTAGGATCCTTGTGATAGAAGGATGCCTATCATTCCAGCATTGACCTTGAGAATACAGTGGCCTTTGACTAGACATGTGGTTTAGTGATGAACTTGGCAGCCTTATGTTTACAGTCAGACTTGATGATCTTAAAGGTCTTTTCCAACTAAAATGAGTCTATGATTCTACACTTCATGGATCTTACTGAAGCTTTTCTTATGCTGCAGAAATCACATCACCTGCTCTTGGGATGCTGTTTAAGGAAGTTTGATTTTTAGCACTCATTTATCTCTTCAGTGATTAAAACACACTGACAAGGAAAGCCTTCAACAGGAACTCTACCCCTGCCCTGAGTCACAGTTTGGACAGGGACTTGAAAAGACTGAAGAACATTTAAACAGCTACAGGATATGCTGTAGGAAAGCACCAGGATACTCAGGTCAGCCCTTGTTAGAAACAAACGGAACATGATGAAAGGTTATTTTTATTTCAGAAACCCAAGCAGCTAATGGGAACACAAACAAATTGGTTTCAACTTCCACAAACCATTAGGAGGTTTGTCCTGCAACTGAATCTTCTGATTCTGCTTACCATGTAAAAATGAAGTCCACAAACAAACTTAGCCTTTAATTACTTAAGTGTAAAATCCCCCAGCAGTCACAGTGAAGATGCCATTCCCTGTTAAAATTTCTTCAGTCAGAAGGATGGGCCCCACAGGCCCTCCTAACGTTTTCTGTCCCAGACTTGAGAGTCACAAAGCTCCAGCAGAAAGGGGAGAATGAATGACCAAGGCAGTAGATGGCAGGAATCTCTTCAATCAGCTTTACTGCTGACACTTCTTAACCACACATTCCCCTGCCCTTGGTTCTTCTCCAAGCAATGGAGAAGCTTGTGCTGCTCAGAATCCACCAGCTACATAAATCTGTAAAAAACTACTATGGTAATAAACACACAAATTGTTACACCATTGATGCTTCCATTCAAGGTATTATTATCCTGGTGAAACTCTTCCAAAGGACAAGGGATGGGGCAAGGCATAGGGAACAGCCAGGTCAGAGCTGTATTACCTGAAGCATGATATTCTGCAAGGCTGAAAAAAGCAGTAAGATGCACTACACCAGCTAGAACAAAGTTACCTTTGTGCAAGGTCTCTCAGAGCCCTAACAGGCAAAGGCTACTAAATTTTAACATGTGCCTTCCAGATTGAATTACAAATCTATCACATTCAGAGGATTAACTTCAGAGGAGAGGAAGAAAATGGACATGAAGCTTCAAGGTGTCACAGATTAAGCAGCATAAAAACATTCCAGTCTTGCTAGGACTGTCGCCAAGTTTTGTGTAGGATTGTTTAACTGAAAGACTACAAAGTTTCATCTTTCCTGATCAACAGAGTTTTCATCTGAAAGTCCTCAATTCTTTTTTTCAACTATACCCCTAACCCAAAAAGGGCTAGAACTTCCTACTTTGCCAAATATTTTTAAAAGGTTTAATTCGTGTTACAATTGTTTTACTTCCTGGGTTTTCAGAACTACAAATATATTTGCTCTATCATTCTCCCAGCCTTAGTTCAACCACTATTATTTGTATTTTATGTTCTACAGCTAATCCTACACAAGATAGATGATCCAAGGAAGAAAAGAGACAGTGAAAGCAAACAGGAAAACTGTCTCCTCATCTATCCAAGTAGTCTTCTAATGAGGCAAAGCACAGACAAAATGACAAAAGCTCAATGCAGGGATGGCAGTTTATCAGTATTAAAGGCTAGGTATTTTACAAGTGCCACTGTGGATCATGTTTTTAAAAGCCACCAATTCTGGTGAGCATTGAGCTGAGGGAGGGAGAAAATCTCAGAAAACAATGCATCAAAGCAGTAATTACTCATACAGCCCTGATGCAATAGAAAATTACCACACAGCAACTGCTGCTTTGGCAAGCTTGCAACATATCTGAACACTGAAGAACAACTTCTGCTTGCAAGGCTGCGAGATGGTAGACAGGATAATGGAGAAACCATCAGCATTCAGGGAAATAACATCCAGGGCTCCCTGCAGGTGAAAGGTTTTTTCAGAGAAATTGCTCTACTTTACAACAGAAACATCCAGGTCTCTAGTCATAATCATTACAAAAGTTCTCCAGTGTCTGAAAAGCTCTAGCAAACATATGGATAAATGAAAGGTCTTCATACCAGTGCAATTAGGACTCAGAATGAAGCTAGACCATAGATACTTTTCTTCTCCTAGCAAAGCAACAGTTTTCTCATCTAAATAGAAGTACTCAGATTTTTATCCCAAGAGCTGTTTCTATTTCCATTTCTATTTTTCTTTTTCCACTTAAAAAACAAGAACATTTTGTTAGGAACTATCCTGTTCAGAACAGACTGAACAATTCCACAGACACTGCTAAAAGTCTTTTTCCATGATCTTGTGGAACAGAAGCTCAGGCTTAGGAGTCTAGGAAACTCTACATTCCCCTGCCCGCTAGCACTGACTTGCAGCACTGGAAACTGCACACTTGTAGGTGGCCAGTCATTTATCACTGTGTAGTGTAGGAAAAACTACAGAAGAGCCAGCACTTCCAGAGCAGCATGTGGTTCTGAACAGCTTTTGTGGACGACTGTTTTCAGGGAGTCACACAGCAGGGCAAAGCAAGCTGCTGCTTTCAGGCACACATCAAATGTTTTGTTAATGCTAGTTTTGCTTTCACCCACTTCCTCTAGTTCACTCTGGCTGCAGTCCAAGCCCTGCTGAAGTCAAGGGGCCTGATGCCCAACACTTTCTGTTCCTGTTGTCTTGAAAAGAAGTTTCTGCATGGAAACTACCATCTAAGCCTACCTCTGACTAGTTGTTGGCTGGTTTGCTTTTTAAGGTTTTTTTCCCCCCACACTAAGTACCTCTGTGTATGCTTTTTAAAAAGGTTTTCTGCTTCACAGTGCAAGAAGACTTACTCCCCTTGGAAGCAGTATAAATGAACTAGGAATGAAAAGAGATGCACCACCAAGTATATCCATATCAGCGGCCAGAGGGAGAAAGTATCATGCAGTATCATACCTCCCCGCCAACCCATGCAGGTAGGTTTTTCAGTGAATCCTCTTCAAGAGACACTTCTCAGATTTTACTCTACAAGCACCTTTTCCAGGTAATCTTCATATAATCACAGTGACTTTAAGCCTGACACAAGGATGAACTTGTAAGGAAACTGTGTATTTCGGCTGTAGGAGTGCATAATGGGAAATGCTGTTAATAGATTTCAGGTTAGAAACAACAGCCCACAAGGATCAGAAGTTTTGTTCTTTGCTCACTATGTGAATTTAGAGAACAACAACCACATCACAGCACAACTGACCACTAATGCCACTTGGCAGCAGCACTATAACAGCACTGAGTGTCAGAAAATACGACATGCATGCTAGAGCTGAGCTGAACTAAAGTACAGCAGACAGCAACTAAAAACTTAAAATAAAAAGGAAAATTATCCTCCTACACCACAGGCAAGAAGTATCTACTGACTGTATTTAAAAGAAACACCATTCCAATTCTTCTGTCTGTATTTAATTCTCTGAATTCACATGCCTGGAAAACAAAGAAATTAACCATATTTGCAGAATCAGAGACTATACGCAAGATGACTGACTACAGCCCAGTTTAGCCCATTATATTTCTTATAAGTTTCACTGCTTTAGATATAAAATCCAAATATTCTAGAATGCATGACATAAATCAAGGTATTTCTTCAGTTTTTGAAGGCTTAAAGCGAAATAATCAAGTCTGACCTCTGGTTTCTCACCAACTTAGCATAATCCTACAAATTATCTGCATGGTCTACCAGAACTTCTTGTTCTGATGGCTTGTGTTGATCCTCCTCAAAGTCAGATGAAGAAACTCATTAGCATCAAATTCCATTTTCAACTTCATTTTCCTTCACATATTCCCACACAGTCCCCTACTTTAAAAAAAAAAAATTCAACTCTAAGACTTTATTTCAACTTCTAGAAGCTCACTGGTAAAAGTCAAATTCAACAAAGTTTACAGGAGTTCTCATGCACATCTGGCTCATAAACAGCTTGCTACTTCAGACATATGCAGTTTTGCTTATTGTTTTGTTCTTTAGACTTTCTTTAATCTAGACAGTCTACCAGAAATTTTTCAGTGGTCTATTACAGATTTTAATTATTAAAGCCAGTGAGGTAAGAAATGCTCACTTTCAGAGTAGTGATCATTGATGTTTTTTGTAGTCACAAGTATTAACTGCTCACTTGAAGGAAGAGCCTGCAAGTTGTGAGGAAATTGTTTCCTGCTTAATTTGAGAAGCTGATGTCTGCATTGTGACCCCAGAGATAAGCAGTGCATAAAAATAAAAATTCACTGACAAGCTTTAACAAGTACTTCCCTGTTTTCCTGTCCACTGAATAAGAGCTATTGTTTCTGCTTATGGACCTGGTTTATAACTTACAGCTCCCATTTTAAATCACACTATGAAATCACAGAGTAAGAGCTGCCAAGTACTCCTGTACTACTTGATGATGAAAACATATATTCCAAGTAATTCACCTCAGAGACAAACATCAGCATCACTTCTTCTCTAAACACCGGTATAACTTTTAATTGGTACCAAGGGGCTCTGTAAAAAGCACTTTGTTTTTTCCTTCACCAGAAGTCAAAAGTGCTACTGTATTATGGTGCCAGGCATGAAAAACAAACCCATCTTAACCATTCCCGACATCTGTTGCTATTCTGAGACACCAACCTGAGTCACAATAAGATGTTAAAAGAGCTGCTAACCACAATTAAAAATGAAAACCTCAATCCATCTCAATGTCTTTTTAAGTGAGTTTTAGATCCATACTCCATTAACTTAAAAAACATTTATCCATAACTGTTGTATAGTGGCACTCATTTACAAACAGTGATAATTTCAAATGCTGAAAAATGCTGAATTGGATTAAAGATATCTCATTTCATAAACTTCCTTCTTGTAAGTACATGATATGCAACATTTGTTTAAGAGCAAAACTGTACCCTTAGTTTTGATCAATTTGATAATTGTCATAAAACAATTGTCATAAAAAGACATTGTCATAAAAAGGTGAGCCAATCTCTTCACCACATTTTCTTTACTCTGCATATTCATGAAGTAACCTGACTGAAGTCAATTTTTTTATGTAGTACTGATTTCCAGTTACAGCAGGAAAAATCTTTTATTCACACGCTTCCTTATAATTGCTCCTTTCTGTAAAACAGAAAGAATTGTGTCTGAAAAAAACGTATCTTTGTTTCCCCATTGCAGTCCCCAAATTCTATTCTGGCTTGAAACCTGTGTTCTGATTTTCACATTTTCAATGCCTCAGTACTTCAATCTGTAACATAAAATAGGATATTAAAGACTCATGATATAGCCAGAAAGGATCAAATTGCATTACCTTTTCAACCTTGTTATTTTGAAGCTTCAACATAGCTTCCTTTTATGTACACAAAAAATGAAGTGTGGACACATTTCAGAGCTCAAAGACTTGCATGTGAATTTACTAAGCTATGAAATACTGATATAGGTGTGAACTCTAGGAAGTTATTAAATGCAATGAGAACTCTTCTTTTGGAAAGAATGACAATTAACATGTATTGGTTCAATCTGATTGAAGGGCCAGGCTCACTAAGTTGATGAATAAAAATTAATTTGTACTTGCTACATGGGTTCTCAGACAAATTCACAGCGGTTCACAAAGCGAAGTGTGTGCTTACAAAACATGATTGGAGTGAAGGGCCCAAGAGCACATTAAGTCTCATGCAGCCATCAATTATCAAAGTGAGTGAGGAGATACCACATCCACGCTCTTTCCTAAGAATAGAGTTTACCACCGAGAAACCTTCAAATACCAGGAAATTTAATGCCTCATCCTCTCAGCAGTACTGCACATAAAACAACACAAATTCTCAGGCTATGATTTTTTGTAACACTGGTATATGTGCTAAAGACAGGGATACAGAAGTACAAAACAAGGCTCCCCAAAGGTCAGAGCAGCTGCCTGACTCAAGACCTTCCCCAGTATGCTCTAAGATTATTTCTGATTGGGTAAAGAGAAGATGGCCCTTGGATGCCTTACCAAGTCCTTCCAAAAAATTTGAACTGTGGTCACAGACATGGCTGCACAAAGAAACTATCCAGATAGTGGTGGTCTTCCTGCAGCTCTATACATCCTACACTCTGTACAGTTCAGTTCTGGATGGATTAATTTAACACACAAATCACAAGCAATCTTTTAGCAAGCAAGCAAATTAGCAAAGTGGAAGTGAGAACAGATTTGCCTACAGAAGTCAGACCAGTACATCAGAAGCACTGAAAAAGAGACCAATATCAATGTCCCCACTATGAACACAATTTATTGATGTAAAGATGAGGGTGATTGCAGAGTTTCTGCTTCAAGGGCCATCTACTGATGAGGGTTGTTAAGGACATAGACAGGCCAGCAAGCAAGGAAAGGCACTAGTCACACTGACGCAGTTTGACCTATTTCTCAATATTCTAGGCTTTAGCCCCATCATCAGGGATGTCTGACACTTAAAATGGAAAACAGGAGGAAGTTCAATGCAAATGAGCACTGAGCTGAATTCTGACCATGTTATTTCTCCATTTTTATAAAAGCAGACTTAAATATCACTGTTTCTCAGTAAAAGCTGATACTAAACCCGTAAGCAATGCTACAGGTCTGTATGTCTTCATGCCAAAAAGCTCTGTTTAGAGGCTGGAATTGCACATGAAAATTCTCAGCCTCTGAAATTCAGTTCTCCAATGTGCAACATTAATAAATTGTTCACAGTGCTCAAGAGGTAACTTTTTAAGCAGCAAAATTCATGCACAGAATCTGTTTAGATTTTCAGTTTTCTTTTGTAGAAATATTAAATATTTAAAGACTATTTAAATATATTTTAATATAAATAGGTATAAAAGGTTTCCTTTGTGAGCATAATATTTTGCTATATTAGAAAGTATTTTTTATATTCGATGGTTTTATATAAAATTATTTCAACTCATAATGAAAACCATAAAAAGAGAAACAAGAATCAAAACAGGATCCTTAGCTAAGAAGAAAAGCTGGGCAGCATGAAACACATGGAGATGATTCATGCCCTCAGTAAATGTAAATAATTAAACTTCAACAATCCTGAGAGGTGGCAAAGTATCACCACCTCTATTTAACATGCTAATCATCGTATTTATGTTCCACTACAGAATAATAATGTGATTACAAATTCCCAGACAGCAGCACTCAGTACATGTTTCATAGGGGCTGAATGCCTATCAATTCTACACAGGTTACTGATAAAGAGCAGCCTTACACACCCCTTGTGATGAGACCTCTCATGCTACCGCTGTATCTTCCAAGTGCCAGGCAGCAGCATTCCTGTCTTTGATGAATATGAAAAATACATTAATATACAAACATCGCCCATGCTGTTCAACAGTACTAGTAAGTCTTTGGACAAGGAAAACACAAGGATTTAAAGGCCTGTGAATAGGTTCCCTCTTTCCCACAGCAGCTACTCTCCGCCAACGTGGTTTTGTTGGAAGCATGAGAGAAAGAGAACATGGAAGAGACTGAAGGGAAAAGTATGTGGCATCAACTTCACAGCATGATGTTGCTGTGACTCTCCCTTCTCCCTTCTCTCAACACCTATCTACATCCCAAAATCCACAGATCTCAGCAACACAGCAGCTCTGCAGCTTTGCTGGCGACTGGAAGGTGCAGGGGCTGTCTGCTGAGAGCTGAGGAGAAAAACCAGGTGACACCAGAACCCAGGGAGAAGATGAGGACAGAGGTGTACCAGCATAGTGACAAAGGGTGGTTCAGACCATGGCCCAGAATTAGTATCACTGATACTACGATAACAATGCGTAACAACCGGTGTGCCAGAACAATTAAGAGTTACACCATCAGCGCAGGATTAATATCTCAGCCCAGGCTGACCACACGCTGCGCAAGGTATCTGCAGTATGTTACCAAAACAAGATTCAGGGCTGTAAGAGGAGTTAATGGAGGCACACAAATTTCAAATCACTGCCTGAGTGAGCATTAGACAGAGATGTTTTCAAGACACAGAAATTCCATTATTTATGCTGGGAGGTCATTGGAACAGGAGCATTCCCAAACCCCTAACATTGTCTGCAGAAGATTGTAAACTCAGTGGATGGATCTCTCATTAAAATTGTTCCCAATCTATCTCTCACCTCACATAACAAGGACCTTGACTCTAAAATTATTTCATAGCTATTCAGGGTAATCTTAAAAGGGTTATCTGTTTTCTTCATACCTATTCTCTCTGAAAGTGTAATTTTTCCATTTTGCTCACTCCATTGTAAGTTCACCTTCTACAAAGCTGAAATAGGAGCTATTCAATCCATGTATTATCCAAGATGCCTAGCCACAAGTTGCACCAGGAGAGGTTTAGATAGGATATTAACAAAAAAATATTCACTGGCACAGTTATCAAGAATTGGAACAGGCTTTCCAGGGAAGTGGCTGAATCAACAACCCTGGAGGTGTTTGAAAGAAGTGTAGACGTGGCACTTGAAGACGTGTCTAGTGGTGAACTTGGTAGTGCTGGGTTAACAGTCGGACTTGATGACCTTAAAGGTCTCCTCCAACCTAAATCATTCTATGCCTGTGAATTAAACACCGTCTCCTTCCCACCATTCCCTATGCAGACCAGGGCATGCAATTCAGATGCATGCTACAAGCCTGACTCTAATCAAACCAAGAGAATGCTAGAAAAACATCCTCTTCCCTTACTGTGCCTCCCACCGTAAGGAACCATCACCTCCCCTGCGAGAACCAGGTACAGCAGAGGTGACAATGCAGCCACTCCTCGGCACATCCAAGGATCTGTGGACTGCTTTTGTCAAAACGTGCGAACAAGCAGGGCTTCAAGTCTTATGCAAGGAAACCACACCAACACTTGAAGCCAACCCTGCAGAGCCCTCTGTTCTGTCCATGCCCTATGGATTTTGCCAGCAAATTGTGGGAGCAGGCAGGATGATAAAGCTCAGGTTAGTGACAGAAGCCTCTTCCCTATTCCACCTGGTGGAAGGCGCCGCTGCCCGGGGAGGGAAGGGGTGGGACGGCGGGCTGGAACTGCACGATCTTTAAGGCCCCTTCCAACCCACACCGTTCCGTGACAAATGAAGCAAAATCACACGACAAAAATCACACAGCAAGCGAAATCACAGAGCTGATGTGCACAGCGGCGGTCCCCCGCTGCCAGGACACGGCAGAGGCACACACACACACGAGAGCAGAGGGACACTATTACTATTACCTGACACGGCAACAGTCGCACTTCACTGGAATATTCAAGGCTCGGCGCGCTTTACCAAAGTGACCGACCACTGAGTGGCTTTTTTTATACATAATTAATAACTGTCTGCTCCAACACACTCCTAAACCTGCGGACAGTCCCGTCCCGCCCGTGGCTAGAGCGAGGCTGGTGACAGTGGACAGCGCCACCCGAGCTCCCACGGAAAGCCCCTCCCGGCCCTCCCGAATCCCACCTGCTGGCTCAGGTAGCGCGTCACGTACGGCCCGGTTGGGGGCGCGGCGCCCCTGCGGCGGCGGGGCGGGGTGGGCAGGGCGCCGGCCGCGCACAGCAGCGGCACCAGCAGCAGGAGCCGCAGCATCGCCGCGGGCGGGCGGGCGGCAGGAGCAGCGCAGGACGCGGATCGGCGGTGCCGGTGCCCGATCCCGATCCCGATCCCGATCCCGATCCCG
>VWZF01004007.1:93090-124204 GCA_013396755.1 Sclerurus mexicanus | reverse complement strand
TTTTTTGAGCTCTGACCTACTAGGAATAATGTTTGGTCGTTCATTTTTTTTCTAGCACTCAGGTGACAGACAGGTCTCATTTTTACCAGAATGATGAGAATGGTGTTCCAAAGGGCAAAGGAATAGCCTGTAACTTTAATTTTTTTGGTGGCAAAATATAAACAAAACATCACTGTTGCTTATTGAATGTTTGGGGTTTTTTTTAACTTGTAAAAGCCATACTTGAGTCTCCTTTATCTCTTTGGCCTTTTGCCTCTCTGAGGGAGTTCTGGGATAAAGATGTGAAATTCACTTCCTATTCTGAGTTTGTTCTGCAGCTTATATTGAAGAGAGATATATATTCAGCTATGGCTGTAACAAAAGTGCTTTTGCAGATAAGGATTTCTAAGGGTCATTTAATTCAACGGTAGAGAACATTTTGGTCATTTAAGTTGGAACTCTGATTTGAGGTATTGGATGGGGCTCTGAGCAGCCTGGTCTAATGGAAGGTGTCCCTGCCCATGGCAGGGGGTCTGGCACTAGATGATATTTAAGGTCCCTTTCAACCTAAACCATTCTATGATTGTTGTTTACATGTTTCCAGCAGCTGCTGAGAAAAAAAGTTAACTGTCTAAAATAGAAGTTTCCTAAAACTTGGTATTTTGGGCAGTATAGTATAATAAAGGCAAAATAAATCTGCAGGAAAGTAATAGTGAATAAAAACAAATTCATTCCTATTTATTTAAATATTTATATCATCATTTAATTGTCAAATCCATATAGCCTCTGTTGAAATTCACAGTAAACACTTAGAAACACTTAGAACTGCCCCTTTATCTCAGAGTGTGAATAAAGTTGCTATTTCAAGCCCTTTCCAAGATTTTTGGGGTAGTCTCTTCTTTCCAAGTCGTTGGTATTGAGGTGTTTGCAGAATTACAAGTGTAGAATCGTTTCAATTTTTAACCCCATGTTGTGAGTTCACTCAAAATTAAGGAAAAAAAAATCAGAAAGCAATTTGCTGTAGTGCTGCATTCCAGGATAATTCTAATAAAGATTCCCGAAATACATGTGAGCATTTGCACGATACGTCTGCAATGGTGTGCAAATGCCATGAACACTTCCTTCTTATTACGTAACTTCATCTTTTTTTTTTTTTTTTTAAAGAGTGAATTAAGAGCATTAATAGATGCTACCTCAATTGAGTTACTATTTTCAAAGAGAGGTCATTGTTTCCTGAGGGATGCTTTTTAAAATATTCAAGCAAGCCAGCTAAAAGCAGTTAACATTAACATCTCATAAAATGAGAACTCTCTGAACCTTATTTGTTTCAGGTGTTGCTGTGAGCACATGAATAGTGTCAAGGGACTTTTGGCTGCCTCTGTGATTTCCGTCCAGAATTCCTGCTTCATCTATCCTGCCTGTCGAAACTGTTTTTCTAGGCTGATACTGGATTCAAGGAGGTATGTCCTGTTTGGGGGATCATCACCTAATTTCCAATAACTTAGGAATATCTGTTAGCTGAACAAAAGTTAACACAAATTGGTGAAAATCCAGCTGTTGTAGAAATAAGTGCTAATTTCAGATATTTGTGCTACTTATCACTATTTGGATCTGTAGCAGCTTGGAGATCATTATGGATTGAGCATTCTATGGCATTCAGTGCCATGCAAATCAAAGGAGATTTTAGCAGATTAAATTATGTGTGTTAATAGTTTTCAAGTGCATCCCCTGCAGTCTGTCCAGTCCCTCAGCACTGTTCCTAAGTTAGAAAGCACTGACTGAAAACCCTTCTAAATCAAATCCTGATTTTATTTTTTTTCATCTCATTCTATATGAGATGCAATGCAGCAGGTAGTCCTGTATGACTCTTCCACTGACTCTGTGTCCAGAAATGTGTAAGCTTTCCTTTTTAATTGCAGTGTTGGGTGAAATCTCTGACACACAGAAGAACAGTAAATCAGTGAATGTCAGCACTGAGTGGAACGAGCTGACTTTGTAAAGAAAGGATATCTGTTGTTTCAACTGCTGAAGTACAAGATAACAGTGCTGTATCCTGATGAATTTTTTAAACCTAGATATTTATAAAGCTGCAGGATGAAAAATCCCAAACCAGAATGAAATATGAAAAATGGGAGCGCAGGGAATTCAAAATTACACCCCAACATTTACTCAAAGCCCACTGTCCCTCCAATTTCACAACAGGCTAGCACTTAATAAATCAGTAAAATAAGCCAAAGGCATTCTGTCATGATACAGACACCTTGTCTGAGCTTTGGTAAGATTAATGCCTCAAGAAGTAGAGAATAAGAAAAAAAAAATCTTAGTTTTTGATGAAATAATGGCTGCAGATAAGTTCTTACCTCAGCAGTGATTAACAGAAGTTCACGTATTCAATCTTTTTTATCCTTTTACTGTCTTTTGTCAGGTTTAACTGTCTAAAATGTGGCTGCACAGGTGAAGCTAAAGATGCAAGCTACAGATATAGATTGTCCCTAAAGATTGCTGACACTAATGATTTGTTTGACATCACTGTTTTTGGAAGTTGCTTAGATCCATTCTTTGGGGTCACTGCAGAAAATCTGCAGAGGTAAGGAATAGATTCTCTGACCTTACAGCTGCTGCTTTTTATTCAACCTGAAAAAAATTGAGATAAGCCTAGATGGTGGGGAAATGAGTGGGAAGAAACTGCTAAAGTTCTCTGTTCCAGCATTTCCTGGGTACCCATCACCTTGAGAAAATGCTGAAGTTTGATTTTTTTTTTCTCCTTTTTCCTTTTTTTCCTTGAACCTTTTACATTTTGAGATGGATTACTTCTGCATAGTAGAAGAGGTCCTCCATTTGTCTGTTGAAGGCAGCTACTACCTGCTAAATGAGCTTCATAGTTAGGGTGGTTTGGCTTCTCCTTTATTTGAGATAGAGCCTCTGGGTTTTGTTTTTTTAACACTTTGGATGTACCTTGTGACTTTTCTTCAATATGACCAGATTTTCCTTTAGAGAGAACGGATTTCTAAGCAAGCCTATTACCCCTCAGAGCCTGACCACCCGCATCATAGGCTTCAGATTTTCTGAAATGTGGAACTGCTAGGATGGGATATTCAGATGCATTCCCTACTTCTTTCTGTAGTCTGTTATTTTCCAGCACCTGGTTTTATCACTGACTCAAAGATGAACGCTTTTTTAATCCCATATTAGCAACATTAATAACATACTTATGGCAGGCATTCTGCCATACACTGCTGTCTGCTGTCAGCCTTGAAAAGCAGTTATTTCCAGGTGTGGATACTGCTGTGCTGGAAAGGTCTGGGGAAGAAGAATGTATAAGCAATAACAGCATATTGACAGCATTACATAGTCACTGTGTTCATAGAAAAACCACAACCACATGGGGACCACCTGCAAGCCGTGTGTCTATTAAACCTACTCAGAGTGGTTGTTTTTTTTGCTTCTATTTCACTGACAAATTAAGTGAACAATCAAATATATAGGATCCTGTTTTTATTCTTTGTTTAGTTGAAACTATCACAAAATCTCCTTAACATGTGTCCTCTTTAGCACTGTACTATAGCTAAAATGCTATATAGGGCTTCCTCTGTCGGTCCAATACTTCTGTATCTTTTTACTCAAGATATATTCAAGACTTCAATCAGCTGTCAGGAGAAACAAATGCAGAAGCGTCTACAGGAGCATTAGTTCAAGCAGTGGAAACCTGTTTCATTGGAAAAAGATTTATATTTGGAGTGAAGGTAATTTTAATCCGCATTATTCTCTTTTAATGACTTTTTTCACTAAGTTTTGTTAGGGGTATATGTATACCCAGTTAGGGGTATAGACTGAGTTATCAAAGCATCACTCACATCTCTTGGGAATTTGAGAAAATGTAAGGCTAGGACATGAAAAGGCTTCTGCTGCTTTTCCCCAAGATTCCTGTGTTATTTTAAATGAGTCACATCCGAAAGTGTTCTTGAATGGCAGTAGTCAGCTTGACAGCTTGTCAGGGTGCTTTTCAGAGAGCCTGAGCAGTGCCAGCTCCTGTGCATATCAGTAACAGCTTGGAGTCTGTAAAAAACCATGTACAGTTCGAGCAAGAAACGACTGTCTTTCCAAGCACCTTTCCCATGCTGCATGGTCTCCTGGTGTCTGAAATGTAAGGAGAAATTCGTCCCCCTGCAGCATTTTAATATTTCTGGATTTAAGAGTAGGTTTTAAAATGTTGATAAAGTACAACTGTTCAACATCTGCATCTGTGGCTCTTTTATGTGTTTAACAGACTTTGAAATATTAGTTCTTAGTAATGCTTCCATAGAAAGAGTCTTCTAAGTTCTCTTCAAGCAATGCTTGTGTGAGCCATTCATGTTATGAAGTCTGTCAACTAAATCCTACCTGGCAGGTATTTTTCCTCTCCCACAGGTACCATGAGATTTGTATCTGAGCTGAGATTTTCCTAATGCACAGCATCTTAATGGAAATTGGAGGACTTGGTGGATTAACTTTACTTAGCTGAAGCCCCTCACCAGATCTCCCAGCCTGATGCCTTGACAAATATAACTAATTCGACATATCAACAGCCTTGTGGCTGCTACTCTACACACAAGGGCTGAACACACATTCGAAGACCTTCTTCAGCCCTTGGCTGTAGACATTCCTGTGTAGTTGTGATCAGCTGTGCCTACAGTTGCATCCTCTTAGATAAAACTCAGAATCAGCTTACCACACTTTTTATAGACTTGTCTAGAAGGGCACTGTCTTTTGCTAACAGCCTTCAGCCTCAATTCTTGCACAAACTTGGGGAGGAGGAGGGTTGTTGGAGATAACTATATTTGCTGTTTGGCCTCTCTGGCTTTGCCAGATCTTGAGGGGTAGATGAGAAAGGGTACATCCACTTAAAATATTAGATAATTCCCTCTGCTTCAAATGTAATTTTTCACCTGTAGTTTCTGTGTAGAGTGTAGCAGGTTTTATAAAGTATTGTAGCTGAAACTCCTTTGAAAAAATCTGAGCAGATAAAGGTAGCTTATTTCCCTTTCACAGAGGTAGTGCACAGAAAATACCATACTGTCTTTGATAGCTGAGCTGCCAAGTCAAGTATCTGGCACCAGAGTGCTTTGCTTCAAGTGCTGCCCAGTGCCTCCTGGATAAAAGCATTGGCCTCAGGCAGCTAGCCATTTGCACTGAACTGCACTGGAGGAAGCCCGGAAGCATCCAGTGCCTTAAAGCGAGGAAGAAATTTTCTGTCAAGTCTTTTTTTAGAATCCTTGGTTGTTTTTCCAGCTCCAAAACTTTGTGTAATTGCAACGAGCAAAGAACCTCTCACTGTGATGCCCTTTATAGCCTTTGCCAGTGCTTATTTCCCAGGGACTGCTTTGTGTGACAGACTGTTTTGTATTCTCTTCCGTGCAGATCCTGACAAAAAGTGAGACCTAAATTTAAGCCTGACTTAAAAGACATGTTAATATTCTTTTTTCTAAGTTGATTGTTTTTTTGTTTGCTTTCTCCCTCCAGGGTTGTGCAAGGGAAGATGGAGGGCGTTCTGCTGCCAGCAGCTTCTTGCAAAACTCTTCCAGAACTAATAGATGTACGAAAAACCTCACAGCTTGCCAGATCTTCCTGCCAAATGCTGCTGTTACTGGCTTTACTGTTATCAGCTACTTAGATCGTCTCCTGCAGTCGGCAAAACTCGTGAGCTGTAACAACAGTTCATATTTACCTGATGCATCATCAGCTGCAATACATGAACCTCTCAGTGATCTCAGCAGCTTGTCTAGTCTGAGCAGAAACTCTTGTTTTGTTCAGTCTAGTGGCAGAGAAAGTTTTTTAGGGCCCTGGCAGCAATCCTTCAGCCTGACTTCATCTGTTGCTTGGGTAACAGCGGAAGACTTTCCCACTCTGGAAGTGGGAAGGCTGGTGAGTGAACAGCATGAACAAGAGGCAGGGCCTGTCTCTGCAGAATGGTGCAGTGTAAGCTTCGGCAATCAAAGTCCTTGGGATTCACAGTTTTGCAGCTCTTCTGTGAAGGAAGGGGATAAAGAGAAGGATAATGAATTGAGTTCACAGCTTTGTCAGACTGACAGTATCTCTGCAACTGAGAAATTGGAGAGAGTATCCTCTCCAAAGACCAAATGTTCTCATGGAAACAGTTCCAGGTTGTTACAACATCCTTTGGAATTTGACGTAAAAAACATTTACCCAAACACTAATAGTAGAAATTATTGTTACCCAGAAAAATTCCACAACTCTCTTGTTCACAGGAGAGATATCTCAGCTTCTAATCACCTAAGTGTAGCTGGAGCGTCTCAGATGGACTCTCTGCTTTGGGAAGAGCTCCCATTCTCAGAAAGCCTAAATGATTTGTTAGCCAGAATAGAAGATGACAAGACTATTGTAGCATCACCCAGCCTTGATGCAGGCAAACGTGCCGGTCTTGAAAGTAGAAAATTGAGTGTAAATCTTAATAAATCGTATCCCAGGCAAACCCCAATAGCCGATGATTTGCCCGAAGTGAGTGCCTTGGGCACGTCCTTGCCCCCAGCAGAGAATGATAGTTGGGAGAACACACTGTTGGCCTGTTTTCAGTTGAATGCAAATCCTCAGGGTGGTGAGGTGTCACAATGTGAGTCTCCCTCTAGTGTTTTATCTTCAACCATCAAGGAATGTGGAGCATCTTGCTTGATACCTAATCCTCATCTGCATCTGATGTCACAGTCCTTACCAGTTACATCAGAGCCTTCTCTTTCTGAGAGCAGATCTGTGCAGTCCAAAGAAGCAAATAGTGACATTTCAGATTTATCTTGGTCTTTCATTAGTCTGCATGGAGAAACCTCCTGTTTAAAAAGGAGCAAGGCAACTACCTGTGTGCATTCTGCACATGATAGCTGTTTAGCTGCTTGTGAAAATAAAGAAAATTATTCTTCTACACCAAGCCAAAAAACAGATCTTACATTCACAGGGGCCTGGGACTCTGATCCATCAACTCGCTGTAATACAAGAAGGATATATAAAAGAGAATTAAAACCATTGGCAGAACTGTCAGATAATACCTTCAAAAGTGTTAGTAGGTGGGAGGTGCAGTGGAACAATGTCTTCCCTGAAGGCAGCTACAATGCTTCTGCTGATCTCTTTGATGCAAGTGTAAGAGAGGTAGCAAAACCTGTAGAATTCTTAAATAAGTCATGTAATTCTTTAATACAGGATGATACTTTGACAGAGAAGGTCACAACTCCTGAATTGGTGCTGTATTCTGGAGGTATTCCTTGTAACAGTTCAAAAATGAGCTCATCTCTACATGGGTCCCCTTGTGCTTTTAGTAAGCACAGTACACCCATAACTTACTCCCTTCGTGATTCAGAATGCAGTTCAGTTAGTACTCGAGACTTTGTTCCTTATTCACAATCAACTCCTCTGGCAAAACCTCTGCAGAAACTGGGACCTGTAGGGGAAAGAAAGTCTGTCACCATCTTCACCCCTAAAAATCCCTCTAAAGTCCATTCCAAATGCAAGCGATCTAGGTCTGCCTTTCAAAACACTCTGCTGCAGCAGCTTACGGGCCAGTTAGTGAAACGTGGGAGGCCAAGTAACAGGGAAGACAAAGAAAGTAGTAGCTCTGCTTCACAGCAGTTCCATAATGGCCAACTGCCTGCCAGCTTTGAGGAGTGGATCCCTCCTTTGTCAAACAAAAGGCATAATCCAACTGCACCTTTAAATTTAAAAACAGCTAGCCGGGCTACTGACTTGCAATCAACCTGTGGGAATGGTGGCAGGAACCCTCTTTCTGAAAGCAGAGAGAATGGTGAAAGTTATGAAAATCTCATCCAAAATGAGAGATTAAGCGCTGGGGATACAGTCAGGATTCTAAGAACTCCTTTATCTGCAGGTGTCACCAAAGCCTTAGTTTCAAACAATACAGTCCTGAAAACTTGTTGCCCTTCTGAACGCAAGGCTTGCCTCTCAAGTGGAAACTATTCAGGGGGTATATTGGAAGGGCCAACTGGCTGGTCTCCTGAGTTGTTCTTCCAAGCACGGACCCCTTTTCCCAATAAGCCAAAATACTAAAAAACCCCATATTTCAATTCTGCGTTCTTTTTAATTATTTCTTTTAAACTTCTGAGAAGGAGCCAGCAGAAGAAAAGAGGTATTTAACAATTAAATTGTTTATACACCTATTGGCGCATCTCTTGCTAAGATGAGTTATGTTTATTTGCAGACGTTTGTACCATGGTGATCGGGAAAATCAAAGTTTGCCATTATTTTATTGTAAATTAACTCTAAGATGTGCAATAAATTGTAAGTGTGTGAGTATTGAATAGATCTCACTTCATCAAGTACAAAAAGGGGAGTATTTTAATGTTGCACTGTTGTCTTTTCATCCCAAGACCAGCCCTGGAGTCGATGTCCACTCCAGATTGTTACCTGATGACTCTGGAGAAGGGCCAAGTTTTCATCAAAAAATTGCAAAAGCCATATGGGTGCCTTGTCTTTGAGCCCATTTGGATCCTGTGACAGTGTTGAGTTGGGTGGAGGAGGCTATCTTGAGAGGCTGGTAGCAGCTCCCAGTTTTCCTGTAGGCTTTTTCAAGTTAAAGACTGCTAGTGGCAGATTCCTGGCAGTGCCTTTCCTCTTCCTTTCTTTGGGGTCTTCCATGTCCCTCACCCAAAACAGCTGCATTTAGGATCATTGAATAGGGAAATCTTGGATCTGTTGCTGCCAGTTTGTAAGTCAGGTCCTGCAAGAAGGATGTGGGAATCTGGTGGCACAGGATGTCAACCTGAAAAGCTGACATTTTGTTGTGGATGAGCATTTATAAGGTTATAGTGCAGCTCAAGGAGGGTAGAGGGGATGCACCACCACACTTGGAGAACCAGAAGCAGACCTAAAAGCACCTGCTGTGATTCTTTTGAGGCATGAAATGAATATGCACCATTTACATTGTGACTGGTGACTGGGAGGGCTTACCCTGGTTTATTCTCAGCTTCAAGGTGGACATTTTTGCATTCCTGTTTGAGACTTCGCATCATTTTGATTGCATCTACTTAAGCCCCAGACCCAAGTGTTTGTTCAGAAGAGTTTTGTGTCTCAGCATACAAGAAACAACTTATATCAATACCGCTATCTAAAGCACTTTCAGTTTATAAAGACAACACTTCTACCTTAGGAAACTCTGCTGGTTTAAAGGTAAACCGGCAGGAGAAATGAACCTGACTCGAGAGATTACAAGTCAGAGTTACAATTTACTAAAAAGATTACAATAAATACAATGGTGCAGAGAAAAATTGGTTTTACTCACAAAAAACAGAGGTATAACCCAGCACCCAGGGGCACGAACAGAATGGTGTTCATTGGCCCCTGTGCTGAGCATCACGTGGTCTCCCTGAGTACAAAGTAAAAGGAAAGGAAAACCTGTTGGTGAGGATGATGGTCACAATCTTGTTGAGAGTGGCAGTCGTGGTCCTGTTGTCATTCTGGTCCTCTTCTGGATCTGACAAGTGATACCAGAAGTCCCAGAACCCAAAGATTATATATGCTTAGGTTCAGGTGGGAATGCCCAGTACTTCCTCAGGGCGAGGAGTTTCACAATGGGTGCTTTAACTCTGTGAGTCATGGGATATTTTTGGAATCTTTGATGGCCCATTAGTAGACATGACCCCTCAGGCTGGGTGTGAAGGTACTAATGCTTCCCCAGAGGGGAGTTATCACACCTGAGTCACTGGTGTGAAGACAGGAACACTTCCCTATCTCATAGGGTTCTTTAACACCCAGCTTGTAGCCTGAGGTGCCAGGTGTGCCCTGGGCAGCTGCTGCAAGTGATCCATTATTTACAGTTCATGAGAAATGACAGAGAGGGGGTAGAATACACAGTTTTGGTTACACCCACACAGTGATAAACTGGTCCCACCGCTGTAACTAGGACAGAAGCTTAAGAGGCAGAAGTTGCTGGAAGTTACAGGTATATTGTGGGAATATATCATTTTGTCCTCATGTTGTTCCTGTGTGTTTTACTCACTATATGTTGTTGATCATTGTTGGAGTCAGGGCTAGAAGGGCTTCATGTGTAATGGAAAGGCTTCTCTAACCTCCAAGTCCCTTCTCATGATAGATACTTCAGTGGGGCATCCACACAGACCAGCATGTTCAGGCAGGACCTTCCTAAGGCAGGCAACAGAAACCATGTCTGGAATGGATGAAAAAAAACACCTTTGCAATTAGCTGTAATCTTTGTGTGCCTTCATATCTCTTCTACAAAATAATTATGTACCTGCTCATTAATTTCAGGCAACTCAGGGAAGTATTGAGGGCATTTACTCTTGCAACCTTGTCCCAAGCCACTATTTTTAGCATGGATCACCATTACAGAACATATAGGTAAACCTTTTTATTTTCTCAGTCTCTACCCTAAGTTCTATACCTGCATTTCCCTTTGAGGGATGGGAAGGAGAAGAGTATTTGAAATCAAACTAGCTGCTTCTGCAGCTGAGCAGGGTATAAATGAGGTACAGCCTCTCCTGCAGGTGTGTGGATATGCTGAGACTGCAGGCTGACCAAAGAAAACAGCAAGCAGTAAATCTGCACTGGTAAATTCCCTTTACAAAGGAGCTTTTTCAACTCAGCATTGGTTTGTTGGTTTGGTTTTTTTCACTGCTTACTTAGTTGAGGAAACTTAGGCACAAGTTCACAGATGTGCCTGACATAAGAGCATGGAGCCCAGCTCTGGAGATCACTGAAAGACCTTAATTACCATCTTTTCACTGTCCTACCCAGCAAGTTACTCAAGCACACCTGAAAAATTCTTCCCCGTGTTTAAGGATGCTGCAACAGCAGATGGCAGTGGAAAGAGGCTCAAGATTTCTTCTTAACAGGTCCAAGCCTGGATCCCTGCCGTCCCTGAACCCTGGACACAGAAGAAAATAGGAACATCTCATTATAGCAAAGAAGCAAAAAAAGAGCAGAATTAGACATTACAATTTGATGATGTTTTTAACAGAAGGGGGAAATTTAGGTTAGATATGCAGAAGAAATTCTGCTTGTGAGCATGGTGAGGCACTGGAACAGGTTGCCCAGAGAAGCTGTGGATGCCCCATCCCTGGAAGTGTTCCAGGCCAGGTTGGATGGAACTCTGAGCAACCTGGCCTAGTGGAAGAGAAAGCAACAAAACATGGTGAGGTGTGTGTGTGTGTGGTTTGGAACAAGATAACAAGATGATCTTTAAGGTCCTTTTCAACACAAACCATTCTGTGACTATGACCAAAGTAACCTCAAGCATCATGCCTGGAAGTGGAGTCACTTGTTAAATGCAATGCCAGTGACACCACTGCTGCCCAGCACAGCAATGCTGCACTGTGAGGGACACACAGCTCCACGTGCAAGGTTTCTTGGCACAGCCAAAGGGATGTGAGGGTAACAACAGAAGCTGTGTGGACTTTGCAAGCTGTTGATGACTTGCCCAGCAGAGCTTCAGCCCTGCACTTGACAGCAAATCAGTGCACCAGAACTGCAGTAGAGTTGCTTCAGTCAGGGTCATGCAAGGCTCCAGGGCGAGGCCAAGGGAAAAGGCCTGTGCCCGCGCCTGCATTTACCAATGTTATGCCTGTTGAAAATATTTTATTTATTGCAAATAAAATTCTACTTGATGAATCCTTGGGGCAAGTGGAAAAGGGGTAAGAAATGTTGCCTGCCTGGAAATGGTAAGTCTGCATTTATGGCTTATGTAGAAGAAACAAAGGGAAAGACAGCATTACTCATACCCAAATCACTGAGCACAGGGAAGGCAATACAGAAAAGGTTTTAAGACATCATAAAACTTGAAACTAGTTGTTTCTATTACAGCACGTAGTAGGAGACTGCAGTTATCATTGACTGTCTAAGCACTCCCTTATGATGAACTGGACAGAAACCCACTTTATCACAGTGGTTAGGCCTGATCCAAGTGATACACCAGAGACTTGATGCAGTTAGCTATGAAACACTGCCAGAGCTTCTACATCATATACCTGACAGCATCTTGACATGAAATGTTTGGTCCAGCATGAGTGATTTTATTCAGCAGACAATTAATTCCCATTCTATGGTAAGTGATAGCTTTGGTGCAAGCTGATGTGATTATAAGCTTGTACAAAAAGACTAGAGCTCAGCATGTTTAATTCTGAAGGTAATAAAACTCTTGAAAATGCATACTGGGTTTGTGATTGATTCCCTATGCATAGAAATCCATAAATCAAGACTAGATTTTAAATTAGGTAGGACCGTCTGTGCCATACCATTGAAATTAATGCCGGGCACTCGGATTTCCTGTGCTTTGTGCAAGAGGACTGCACACAGAGCGAGAGCAAAAAGTACTGTTGTGTGACAGATCCCTGTCAGCAAAACGGCATCTTCTGGGCAGAGCTCTCCATGTGCTCAGTAGGGAGATTGACCGTGAGAGGATGGAAGAGAGGCAGTAAAAGCTCTCTTGGTTTTGCTCCTGTAGTCTCTCAGCCTTGCATTTCTTCCCCTGGGCAACTTGTTCACTTTTTGCAGGGAGCCTTTGTGTGGTCACAATCCTTTCACCCACAGCAAAGCCTGGCATTGGCTGTGCCCTTGCTGCTACACCTGCTGAACTAGTAGGAGAAGGTTGCACATCCCACTAGTAACAAGCTCCTTGCAAGAAAGGGCTGCCACTCTTCACCTGCCCCTTACTTTTCTCCAGGAAGAGCTTAGTCTTGCTTTGCCAGCCTTTACTCCCACAAGCAACACACTCCATCCCTCCCCTCTTTCAGTAAATACTCACCTCCCAAGTTGTCTGAGTTTTAAGGATGTTTCCTTCTCTTCCCTTTGCCCTGTTCCTTCCTAGAAGCATGCAGGGACTTTTCCCTATCCAAATATCTCTCTGTTCTCTCACTGACTCAAATTGCCAGCTTCCTGGGGAACACAGAGCAGATGGTCCAGCCCTCATGTCAGACATTTACCAAAGAAGGAGCTTCAAGGTCAGTGGAAGAGGCAATAAAAGACACACAGTGTCTTCAAGTTTCACAGCTCATTTCTCAGTGTGTTAGCAGAAGTCATCTTTGATGTGGAGCAGAGCACAGGGGAGGAAACCTGATCCCCAGAATGAGTCAGAGCACAAACTTTATATATTTACCAAAAGACTAAAGGCTTAAAAATGTGAGATCTTGTCCAAAAGGATTCTAGGCCTTCAGGAAGTCAGGTCACTGGGGAATGCCAGTAGAGTTCAATGGGCATGAAAAGAGCAAGTTGAGGACTGAAGAAGCAACATTAAAAACAACAACAAAAAGTCACTGGGACAAAGAATAAAAGAACATCTGGAAGCATCTGACTATCATCTTTATCCAACACAAACCTAACACCGTGCTTAGGCCAAGAGTTTAACCTGCTACAGGTTTGAAATGACAGTGAGTGGATGGTGCCTCTGTCAAAGACCACCCTCTAGTGACTGGTACCAGCATTTCTTTGGCATTTCAAAACACTATGATCTCTCCTGCTTTGAATGATTTTTTTTTCTCTTCTGGTAAAAATGGATACCATTTCCACGGGCAGCAGCTCTACATCTGCTCTTCTTGTGAGGTGCCAATGCTGTGAGAGCCTTGGTATGCTCAACCCAAGCAGAAAACCTTTAGCAGTCATTCATTCGTTGTTCTGATGCTACATCATGTCAAGTGAATGCCTTGTATCTAAGACAACTTTGTTTTGCAGTTCAAATCAAAACTCAAACAAATCAGACACTTTAAACACCAAGTGGAAAGGATTAAACATTTATTTACATACAGATACACATGTAAGCAATTTCTAAGTATAAAAAAGGACATTACAAATAAACATGAAGCATCATACATTCATCATCCTGGTCATTCAAAATACATTTCTTTCTCAAGCCCATGTACCACACTTGACCACAAGAACTTAAAGAAGAGATAAACCAAAAGCTTCTGAGAGTCAATGATTCACAGTTTGGTGATTTTCTAACACCTATACCCTCCCCAAAGACAGCACTACCCCAGCAATGAGATCAATGGTCTGGCCAACTGTAGTGCATTTTTTTCTACTGAAATGGTTGTGCTTGATCAACAAGGAACACATCCTCTCCTCATACTTCTGGCCACATGTTTAGGAATCAGGGTTCTTGCTGAAATTCTGTACATTGTGCTAAATTCACAATTTTTGGGGAAAAGACAGCAGACCTTTGTGGGAAAAACTCCAAACCAGGAAATTCCTTTAATGCTGTGACTTTCCTGGCATGGGAATTGCAAGCAAAATGCTGCTGTTAGTGCTTAAGCAGATTTTTAAACTACAATTCAAACTACAGTTGATGGTATAAAACATACTTTGTTCATGCTGTAAAAAAAAATTACGTGCTTTAATGTTGACTTGATAATAATCAAAGCTGAGGGTAATTCAGGTTTTCTCCTGAGGAAACGAAGATGCCTTTGTAGCATCTCTAAAAATTATCATCGCTTTCAGGAAAGAGGAAATGTTTTAGATTCAAAAACCTAAAGGTAATGCAGAGCACGACAAACTTGTCAGTTAGATAACATTACAAAGAGAAACAAGCCAGTAAACATAAAATTAAAATGCCTACTCAAAGTATTAATGAATTCAAATGAGAGCTGGGTGAGTCTTTCTGTATAGATCAAAGGCAGTTTGAAAAAATCTCATGATCTGCAAATTCACAGAACAGCCAAATATGAGTAGCAGAACAGAGTGAAGTGGAAATAAAAGAGCAGAAAGAGCCGTGTCCCATATTGACAGCTGAGTGACTGCAGCTGCTCCAATCTCGTGGGTTTTTTTTTCTTTTGTAAACAGCTGTGGAGAGTAAAATGGATGTAACATATCTGCAGTGCATCTTATTATGCTAAAAACCATGGCATATTTTAAACTGCCTCCCTAATATCCAGATATATACTTGTCACTCCAAATCAGCATAGCAACAAGCACAGGGCTTGCTCCATACTCTCATTAGATGGCCTTTTTTCCACTAAAAAGTTGGCTTCAGAGTTAGTTTTTCCCCTGCAGTGCCGGTTGTATGTGGGGGTGAGCAGTAACCCTTTTTCCAAACAGTCTGCAAGAGTTGAGGCAGTGGCAGTGCCTGAAATCATGGCTGCTCTCCCCACAACAGACCAATATTTTATTCTCACTCCATTAAAATGTAAAAATGGTATTCCCTCTCCTCTTGCCTTCCCTTCTATAAAGACCTGGCTGCTGGGACACTGCAGCCACTACATTTACTAAGGTGAGAGTGATGCAACCCAGATCCTCAGAGGTTTTCATACCACTGCCCCCATGACAGCTCAGAATGACTCCTTTCTTAAGTCTCACTGGATGGAGAGCTGTATCCGCCTGCTCACTGGAGATCAACTCACTTGTACCAAACCCCCACCGATTCTTAACATGTGAATCTCTTGTATTGGTCCCATAAAAAGGGGAACATTCCTTACAGGGTGCCCTGGCTGGAATAGGCTTATTGAATTATTATGTCCATAGTAAGAAGCTCAAGGTGGCACAGATGAGCCACTGATGCTCATCCTTCTAACTAAAGCAGGAGTCAGATCCAGTGGTTCATGTAATCAGGATAATATGCAATACAGTCTGAGACCTCCCTCCACCGTGCTTGAGTGGTATCAGGAAAGAACATATTCCTTGATGAGAGGTACTAGAATAAAGTTTTGAAAAGTGGTAAGGTTTGCATAATGTGACACCAGACAGACCAGAGCCTTTGACAGCTGCCTATGAAAGCATAATATTTTTAACAACCCCTGTGCCCTAGGGAACCACGCTAAAACCATGACCAACGCAAGTTTTGGCCATATCATTTTCCCTCTGTGAACCAGGGAACTGGACTTCAGAAGGTGCTCAGCAGGGACACCACCACAATGTACTCACAAGTGCGCATATTCTTGGAAATGTTATCCCAAGATAAGCAGTAGCAAAAAAAGCAAAGATGTAAAGGTGACATCTCCTTCTTGATTTGAATTATAGCACTAACCAGAGCTAAAAATACCTTCAGAACTTACAGGAAAAGGATAACTGGTTCAAAAACTGTGGTCACATCGGCAAAGTGCTAACTGCAAGTCATTAATATGAAAACAGAGACAATCTCTGAGTATTGTAAAGCCAGCTCCCGTTTATCCAGACAGAGGAACTGAGCTGTTAACTCTGACTATGCTCCTAAAACCAGTCTAATTTTTCACTGACAACATTTACAGCCTAAGTAACACTCACTGCCATCTCATTTTCTGCTGTATTCGGGTTACTTTTTCCCAGTTACCTGCTGACTGTACTTGGAGGAGCAAGCTTTAGAGATTAGGCTTTCTTTCTGGATCTATGGCTCCCCCTTGGAAAGAAACAAATGCCCTCAACTCACATGGCATAGTTCTTACTCGTGGTTTAAGTTACAGCTCGTTCACAAGGGGAAAGGGTGTGATGGCATCCATGAGTGATGACAGCCAGCGATCTATCCCAGCTGGATATAGTACAGTACAGCAAAGGTGACTTTGGGTCAGTAGAGTGATGTGGTGATTAGTGAGGTAAGTCACAGCAAGGCAGCAGGCTACTTTGGGAGCCTTGCATCATGGTCAGCATGATTACCCTGTCATCTTTCTTAGCCAAGATAAATCCTAAACTGAGGCAGATGTGAGATCAGTAACATTTATGGTATATTTAACTACAGCTAAGGTGGATGACTGCATTTCAAAGACGTGACCAGTTGCAGTTTAGGCTGCTTTGCTTAGGATGCACCACTTTCTTGTAAGAATTCAAGCTAGTGTTTCCCCACCACACATCATAATGATCCTTTGCTGTTTGTGAGCAGTAACTATAAAAATTATTAGCCACAGCAACAGACAGCAAGAGAAAAGACTTTATCCAAGGAAAAAGGGTGATGTCAAAATCCAAATTTGTTCAGATAACAAGGTTTATAAACAGAAGAAGACAATCTTTTGATACAATATGTTTCATGGGGTTTTCACTATTAGAATAGATTACAGTACTTCCTTTGGCTCCAGAGGGTTTCTGGTGAGCCTGTCAGTACAGGGACATTTAAGGACAGAGAGTTTCCATGCTTGTTCGCTGGGAATTTGTGGTGTCCTCTAGAAACACATATTTCTAACTGAGTTAATTCAAAAAGAACTTCGTTGGTAGAAGCCACCCACATAAGGATATTGGGTGCTTTGACATTAAAAGAATGCAGAATTTCAGACTAGATTCAGTTTCAAAGCATCCCTTATGGAAGTCCAGAGCAATCAAAGTCTAATCCATAGATAAAATTTAAAAGAGGATGGGATGGAGAAAATCCTGAACAAGCAGAACATCTATTTACTTCGCATTTTCTGCTCCACAGAGTCACCTTCCCCTTGCACAATGGGCTGCAGCACCCATTCTGCTCCACAGCTGGGAGAGGGTTTCTGTGACAGTGCCTCCAGCCATATCTAAACCTGATGGCACCACAGGTCTCCACGGGGCAGCCTATTCTGTGTATTTGCTCAGCTGATTTTAGTAGCTGAAGAGTTTCACCTATTTTGCAATTGAATTCAGTCTCTAACTACAGAAATCATGCCAGCTCAACATTTCATCCTGATTTATAGACAGTTCTTCATACTGAAAAGAGAAGACAGGTGGAAAAGCAGCTGAACAAACAGCAGTCCTTGGGGATAATGAACAAGGCAAAACACAGTGGGTTTGACTATAACTAATTGCATCCCTTGTCAGCAAAAGCTTAGGAAAGCCTGTTGTCCCATGTGCTTGCACCTACCATGCTTCTGCATCACTAATTTCGACTTTCCCTCTTTTCAAATCACTGTCTCCTGCGTCAGCTTCAGTCTGCTGCTGTTATTACTGATGCTGAAGGAATTCAATAGCCATTAACCACTAAACCTAGACTAGCAGGAGCCAACTGTTACCAATACAGCCATTTCCAAAAAAGACAAACAGCACCAGCAGGATGACAGATTTTAAGGGCTGTTTCATGTGTTCTACAGCAAAGAACAAAGTATTTTGCCTGACAATTTGTCATGTGTGGCTTTCATTAAATAATGATCACAAATCCATTTAGCATTCAGCACAAACATGTATCTGAACTGCACAGTGAAACAGCTTATCTGTAGGTCAAATCAAGACTTCAGTGTTCGAGGTAGGAAGAGGCACCCAGTAACCCTGTTCTTTACAGAGTTCATAATTTCACTTTTTCCATTTTATCTCTTTGACCTGAAGGGATTTTTTTTTTTCACCCCCTGGCACTTTCATAGGGAACACAAATAGGAACAGAAGGGAGTCTTGGCTTGTCTCAGTAAACTTTCAGTGTAAACATCCAAAGCAAAATACCAGCGAGTACTTCATACCCAGTGATCTGACGCACAGAATGTTTGGTGGTTTACTCAAGATCGGCTTGACTGAATCAGTTGCTGCACTGGAAATCAGAGTTTGGACCATCCAGTTTTCAGAGATGTTTTTACTAATCTCTGCAAACAGGCTTGCTAGATTAAGCAAACCCCTGTTGACTATCCAATATTGGCTTCTGCTTGAAGATAATAATTGTGCTAAAAAATGTCAAGAAAGGTTATAGGACTTGTTATAGGACTACTATAAAAATTAACATTCACCCAGAAACAAGATTACTCCATGGCTGTGAATATAATCCAGCAGCCACAGTAAAAGCAATGATAGTAGAGAATATTCCCAGTCAAATTTGGCCCCCTTATATCAATTCTGCATGACTTTTGGACGCTTGATCCAACAAGCATCACATGGCTTTTACTGACAATTCCCTCAAAAATCTAGCAAGCTGTTTAGTTGGTGAGCTGATTATCACATAACTGGGATGTGTATGTATTTTCTTTTATTTTTCACAACTTTGATCAGTATGCCACAGCCCTAAGTTGTCATTAGCAGTCAATAAAGCTCCTCTTCTAAGCTGGGAAGCCTTCAGTAGTGGATCAGACTGCAAAAGAGAAGATAAGCCCTCAGTGCTACACGGAAAGGTGGGTTGTACAATTCAAAGGTGTACAAAAGTAACTCCAGCAAGGGAGTTGCCACAATAAAATACCACTTCTTCAACAAGAGGTGTGTTTGCAAATATCAGAAAAAGAGGCAAGTCTCAGACTACAGCTTTGGCTTATGACCCTGTAAAACGTTGCACGTACCACCATTGTTTCCTTTCAAGTTTTTAAGTCTACACAGAATAAACATTGAAAGGAGTCAGTTCAAATTTGACTGGAGAAGTCAGATAATTCACTTGAGTATCAGGACAACTGCCCACACTGCCCAAAAAGCATATCACTGATTGGAGATGGAGTCCTCATGAGGATTTGCTAGCAATAAAAAGAAACAATGTTTTGAGGTTGCTACGAGGCAGCTAGTCTCCAATAGTCACCTTCAGGTTAGTCAAACACTAGAAAAAGAGATTTAGGCTTCTAGAAACCTCAAAATAAATATCCAGAAAAATAAAGTTAGCAGTTTCTACTATTTAACCAGTTTAGCTTGTTCAGTCATGTTAATGCATTAGAGTTCCACCTCCAGAAGTGATGCAAGAAGCACTTCAAAATGCATGCACATTGGTACTCAGCAGGGATGAAGAGTACCTGCCCAGCTTTGATCCTTTTGGAAACCAGACTGAGAAGCCCGTGGGTGTTTTAGTGGGCAGTCTCCTTCCTCCTTGATTAACTCGATCAAAGAGCCCTGCCTTATTTGTTATCAATTACATGCTGACAGGTCCAGCATCAGGGGACTAAGAACTACTACAAAATTAAATACCCATAGTATTGATTTTTGACTTGAGTGTTACCTGACATGGAACACCCTGAGCCTTGCTATAAGCAACTACCTAAGAGCTGTGCCAAATCAGCTGTCTCTGAGTTGGGTGCTCTTTACAAGCTCAAATGAGGCTGCATTTGGCAATTTGGGGAATGTTCAAGACGAAAGACATTGTCCTTCAGCCCAGGTTGTGTCACATGGTCCAGTACAGCAGAAGCCACGAAGTCCCACGTTTTTAAATGCTCTGGATTACAACATGAGCAGAGACTGAAAAGGACCAGGTCAGAGCAGCAAATGATGTGTTCCCCAGCATGTCAAACTTACAGAAGCTCTTGGCTAAGTGTTACCTAAATGGCAAACAAGCTTCATACCACAACTTCTACATCTTCCTTTTTACCACTAGTCATAAAAGTGACCTAAAAATAGCAATATGAAAAATGGCCATATGACACACCAATCCCCCCTCTCTCTGACAGAGTTGACTCCCCATTACATATCAAAGGCACAGCATGATACAGCCCAAAGACATCTTTCCAAGAAACAAAAAAAAGCATTTTAAAATGTCTTTTTTTGTGTGTTTTTTTTTCAATAAGTACTTACTGGCAGCTCTTAATGTCAGTTCAAAAGCTCTGTTACAATCTTCAGTGAAAGCCAAATAATATTAAATTGATTAACTCTAAATTGCAGCATATCACAGCCATGTAATTGCCAGGAGAGATTTATCTGAATTAGCTAAACTGAACTCAAACTTCTAAATATAATTGTTTATGTGCACATTCACTACCTTCTGGTTTGACTTTAATGCCAACACGTAAATTTGCAATGCATTGTATGGCAGTAGAGGTGGAATAACACCACAAACTCCATAGTGCTTTCATTTCAGGTGTTCTGTGGGAAGCAATTGCCTAAACAGTTACATGTACACTGGAGTTTGTGATTAAGAGTATGAAACATTAATAAAATGACTCTACAGCCCTCAATGTGAAAGCTACTCAAGCAGAGAGACTTGAGGCCAAGAAGATACCTCCAAGAGCATCTTTGAGAGCAGTTGCACAAGGTGAGAGCTGGATGGGTCAGACATGGAATGATACCACTTGCAACCCATTGCCATTTCCAATTAGTGTTAAAAAAAAACAACCCTCTACAAAATTGTATTCTTGCCTTTCAACAAGAACTTTATCTACAAGCCTTTTTTTTTTTAAGCTGGACATATTGCAGACTGTCACTTCAAACTGTGCTTTCTTTGAACCCTTACACACAATCCATACGCGCACAAGACTTTGGTCACATGTGGTGCACTTTGTCCAAGTCCACCAATAATCTTTCCCAAGGCTAATTTTTTACATGAGGACATGACTAATTAGAGGAGGAAGGGTTAGTTTATTTATTTACTTTTATTTCTGGAAAGTCTTTTCATCCTATGCTGGATATCAAAGAAGAGCACAGTCCTTTCCCACTATGTTCAGGCCTAGAAAAAGAGGTAATGAGATTTTTTTTATTTTTATGAACAGTGCTTATTAGTGTTTTCTCTTAGCCAGTCTAAGTTACACATTCAGAGAACAGTAATGTAGTAAGACTATGTTTGGTCTATGGAATATTGGCTGAACTGCTAGCACCAAAGGGAGCAACTGAGCTGTATCCATGTCTTCTTCCATCCTGAAAATGTTGATATATGTAACTTTTTTTTTATTCCACGTTCATGAAAGTGCCTGTAGATGAGAGACATAACACTATTTCAAACACCAGAGTCCTCCATGAAGACACACGGGCAGACATTATGTACATGTCCTAAGAGCTCACTCACTGACAGCCCAGATGATTGCCAGTGTAGTCCAAAGTCAGCATTCATTGTTGTTTTTTTTCTTATTTTTTTAACTTTAAAAAGGATCAAACACATTGTTCTGTAAGAGAGACTTTGATCTCTTCAATATCTTCAAGAGAGACTGGTCTTCTCTCCCATAGAAGGAAACAAAACAGCTCATGTTCTGCATTATATGAAGGACCTGTGCAATTCCTCCTTTCCTGACCTGCTCCACAGATTTTGAGAAAAATGAAATTTAAATCCTGCTATGTTGCCATGCAGCTGGAGCCATCAGACTGCCATGTTTCCAGGACTGCAACCTGACTCAGGGTAAGTCATTTGGGTCAGAGAGACAGGAGTTCCTTCAAGCAGATAAATCCCACAAAAAAAAAAAATTTCTCTTGGCCCATGGCCCACATGCCGGCTCTTTAATTAAAGTTACAGCAAGTCAAGTAGCTGATACTTTTCCCCTCTCCTGGTAAGGGGGATGAGACATTGTTCACAAGGGTGTTCTGTCGTGCCTCGCTGATCAATCGGCAGGCCAAGTCCAGGAAGAGTTTTTCCACATTATCCGATTCTTTTGCAGATGTTTCCAGGTAGTACATGTCCTGTGCTTCAGAAAACTCTGCAGCTCTTTGCTGGGAGACTTCCCTCTTATCAGCTAAATCAATCTTATTACCTGCATTGATAAAATAGTTTAGAAGAGGAATTAATTTGACTTCAAAACCAAGAGAAACTGACGTTTATAAGGGATAAGTAAGAGTTTGGTGTTGTATATATGCATTGACAGTGGTTTTGATATGTAACTCCTAGTGCTTGTTCTCCCCTCCAAATAACAGATTCCCTGATACATGCAAATTCATTTAATATCAGATCATTTAATAAAATATGCCTCGTGAACATCCAAGTCAGTTAGCTTTACTTTAGTACCAGTGCATCTGTTTGCTGCTAACAACTAACATTAAAGGATTTCCATTTTAATATCTATAGAAAATTCTCCTGTCCTTGCTCTGAGGAGCGCTTAAAATGTCAATTATAGCACAAGACACTAAATGTTATATTTATCATGTTGTTACAAGCTTTTAGAAAAAGCCTGGCATGGAAGACAGCTTCCCTATTTCAATATTCCCATATAGGATTTGGCTGTGGAGGCTGGTAGAGGTACAGGCTTGGGGGGCACTTATAGAGTGAGGTGAGGCAAGAAACCAAGCCTTTGCTTCAGAGAGATTGGCTTAGCAGAGAGTTGATTAAAGCCTCAAGGAAGTATCTGATATGATTATATGCTATTACTGGCCACTGCACTTCAAACATGATGTTTCTGCCACAAATTATTCTTACAATGAAGATAACAGACCAGCACCTGTAATAACAGGTGGCTGTGTTCACAGACTCAGTAGGTTCAGGAGGAAACATCGCCTGGCTTCATTTCTACCAGCAATTTTGTGAGAACTAGTGGGAGGAAAAGATGGTGTTTCCACTCACAAGGCTTGTCTCATTGCCTTCCTCTCATCCAAGATCTCCTTCTTTCCCAATAAAGCAGTTTCTTGGATCCACTGCATATACTGAGGTTACTTTTCTGAACAGATTATCACTCAACACAAGTGATTTATGGATATCACCATCTTCAAAGTGTGTGTTATGACTAAAGTATGTTTTATATTTTGTGCTGTAGATGCTTGTATTAATTTTTTAGTGAACATAAAGTTAATGTGCACATTTGTTAATAATTTATTATTTCTGCACCATTTGTACCCAGGCCATACTCAAGGAGCTCTATAAACCCCACAGTTCATTTGAAATACCACTCAGAAAAGAAACTCAAAAGATTTTGTTTTTTTTTCAAATACACTTTAAACATGCCTTACAATGACCTAGATTTTTTCATTTTAACAGCAAACTATTAAAGGTGATATCAAGACTACAGCAGGAAACTTCTGGCTTTCCCAAGTTATTTTTCCATTGTTCTTTATATAGTCTTGGACCTTTAAAAGCCAAGTCCTGACTTTCAAATGCTGAAAGCAGAGTATGGAAAAGCATGGGTAGGCAAAATAACCTTACCCTTGCTTCTAGCCAACAGATGGCCTGAGGTCTGTTTTGCCTTGAGTTGAAGCTCTACAGTTATTTATTTTTAGTTTCCCTAAAATCCATGGAAAAGTACCCAGTTTCCCAGTTCTGCCCCACCTATGAATGCTATGATCCATGCAATCGTCGCATCCTGATGTGGTTCCCAGATCCTGACCATTTAAGACAAGACTGGTTGTTCCACATTTATAGGGTACAGCAACCTGCAGCCATCACCAGCTTGAACATATCCTTACGTAGCTGTACAGTTTGAGCTTGGAGTCATATTCTTAGCTCAGGTGATAGCTGCACTATCCATACTTTATTCCCTTATGGGACCAACTGGTGGGAAGCATCCCTCTCTGCATGCAATAGCCTTAGGCCTAAAACAGGACCACACTTCAAAAAGTGGCCATGGCATCTTGAACACCACTATCAGTGTCGTGGGGTTATTTGCAGAAGGAATGGTCCAAGCACCGGGTTTCAGGCATCAGCTGTACCCTGTGCCCACCTCCAGTTACAACTGGTTGGCAACAAGATCCACCACACCGGTTCAATCATCCTGCATCCCCAGTTCACACAGATGCCATGTTTTCCTCCTACTAACACCTCCATGTGCCCCCTCAACATGCACAGCTTGCTCCCTCATCACATTACCCCGTGAGGGATGATTGTCACTTACCCACTAGCACAGTTATGACCTTATTGCTGGCATACTGCTCGATTTCCCGCAGCCACTCAGGGAGGCACCGGAAGGATTCTTCACAAGTGATGTCGTAGGTCAAGATTAACGCGTTCGCACTGCGATAGTAGCTCTGTGTGATGGATCGGAATCGCTCTTGTCCTGCTGTGTCCCAGATCTGCAGCTTTAGGCGTGACAAGGAAGGGTGGTAAAAGTAAAAAAAAAAACCCAAAAAAACAGTTATTTGACTTTATTTGATAGCAGCACTGTTTTGACCTAAAAAAACCCCACTCTTCAATGTAAAACCAATGCTGGGAAAGCATTTAGCTCTTCTCCTTTTGGCTTTCCTTCCCCCAGCATTATTTGTTTCTGTTCCTGTACTTGTGGATTGAAATGCAAGGCACAAAGTCAGCTGGCACTGTGGCCCATGGCCCTTGGAAGCTGCAGGTCTCTGGGCTTTCATGCAGCTTCCAGCATCATCTGCTGTGGACAGAGCTGCTGGCCTGCAGTTAGAATGCAGGGAGAAAGTCACTTCTCCTGCCTCTTAAATCCAACAGCCACACCCATTCCCAAGAACAAATAAGAAGGCCTCTCCTCTAGTTCCCAAAGCTGGTTATAGTTATCCTGAGATGATGCACTGTGAGTTGAAAGCACAAGAATGAACAAGGAGCTCAGCTGAAGGCTGACCTAGGGATTCTAACACACACCTTCTCTACAGCTTCAGCCACTTCTAGCTGTTCACTGTTTGCCTTCCCAACATGTAGAGTTGGTTGACACGTCCTTAACTACATCACAGAATGGTCTGGGTTGGCAGAGACCTTAAAGACCACCTAATTCCAATCCCACTGCCATGGGCAGGAACACCTTCCATCAGACCAGGTTGCTCAAAGCCCCATCTAACCTGGCCTTGAACATTTCCAGCGGTCAGGCATCCACAACTTTTCTGGATAGCCTGTTCTCATGTCTTACCACCAAAGTCATGAGTGTTTGCCAAACCCTCTGGATCCGGGAAGACAATATACATTTCCCAACACAAACTAAACTCACTGGTTTTATATTTTGACCATCTGATAGTTTTTGGCCACCAAAACATAATTCTTCAAAAAGGAAGTCTAAGAAACAAACATCCAAAATTAACACACTTCAAGATAAAAAAGTATTTCTCGTCAGTTTTTGTTTTTTTAAAGCACCTTTCCATGGAATTAAATATGTGAAAGGATGACTTCCTGACAGAATCCTGTGTACTTTGGGAAGAAAAAGGTAAAGTGTTTGAGATTTTTTTCCACATATTCAGCAGCCTGTAACAGAGAAAACCTTATTCTTGCCCAATTTCAACATCAAGCTACACTAGCCAGTCATCATAAATATGTTAGTTTGAAAGGAGAGCTCCTTTGCTAAGTACTGGATTTGACAAAGGCAGCATGGGGAAAACTGCTGTTTTACCACTTTGATGCCTCTGAATTTCATGCAGGAAGAGTAAATCCATGAGCAGGTCACAGACCCTGGACGCTCTGACATTAGAGGCTCAGATAACCATATTCTCATCTCTTAGACACCACAGTAGCTCTAGTGAAACCTCTACTAATGAAAAACGGCACCAGCCAACATCTTTGTATTCTGGAACCCAACCATGGACCCCCTTAAAGCATGAGATTAGTCCCTAGTGTGCTTTGGCCCAGGCAAAGTAGCTCTCTGCCAAGTGATGCTCAGGCTCAGTTTGGGAGTTAACACAGGACAAGGACAACTTCCCAGCAGTAGTTTGGTTGCGATCACCCTATTTTTGAGGGTGAAAGAGTTAATAATATGGAAAACTTTGCCCTTTGCAGTTAAATCTGTTGGCTGAAACACTAGTACTGTGGTCATCTCTGCTTCTCCCAAACTTGTAACTTGGCAGAAGTGGAAGACAAGCTTTTGTTGTGCAGAATCAAACAAGTCCAGAAGCCTGCTCTCCCCATTGGCAGTCTTTGGAGCTCACAAGAGAAGACATTGATCAAGGGCACCCCAGTGGGGATGCAACAGACTTCTGCTTACCAGAAACGCTGTGAGCAGAGGCCATACTGAAATGCTTCTTTGCACTTCCTCAGTGCCAGGCAGGCACAGTCTTACCACCTAACCAAGGACAGAGTTTTGCAGGATCTCCCCATTCCATTTTTTCCTTATAGTAGGGGAACATTACAATCCTGATGATAATTGTGAAGAGGAGCATACGGACCCCTCATTGCCCGAGCCACGCCAGACAGCCCTGTGCTTCCTCAAGTGTCTCCCAGCAGTGGGAGGGCAGCAGCAAGAAACCTCAGTACGGTACTGCCATGTGAATTTACATTTAAAATCATCAGGCTCCTACCTTTACTTTTTCACCATTTATCTCCACAGTTTTAATCATAAAGTCAACCCCAATCGTGGCTCCTTGCCCTGGTGGGAAAAGCCCCTGGAAGAGAACAAGAGTTTGATTAAGCATATTTCTGTAGCAAGACAAAACTCTCACTGGGTGCCAAATCTCTCCCTTTTCCATCTTAAAATCTATTCATCCTTTGTCCCCTTCCCTGGACACTTATTTCTGTCACATTTAGAGTGTGACGTTTCCCCAGCACAAAGGTTGCTTAATTCTGTCTCGCTGGTTTTTCCTTCTCTATACATCCCTAGTTGTGTAGCAAGTCATTGACTTCAGAGGTAGGAAAACAGGAAAGCAAAATGTACGATACGTACATTTGAAAAGAGAAGCGGAAAGCCCTTATACTTGTGTGCTTTTGGAAGAGGCAGGGAAGGTTCCATCCTACTTCCCAATGTACTGAAAGAGGTGTGAGCATCTGTGTGGGATGAAATGTCTTTTGCTCCTGCAACCTTGTGCCTTCCCTTTTCCCTTTCCCACACCCATGGCACAGATGAGCATTTCTGGCAGCTCTCAGCAATGGGGTAACATCTCTGCACAGCATTTCAGGAGTGAAGCACAGAGTCAGCCATCACTGGTGCCACAACAATGGCAAGGGACAGTGCAATGCTCATGGTATTTGACTGCCTTACCATCAGAAAGGAGGAACAACAAACAAAACAAAAGCTTTTTGATTCCTGGTCTACCAAGTCATGTTGACTTTGTGGCACATCCATCCCCTACAGTAGCAGCACTGCCAAAACACAAGCAGCAGAAGTAGCCAGAGATTTTCACTGTTAACCTTTTGGGGTGGACTAGCTGTGTTGTCACTAGCTGTCATATGTTTTTGGAGACTGTCAAACATCACCATGACTAAAACTAAAATTGCTGACAATTCCTAGTGGAGAGTGCCACCAAAAACCCCACAACTTGTGTTTTATAGTGCATCATGCAAAGCCTTCTCTTGCTCCGGATCACAGATGCATGGTCCTTTTCCTATCATTATGTCACAAAAAAAGGTCCAGAAGACACTGGACTGACAGCTCAAGGACCCAGGTTATTTATCTACTAATGACAAATAACAGGGAGAGCACTGGGTGGCAAAGAATGGGGAAGAGACCAGGAGATGTGCTGGTCCTTATAACCAGTCCAGAACGCTACCAAAACAGAAGGAGTTGGCCCAGAGGCTTTCAGAGGGACTCGGCACCTTCATAGAGGAATGAGCTTTCTCCAACACAAAATCCACAACAGGGCCCAGTGTAGCATCAGATATAGACATGCTCTTGTGCCAGGATGTCACTACAGATGATACCTGCACCAGGAATGTGAACACCAAAATGCTTTGAAGCCACAATGCTGGCAGAGCCTTCAGTGCACAGCCACAAGCTCCACACTCCATCCTACTGCTCTCCCCACCCCAAAGACTCACATCCAAGAGACAGCCAATCTCACCTGGGTAAAGCGACGGACTAGGCAGGTCTTCCCCACACCAGCGTTGCCAATTAAAACAATTTTGAAGAGGAAATCATAATCTTCCATACTCATTTACGCAGCTGCAAGAGAGAGAAAGCACAACACTGTGTGAACCAAGTCAGTGGGGACATGCCCTTTTATCCCTGCTGAACTTTATTACTCCAAATATTCAGAACAAAGGTCTCCTGACACACACATAGCTCCTCAGATAAGGGAAAAGAACACTTCCCACTCTGAACCGGGGCATCCACGTAATCAAAAAATCAGCTGCTGTGAAACTTTGGCCATGTTTCAGTTCTTGCGCAGTCTCACCTGGCTGCCCACAAATTAGAAATGCTGGTTTTCAGCTTTCCAAGCAGTGCTCCACAAACCTGAAACACTGATTCCTAGATGTCCCAAAAGATTTGTTTTGCTTTTAACTACATCAGCTCCAAAGGACAGTGTGGACTTTGCCCTGTCCAAGGGGATCATGTAATTTATTTCTGTGAGGGCAATACCCAAAAATCCTCCATGAACTCATCCAAGTGGGCACTGAATATGCACAGAGTAGGGCTGGGGCACACACAAGGGCAGAAGAGATGGAGAACTTCAATTTTAAAACAAAAGCACCAGTGTTTGTCTTAAAGACAAAAGGAGCTCATGTGCTAAAACTGTAGTGGGGAGTGGGGTAACAGCTTGACTGAAAACATTAAAAGACGTTTTTAAAAAAGAAGAAATAAGAAATGTTATTAGAAATATTACTACTATGATAACTTTCTTTAGTTTTGTGAACATATATTGCTCAAATGGGAAGTGAAGAGAGAGAGAAGCTTGGAGGGTATCCAGCACATCCCCATCCCCCACAGGTCAAATCTCCTTAGCAGGATGATTTCAGCAATGTAACAGGAGATGGTCAGGGTTGCCTATGTGGGGGAATAGCTACAGGGCTTCCTTAGGCCACTCAGAGTATGGGGAAGACCAAACAGGCAAATGCAGAGTTTGCTGCAACTGAGCAAGTAATGAGGAATGAGCATCCACACTTCCATCTCCAGTGCACCCAAGGGTGCTGCCAACACTATGACCAGAGAAGGGGTCTGCAACCTTCAAGAAAAACAACAACAGAAGATATTCAGCTGGAGATTTTAGGCAGACAGAAAAAAAACAGAGACAAGGGACCAGAAGCAGTGTCCAAACTTGATTATGTCCAGGAGGATCCAAGTATTATATGTGGCATCAAAGACTTGTCCTTGAGACTGGTCTGGGGTAATAGCATAAAATGGCATAAAAGACATCAATAAAGAGACGGATTTACAAGCCATCAGTTCAGATACCAGCTAAGACAAAACCTAAGCATTAGTACGTAACCCACCAGTACTTATAGATTAGGTAATGAATGAGGAGATAGAGTAAAAGACAGCAAGTGTAGGAGAAGGATGGGGCAGGTGGGTGGGGAATGGGAAAAAAAACGTGTTATGAAAGTGCTATCCTCAGTAAAGACCCAGATTGCTTAGAGGATTTTTACAGAGCTGATGAAGGGAGCAAATACAGCCTGGGTGAAATCAGCTTCTCATGATCAGCCCAAAGTCAGAGTGCCCTCTCTCACTGCCTCCAAAGGTCCTTCCTTTGGAGGGTTCATTACCACACACCAAAAGGCTCCAGCTACAGACCCCAGTCCCACCAAACAGTTGTGACAGGCTTAAGAGTCAAACAGCCAGACAATACAAGATAGAACTAAGCCAGTCTGGATCTGCCTGGCAAGGCACATGGAAACAGCTCTCCAAGCCCCACCAAGAGTCTGATGGACCTGAGGGTGAAAGAGGAAGAAGACTGACTCAGCTGCTTCACATCTATGTGGCCCTTGATGTTTCCAACAGCCTAAAAAAAGGGTAACCACGCCAATTAGTGACTAATGAGCTGCATCACGTCAGCAGATGGTTAGCAGGAACACACTGAGTCACTACACAGAAGTGTCACTTTGCCTGGGCCAGCAAAGTGCCACTAAACAGCAGCTGCTGGAGGTGTCCTGAGGATGCTTTAACCTCACCTTGCTCTAACACACACAAGACCTTCCTATCTCTTAGGAGAGTGAAAGAGTGGAACCTTAAACAACCTGAAAAAGTGCCCTTTTTATTTTCTGGGGCTCTTATTTTGTGTAATTGCTTCTTGTCTCCATGATTGTCTTTCCCAGAGTGGGACTGGATAAAAACAGCAGTATCAGAAACATGTTGACAGTGCTCTTACAATGAAGGTTAAATGTTAATATAAGGTTGCAAGTTTTCACACTAGCAAACATGTAGAAAAGTGTGATCATCCATTAAAAGCTATTTCAAGACTAACCATATTCACTCAGCACTGCATAATTATTCCTGGGATTCTTCATACCCCAGAGGGTATGCTCCCCCCACCGAGAGATTTCAGTTCGATTACTTGTACCCTAAACAATCCAAAATTAAAATTTATCTTCTTAGGAAGCTTAAAAATAAACTTCCTCTGCAGATCTTTGAGCTCAGAAATGTTAAATGGCTCAGAAATACCCTAGAGTTATGTCTGATCCCCTTCATTAAGGCTCTAGGACTAATCATATATGATAATGACCCCAAACTGGAACAGAAAAATGAGCCAAGACCATAAAACAAACCATGCAATGATAAGATTAAATGCCAGAACTGAAAAGATACAGGAAGTGGGGGCATGGGGAGGGAGAAAGCAGAGGAAGCCACAAGGGAGAGTGAGAAGTGATTTGGGCAGGTGAGGTTGACTATCACTGCCCTGTCACCCAAACTGGTGTTTCTCCCTTTGAGTGTACACATGCTACTCCAGCACTGGACACAAACACTGCATCAGTTACCTCACGCAATCCTCTCCTCCTGCACACCGAGCCTTTCAGCCAAGTGACCTTTGCTGCTGACTCTGCTCATGCTACCCTCCCTGTCCCCAGAGATGTGTCTCAACCTCTGCTCCACTTGCAAATGTGCATCTCAGCAACACAGCACACTTTGAATTATGCTTAAAAAAAAACCCCAATGTGGAGCACAACTTTTCTATT
>VWZF01004007.1:64104-93043 GCA_013396755.1 Sclerurus mexicanus | reverse complement strand
GGGGGGGTATTTGTTGGGGGGGTTTCTGTGTGGGTTCCACACCCCTGCCTTTTCTTGTATTTGCAGGCGCAGTGCTCTGCCTCACATCTCCATGGTGTTTCAAAGTTTTCGGGATGCAGCTGTCCCACCCTCTGGCAGAAACAAGACCCTGCAGAGAGGACAGGGGATGGAATGCCAGTCCATGCCTCAGTTACCCTTCACCACATTCATTTAAATCACAAACAGGGCTGGCTACAGCACAGACAAATGCCCTACCATGAGATGAAGCAGGAGTAGAGCCTGAGGCTGGCAGCAGGGCAGAAAATTTGGGTTCACAGCTGTTTTTCCCAGAGGCAGTTTATGCAGCTTGCATCCAATCGCCTCCACAGGCTGTTCCCACCAGCCTCTCAGGGGCTCAGTTTTGCAGGGTTGTATTTCATTTAAGTCATTGATCTGTTCCACATCATCACACGACCACACACCATCACTCTGAGCAGAACAAGCAGCCAGGAGGGGTAAACCAAGGTAGCGAGACCACCTGGAGAGGAGGTCCATCACTGGAAACGCAGCTGAAGGACAGCAGGATGTGTTTCAGATTTAACTGGTTTTCATAATGTTGGAAAAGACCTCTAAGATTGAGTCCAGTACTGCCACGTCCACCACTAACCCTATTTCCCTAAGTGACACATCTACATGTTTTTGAATACTTTGAGAGACATGACACCACCACTTCACTGGGCAGCCTGCTCCAGTGCTTGATCACCCTTTTAGTGAGGAAATTTTTCCTAATGCCCAATCTAAATCTCCCCTGAAACAACTTCAGGATGTTTCTTGACATCCTATCACTTGTTATTTGGGAGAAGAGACGGACTCCCACTTCACTACAACCTCCTTTCAGGTAACTGTAAAGAGTGAGAAGGTCTCCTCTGAGCTGCCTTTTCTTCAGGCTAAACACCCCCAGCTCCCTCAGTGGTTCTTCATAGGACTTGTGCTCCAGAACCTTCACCAGCATCACTGCCCTTCTCAAGACATGCTCCAAACCTCAAGGTTTTTTCATTTGTGCAAGACAGTGCAATAAATGGTATTTTTCAGTTATTAATTCCAGTTCAACAAAAGGACTGGTGAGATGCACACAAACCAAAAGCACGGGGGCCAGGGGCTTTCACCTCTCCTTCCCCCTACTCAAGCTTATACAAACAAGCTCCAGCTCCCATGGAAACATCCAAAAAAGGAATGCAGAAGCCATGGTCAATAAGGTCTCCCTTGAGCCTCCCCTTCTCAAGGCTAAATAACCCCAGCTCTCTCAGCCACTACTCATGAGACTTGTGCTCCGAACCCTTCACCAGCTCTGCTGTCCTTCTCTGGACTTGCTCCAGCATCTTAATGTCTTTCTTGTGGTGAGGGGTCCAAAACTGAACACAGTATTTGAGGTGTGGCCTCTCCAGTGATGAGTACAGAGGGACCATCACTGCCCTGGTCTTGGTGGCCACACTATTCCTGATACAGGCCAGGATGCCATTGGCCTTCTTGGCCACCTGGGCATGCTGCTAGCTCATGTTCAGCCACTGCCTATCAATACCTCCAGGTCCTTTTTCCTACACAGCTTTCCAGCCACTCTTCCCCCAGTCTGCAGCACTGCACGTGGTTGTTGTGATCCAAGTACAGGACCCAGCACTTGGCCTTGTTGAACCTCATACAACTGGCCTCAGCCCATTGATCCCGCCTGTCCAGATCCCTTTGCAGAACCCTGCTACCGTCCAACAGATCAATACTCTCAACCAACTTGGTGTCATCTGCAAACTGACCAAGGGCACCCTCGATCCCCTCTTTGGATCACTGACAAAGACACTGATCAGGACTGTCCCCAAAACTGAGCCCTGGGGATCACCACTTGGGACCAGCTGCCAGCTAAATGCAACTCCATTTACCACAATCTGGGTTCAGGCATCCAACAATTTTTTTCCAGTGAAGAGCTGGAAAAAAACCAAGAAAAACAGACTATCCACAGCTGCAAAAGGTTTCTCCACATTTAAAGACTGAAACTATATCAAGCTAGGAATGCCAATAATTTCCATCTCAGCTTAATCCCACTTCAAATCCCCCTTACAACCTACTGTTTCAATTAGAGAAGAATCTGCAGCCTCTTCCACCTGCTGGAACTAACCAGTAGGTCAGAGCAGGTTTTGGTGTATTCATACAGTTCTTAATAAACAAGTATTTTCTGTTCTTCATCATCCAAAAGCTGTAAATAAAAATAAATTTACCTAAATATCTCAAATTCAAACAGCAGTAGTTATGTATACAGATATTACACTGATAGCACATGCCATATGAACCACAAAATTCAAAGCTAAGGCTAATATTTCAAACAGAAAAGTATTCCTCACAGGCCAGAAAATTGCAGGGTATTCAGGTCTGGACATGCTGCTGCATTACATAACTCAGGATAAAATATTTTCATTTCCAAAGCACCTGCCAACCCAAGCAGGTTCCTGCACTTGGCAAGCATGAGCTAAGCTCATGACCCTCTGCAAACAAGCAGCCTGGATTTCCCTTTGCTTCCTTGCCCGCCTTCCTCACTCCTCATCTCCACAATATTTAATTTCACTTCCATTCACACTAGAAAAATCAACAACCAAAATTCCCAAAAAAGCCTGAATCACCCATGACTCTGTGCTGCTGGTGGCAAAGTCACAAGCATATGGGACCCATGCTCTCAGGTTGGTGTGACCTTAAAAATCCAGTATTGTCTTTTCCAGAATCAAGGGAGAAGGATTTATTGTAAGCACTGGGGTTGCAGGCCCAGCATTTCCCCAACTCTTCCCATCACACTTGCTGTTGCATGTGAGCTAAATCCAGTGCCTGTGCACTGGCAATCCTAAACATGCCTCTTCAAGGATGGTCCCTCATGGGAAGGGAGGTTCCAATAGTGTTCAATAAGTCTATCCAACACTTGCAGGAGGCATCATGCAACTACACACAGTGCAGGGAGGCACGGGGCTTCCCCATGCACAGCAGACCCAGCAGCACTGGCTGAGCAGCTGCCAGTCATTCAAAGGCCTAGACACATTTTTTAAAAGTGCAAATTGCATCCAAAGCTTCAATCCGAGAAAAGGAGTACATTATGAAAACCTCAGCTCTGTCCTATATGGAGAGATTGCTGCTCCTCAACCCTTTGCTCAGGATGTGTCTCCTACAGAAACCAAACAAGCTAAGTAGGTATAAGTTCTCATGAGAGGTGTGTTTTATCTCACAGATATATTTCTATAAATAATAGAAAAGCTGAAGCTGAGAGATTTTAGATCAGTGACTGTACACAGCACACACAGTCCCTCCCCTTACCTCTTTTGTGATCAAAGAACTTGCAACTCACTGGACTACTCTTCTCTGGTCATGACTCACACATTAGTCAGCCTCCAGGAGCTTATGCTACAAGAGGAATCCACTGGCCAGCAATTACAGGTGCTTCACCATAGAACAAGCAGGTAAATCCAGCACCAATATCATTCCAAAAAAGAGCTTGGAGCTGGAGCTCCAGAAAGCAGGATGCTCTGCTATGATGCTCACACTTAACACAAGACGCCCCAGCCTTATCCCAGCCCACATCTGGACACCAGTACTCCTCACTTCCAGAATAAACTGCCTGCAAGACTGCCCTCTTCGCTTAATGGTAGAGGTTACAGATCTCACATGCAGGAGTAATCTTTGGATTTTCACGTATTCCCAACATTTCCTGATGGTGAAAAGGCTTTCTGTCCATGCTGTCCATCTCTGGGTGAAGTCTTCTGGGGGGCTTTACTAGTACTGGCATCAGGAGCAGCGTTAATACACATCATGAATCCTTTTTGGTTGTATGGTGGATGGATAAGTGGTGTTTGCGTTGGACGCATTCTTGCAGATGTCAGTGCCACCAAAGGCTCTTCATGAGAGACCAGGCAAGTCAGAGCTTGCCTGATCCAGTGTCCTCATCTAACTTTCCCACCTCTTGGGGTGAAAGGAGACTCTGACATTTATGAAGTGTTGGGAATACCTATTAAAGTGCTAAATATCACATGCAGACAGAAAGTCATATTTCATCAAATACATCTGAGAATTCAACTGTTAATCAGTGATGATTCTCCTCGCACAAATAAATAAACTAATCAGATTTCTGTGTTACTAAGGAACAATGAGATACACACAGTACTTGCAAAATGACAAATAGAAAATTAAATTTCTTGAGGATTAAAAGAACTGCTGACACACACAGTCACAATGCCTCAACAGTGTCTGACCAAACCACACAGCACACCCAGGATACACACCATCATCAGAAAACTAGTTCCAAGCATAAGAAAAGCCTCACACTCCATTTATTGTCAGAGTCCAGGTTTTTGACTGCAAAAAGGTTCATGTAAACTTAACACATGCTTTTATAAACATCTTTTAAGACATGCCTGGACATGGAGACAATACTGCATGCTCAAAACAACACTCCACGGGTCTTGGTTGGATTGTAGCACATCACATGACCACCAAGCTGTGTGCTCTGCAGCAACACATTTTTGTGTGTTGAAGCAGTTACAGACTCAGCCAGCACAGCAGACAGGCTGACTTCCAAGTGTCAAAAACTGCATTGCCAAAAATCCAGCCAAAAATGCTGTTTTATCCACTCTAAAACAAAAGCCTCTTCCCAAAGGGGGAAAAAACCCAACAAAATTATTTTTTAAACTACAGCCAAGCGATAAGTGAAACACAACTTGCATGGAAAAGCCAGAAAAGCTGCCTAAATCCAGCTCTCTACAATGGGAATAAAGCTCCCACACCAAGACCTGACCAACTAAAATGGAGAAACGCATCAGGAACTGAGGTGAGAATTTCTGTCTTTAGAAACTGTCTTTGGGTGCAGGATCAGGCTGAACCCCAGGTGTCTCACGCAAGCTGAGCAAGGTTTGTGGGGACAGTATGCCTACAAGCAGTGAAATGCAGGCTGCCCAACTTCTAGGGAAGCAAAACTGGTGGAGAAACAATCGATTCTTGGTCTAGAAGAAAGGTTTGTGCATGTCAAATGGGTAAAAAGCAAGTAAGTCTCCTGTTGCATTACTTTGCTGGGCTGGCATGGGTTTCAGGGGTCACACGTGGAGAAGTTCTGGCATGGGGTGACAGGGCTCTGCTGAAACACTTGCAAGATTTGACACTTTGACACCACCATTTTTGAAAATGTATAAGAAAAGCTATCATAACTAAAAAAATTTAATATTTACAAGAACATCATGACTCAAATGAGGTTGCAAATGCAGAAGGAGTACAAGTGTAACTATGCCGTTAACCAATGGCATAAGGACCATATATTGTGAAATATGAATATGTGCATTAGGTAGTCTGGGTTATAGAAGTATATCCAAAAAAGTTTTGAGTTTTAACTACAGTAACATGCCTTACTGCTGTTGACCGTTTTGATTGTGTAAGAGACTATGGTATAAACAACAGAAAAAATTCTAGTAAGGTTTTGTTTCATAAGAATCATTTTTAATTAAAAAAATAAACCATTATTTCCACCTCTTTATTTCTGCTTAAGTAAGCTTGTGATTCACTGAGATTTACATCACTTCTCCATCAAACCTAGTAGAATTAATATGCAATTAAACCTCATCTAATCTCACTTTCAGGTATCTGTGCTTCGCACCCCACGGCTTGGGCCGTGGGGTCCATGAGCTCCTCTGCCTTGCTACAAGTGAAGGCCACGCTGTGCCAACTCAGCAATCAGAAAAGCTAAAAGCTAACTGATATATTAAAATGAGGTTTTGCTCAGAATGAACAGCAGGGTCAAAATAGAACAACACCACCACCAAAAACCCCCCCAAAACAAACAACAAAAACAAAAAAGCCCCGCTTTTGGCTCAGCACAGATATATCATACCTAAATATAAAAATATAGTCCAAAAGATATTTTTATTTGTTCTATTATAAATACATAATTAAGATATTATAATAATAAATAAGCAATACCAGCAGCAGAGGAAGAGGCAATAAACAAGATAAAAACCACAGAACCACGCAACACTTTGGGTTGGAAGAGACCTATCAAGATAATCCCTGGAAGTGTTCAAGGCCAGGTTGGATGGGGCTTTGAGCAGCCTGGTCTACTGGAAGGTTCCCTGCCCAGGGCAGCAGGGTTGGAACCAGATGATCTTTAAGGTTCCTTCCAACCCAAGCCATTCTGTCATTCCACAATAACATTTTATTGAGAGCAGTTCAACCCCTAAATAGCACCTCTCACACATTTTATGTCACAGCTTGAAGTGCAGTGAAGGAGATAAGAGAAGGTGCTGGAGCAGCTGAAGGCAGCCCAGGGAAGCTCAACACCCAGGTCCCCGTTCCCTTCAAAGACGAGATTGAAATCCTAGACCACGGGGCCCTGACTGCCACTAAAATCAAGTTTGGGGTAATGGGTTCTAAGCTATTTCTAGACTGATTATTGCCCCAGTGCTCCCTCCAGTTTATCACCTATTTCCAGGCAGGAAGCACATTTTACCTATAACGTTCATGCTCATGCATCCAAGCATACATGTTTCAGCTTCCCAATGGAATTGCACCACCAATGCAAGTGTTGTACCCTCTAACAAACTTTCCCCTCTAAAAAGGGTCTCATCTGATGAAAACTCCTCAGCTGGAATCAATCATCCCAGCCCACAAGTAGCTGAGCTGGCAGGGAATAGTCTCTGAATTTCTGCAAAGAAACACTGCAGTACAGCTTTAACTGTGGGTATCTGCCAGAGGAGCAGATGTTTCACGAAAACAAATTGTTCAGAGAGGGAAGAAAGTAGAAACAATAGAGACTTGGGTGTAGCTTCAGGGCTGGTTTAAGATGATGCCTCCAAAGGGAAGGTTCCACCCAAGCAGCTGCAGGAGGGACCCAGAGCAGATGGGAAAAAAAAACCTGAGGGTGGCACAACAGAATTAGATTTTTACAGCCCTGGTCACAGAATTTAATTTTGTAAAGAAGTATGTTTACTATCTTTAGCATCTCTTCAATGGTAATTTCATATCATGGCTCCTGGGTAACTTTTTCATAAGGATATCACAGGTCTCTTCAGAAAGTAAGGAACAGTATTCATATTCTGATTAAACTTTAGCTCACATGCTAACATATACTCTATTTTCAGTTCCCCTTATAGTTTCAGAACTTATTTGTCCTAAACCATGACAAAACTACAGTTACTCCTCTAGGGCAGCTATCTGCTGTTAAAAAACCTCATCTCTCTTTGGGCCAACTGCAATTCGAGACACTGCATGGGTTAAATTTGGCACTGAAACAAATCCTGAAACACAAAAAAGCAGCCCTTTAATGGAAGCTTTCTGCTCTAGGTCTCCTACCACTGCAGGGACATTACTCAGACAACTTATCTAAAAGACCAAAATCTGAAAAAATAATTTTAAAAGATGTGTTCCAGAAACATCTTTGAGATTTATTGGTTAGAACTGATGAAGGAAATGGTACCTTGAGGACTAAGCAGGCAGGGCCTCACAAAACTAAGCACTGGATATGCATGCACACACACATTAAAAGATAGCATTGCTCACAGCAGCTTCCTAGCACAGATAAATCATGTCTTCACCTCTGCACACCTCCACTCCCAGTTCAGCTACTCCCCATCTCCAGCCACATGGGCGAATAAATTATTGCAGAGAAAGATTTGCATTTGGAGAGGTGAAGGCACAACCGCAGCTTATGCAGCACCAAGATTCACCCTTTTGATGATGTCAATGATCAACAACCCTATGACACAGCCCAAGACCACGTGAAACACGGTGCTTTTGCTCAAAAACATGTTCCTATCACAAATGCAATTTCTTGGGGCTTTTTCAGTATAGACACTGCTGTATTATAGATAAAAGCACATAAAAATACAGAGATTTTCCCGTACTACTACTGATCTCCTGGCAGCAGACTACTGAAGTTTGGACTTCTTGGGGACCAAGATTAGGAAGCGGAAAGTTATTTCCTCTTGTTTACTTAAAACAAGCAGTAGCCACTCTTCACAGGCACTGATGTCAACATGACATGTGCAGCCTGGGCAGTGCTGTCACCGGAATAGGAACCATCACACTCACAACTGCACGGTCACAGGGGCACAAGTTGGCACAGCAGCACTGTGTTTGTGACCATCTATTTTTATTCCTTAGCAACAGAGCAGCTTTTGGGGTTGGGCTTTGAGTTTGGGTTTGTGGGGGTTTTTCTGTGTTGAATCTGTATTGGGCACCCTGGGGAAATTCCTGAGCAGAAGACAGCAATTTTTAAAAGAGAGGATAAACGCTGGCACTCAAGCTTTGCTGACAGCAGCATGGCCCCCCAGCTCTTTGTTGGTGTGAAGTGCTCGGACTTGGAACCAAAGGAAACCCTCATAAGGACCAGGCATCAAGAGTCACAGCTATCACACTTTCTGCCTTTGCAAAACCTTGCCCTGGCATAAGAACAGGAAAAGATTTATTGGCTTGAAGTCTCTAAGCCATTTGTATCATGTGTAAATTAACATCTCCGAGGCTCTGAACCTCATCACTGTTCAGTAGGACTGATGGATCCCACGATAGTTTTTGTCCTGTGGGAGACAAGACCACTCAGCAATATCAGTGTTAAAGAGGGAGAGCAGGGGGGAGAAGACATCAGTACAATACAGCAATTCTGAACTAAGAAACTGTCCTTACCATAAATCATGGAAATATCAATAACCCCCAGCTCTCTACAGCTCTCAAGTAAACATGCAAATTAAATCCTGACTAATCTACATGAGAAAAACAAATAACACCTGATGTTTTCTAACTCTGTTAGCAATATGGCCTTAAAATAAAATTAAAGAAAAGATTTAATCATAGGAAATACAAAGGTATCACATGGCTTGGCAATTGCATTGGTTGTCATGGCAAATGAAAATCCCTGACTCTCCAAATTGTGCGTTTTAGAGGAAAGGAGACAACAAAAATGCCCTTTTTATGACTAGAAAGAAATGTTTTCCTAATAATCACTCATGAACCCACTGCACATTATATATAAACAGCTGCTCCTTCTCAGGGAAAATGTTTGCTGTTTCTTACTGAGCAACTCTTGGGGATCTAGGCAATTCAGCCCCTGCAGACATTCAGGCGCGGGTAATAAGAATCATGTGCTCTTACATGTGGTGACTTCTTGCCTGCTAAAGGGAGCCTGAACTAGCTGCAAGGCGGGGGGTGTCTCAGCTCCATAACAGCTCTGCCATCAGCTCCCAGGGGAGGTTGCCAGCACAGCATGGCCAGGAGAACCTGGCAGCAGCATGAGTCCCCTTCCCTGCTCCCATGCTCAGCATAAGCATGCCATTTCTTGCCACATGTCCAGCAATGGGTGCATTTTCCTGTGTTCTCAAAGCAAGCCAAAACCAGCAATATTTGTGTGAATTCTAATCTGCCAGATGGGTAACAGCAGCAAAGACACTCCAGTGTTCACTCCAACCCAGGCAATCCAAAGCACCTTGCCTCCACGACCAGCATCATACACCTTTCACCACAACAGATTTTCTAAATACAAGTGGGAGAAAATTTGGCTGTAACTTCAAGAGCTGGTCCCCAGAGAGCCTGCTCCTTCCAGCCACACTGCCTTTTGGTTTTGGCTGCATGCTAAAAATCTGGGAAGCTGAGGATACTCACACATCAGATTTACATCACTTATTGCACCACCATGTCTTTGTTCATTGGTTTGTCTCCAGTCCTTCCCCTCCTGCAGATCTCTCTCCACTCCTGGGCTTCAATGCCAGACCTTCTGTCTAGAAGGAACAGCAAGGCCCTGAGGAATAATGTTCATTGTACAATGCTATAAGTGATGCTCCTCTGTGGGTTAGGTTTCTTCTGGCATTCCCCTCCACCGTAACTGTATGGGAGGAACCAGAAGCGGCACAACCCCAGACGTGTGGCTGTCTGGAAAGCAGGCTCTTCCATAATGAAAGCTACAAGCTCCTTCCCTTACCATTCCAAGAAGCAGCTGTGTATCAAACTGCACCACTGCACTCCAACACTGGCTGTGTATGTACACCAAGGGCCACATCCTACACAGTCCCTGACCTCAGTGCATTTGTGCTGCAGAGCCCCCATTACGACAGCAAACTGAACTGTGCTCCTCCCCAAACTTCATCCACAAAACTGACCCACAGTCAGGGATGCCCAAGCAAATTAGCTGAAGGCTAGGGGATAACACCTGGATAACTAATTTGGATCCTTTATCTTTTGGATACGAGGCAAAAGGAAGGAGATCCATCATTGTTCTCCCTGGCCAGGTTGTGTTCGCAGGAACGCAGGTGAGATACCTACTTTCTCCTTTACAGCCTGAACATACCAAAAGGAGGTCACTTTGTATCGAGTACGAGATAAATATATTTCTATAATAACTTTTCAGCTGCAACACTGAATTGTATCGCAAGCCTCGTAGATTAACACTTACCCACACCACAAAGATGAAACACTGAGGCTGCTGAAGTTACTGGAAATGCAATCACAACCCCTTTGTCAAAGAAACTGCTCTTTCACCTGGGCAGTAAGTCAAACACACAAAACCCAGGATTTTTCCACAGTACCCCCTAAGCATACGGGTCCTGCAGCATCCCCTCCCTGCAAGGGTTGCTGGCTTGCACACTCAGTCCTCCAGTGGTTTAGGGTCCAGAGCATTTCTGGATTGCTGTGCACCTGGGTGGATGCAGGGAGGGATGAGCAAGGGAGAAAGAAAGCATGAGTCAAAAGAGAATTAAAAGGCAGGCTGAGAAAGGAAAACAGACAGAAAACCAAAACCAAGCAAGAATAATTATCCTTAGGTATTACAGCAGAGTGGGCTGGCACTGTTGGACACCACACAGTTTTACTGCTTTAAGTTGAAGGGATGTGACAGCGCAAATATTTTTCATCCCAACTAGGAGACTGAGTCTTAAGGCTAATGCCAGCTGGTTACACTCAGGTGATCTTGACACACAATCCTGGAAGAAAAGTGTTTCAGTCACAAAAAAGACTGCATTACCAGCTTCTTAAATACATATATACTCAAGTATTTTTCTTTAGGATACAGTTTGTAAAAGAAATGGTATGAGCCAGACAGATTGTGGTTACGGGGATAAGGTACGTCTCACATTTCTTTATTCCTTGCATATTCCCAATTTTGCAGAAAACTATTTGGACTGGCACCATTTATTTTTTAACAAAATGGGCAGTCTACCCAAAAACACTATTTGTAATTCAAAACTCAAGATAAGGCATTTAGTAAAATACAGAAGTTCCTCTTTATGTTTCAGCTTGCCGTTTATCCCAGTAAGGGCAAGTGCCCTCCCATTCAGTATAGAGCAATGTACCAGCAACAGCTCCTAAGTGCACAGCAAATTGTCATTAGTTATAAAGAGATAACATGTTTAACAGAGCCTGTCTAAAGCAAAGACAAGACTTCTCTAGAAGTCCTATATTTATTTCTAGTCTTTCCTATACGTGATTGAAATTAGATATCCAGGACTTTACCACAAATCAGAGAACAGAATTTATATTTTTTTAGGAGGGCACATATTTATCCTTCTAACAGGAAAAGAGGTGAAGACAGAGACCAGAAGTCAGAATTTAAGAAGATTTTTGGCTCTGCTGTTGATCACTTGCAGGACAGGTTCTACATGGCACTTGAGATTTTATTCTTTCCTATACAACAGTCATCAGCCTTGCCCTGAAGTGGCACTGCAAACCCAAATCCACCCATCCTGAAAGGAACTTGTACACAAGTATTATCTTAAGTCTTAACTTTAAAAGCAAATTTATAAAAAGTCACTGGTTTTCTCTCTGAAAACAGAGGGTTTGCAATGATTTGCACAATGTTATTGCAGTCAGATAACTCCGGCAAAAACACGTGAATTCCAGTTTTGAACCACGTTTTCAAACTACTCGGTTCTCCAACCTATTTAGCTTCTCTCCAGTGGAAAAGAAAACTTCAGTCATAACATGCACTGCTGCTGTCTTGTAGCACAAGCACCTCAGTGTCTCTGCAATAGTCATGTGCAGAACAACTTAAACTAAGCCAACCTGAACAACTGGATACACGTATGATAAAAATCAAAACAGAAGCTGCTGTGGTGGTAAAGAATCCAGGTAGGGTAACAAGGCCTGTAAAACTGCCATCATCTGGACTGGGGTATTTGCTTAGCTGCAGTACTCTGAATTGCTACAGATGACAGCAAAAGGAAACAAATAATAAGATCTAGGTTTAAAAGGAAAAAAAAAAGATGGTTTAAAGAAACTGTGAGGCACTTTCAGGGTAAGATTATAAATGGAAGAAATAAAATTTATAGACTGAAAAGGCAGGGAAAACTGGAAGATCAGAAGGATATGGGATGAAGCTGGGATAAGGATGTCTAGGCAGATGCTGCTGGAGAACCAAGGCATGAGCCCAGCCAGCTGCACTCCCTCTGGAGAGGAGCATGCCTACACAACACAACAAAACAAGAACAGGAAAAATGCTGCTCAGAGGGGAAGACGGGAAGAACAAATTGGCGAAAAACAATCTCTAACCCTGGAATGACACGTGCCAGCTATCCAGAGAGATAAACTCAAAAGCCATAGGGTTACCTCTGCTGAAAGTTAGAAAACCCTTCATTTTTAAAATTGCAAAGGAGATGCATATCCTGGCAAGACTGTGCATTGGATCTGGGAATCTGAATTCAAACCCTGAGCACAGATCAGGTTTCTGGCAAACCTGAGGCTGCCAAACCTCAGTGCCAGTCTGAACAACAGTCACTACTGTCCCAGCTAACACATCCATCTGTAAGAGAACATGTGTTTTTAAGTCACAAATAGGCTCTTGGTTCACTGACAAAAGCACAAAACAACCCAAGACAATCAGAAAAATACTCGGTATTAAACGTCAAGTATCCCATTTGTGGTGCAATATAAGTGGACAGGTTCAAGTATTGTTTTGGTATAGAAATGTGCACTTGCTTGTGGCAAAGAAAAGTACTCCACATCCAAAAAAGTCTGTATAACCTTTGGAGTGCAGAACTTCACCTCCAGTGAAGAAATACAAGTTTTCACTGTGGACTCACTGATCCGATGCTTTGGTTCACAGCTCTATTGCAGCTGCTCTGCAGTAGCCTCACATACTGCCCAGGGCTACAGTAGGCAGCTCCAAGTGCTCACTTAAATTGATTTGAGTTTCTTTTCTTGGCAGCTAATAACCTCTCTTCCCCTCTCCCACAAGACTGGGCAAGCACCAAGTGAGACTTCCCAGGTACAATACAAGAGTTTCAGATAACGAGGGTCACATGGAAAGCATGGCACTTGCATTTTTTTGTACATTTATTACACTCAGTCAGTGAAGACAGCGTGTGCTCTTTAGAGCAGGTCTGTCCTCTCACGTCTGCCCCAAGACAGCAAAATAAGGTCTGAACATGGTCACAAACATCATGCTCTTCACCCTCAACACACATACACTCTTGGACAGGTCCAGAACCTGGTTGTGATAAGCATGTAGGGATTAGGAAGCCATGATTAAATATACAATATAGAATGAAGTTAAATTATTCCTTCATCATGCCCTTACAACAATCAACACTTCAAACGTGAAACTCAAACATCAGCTGGGTTATTTAAGAACACCAGAGGTTACAGACCCTATATGTGTGGCACCTCTGCATTGCACGCTTCTTGGACTGTTCTCATCCTGGTTTTTATTTGCTATTTGTTGGTACCTCAGTGTGCACAATATAAGTTTTCTTTATACCAGGTTGTACAGAAGGTTGTATGGACTCCAACAATATAAATGAGAGTTACGCTTTGAGAGAATATATTATACTTTTTTTTGAAAGCAGCCTGTGGCATTTTTTAAAGCTTGGAGCTACAACTTGAATGCTTCACTCAATATTTAACTATTGCACACTTTCCACCACATGCATGCCCATTTGTATGTCCTTGAAATTTTAAAAGGATGTACAGAGCAAGCTGTGCATAAACAGTATGTACATTTTGCCCCTTTGTTCATCATTAAGACTAACTTAAAGTCTATATCATGAATTCAAGGCGGGCTGATGGTCAGACTGCACTCTGTGCTACAGAAAAATCACTTACTAAGCATTATTGTCAATCTCTGAGCACTCTGTACACATAAGCAAGATGGGGAAAAAGTAACACACAAATGACTTGTCCAAGGACAGAAATTTGGGGGTAGCCCCCACCGAAACCAGACCTAAGACTTAAATTCTGTTGGACTATTCTACCTCTACAGCTTTCTTCCCTACTGATGCCTCCAACTCTGCTTTGCTTTTCTTTACTATCATTGATGATTATCTCTTCATTCTACAGTCTCAGTATCCGCCTTCCCCTGTCTTGGTATCACGCTGTATGCATTTCTGTCTTCGTCTGCCAAGAAAGTGCTGAGATTAGCTCAGCTGGTTAGAGCACGGTGCTAATAACATCAAGGTTGTGGATTTGATCCCCATACAGGCCATTCACTTAAGAGTTGGACTTGATGATTCTTGTGGGTCCCTTCCAACTCAGAATATTGTGTGATTCTGACTCAACTATATCAAAAGGTATAACAGGGCTGTTATTTTTTTCCTGGAACTATTTTTGGGTTGTATTCAAGAAATTTCCCCTTTTCATGAGTAAGTTTTGAGTAAAAGCTAGAGCTGCTGAAATAGAGAAGATAATCCTTTCTTCTAGCTTCTGCTCCCACTCACTCCCAGGTGCTGGAGGACAGGTCACCCATGATGGCATAGCCTTTCCTGGAGGTCTTCACCATTTCCTCATGTGGACAGGCCACATCCCACTGCTCTGCAACTGCCCAAATTCTCCCTTATCCATTAATGCTTTAGTACCAGCTTCACCCCCAGACTCCAAGAGAAATGCTTTATACCCTAATGTACCATTCTGCATGCAGCAACTGAACTGTTAGATGCAGATATCAGGTAGCTGATACTTCCCTAAGATGATTTCAGATTTCCAGCTTAAAACAGACATCATCCACCTCCTCTCAAACCCTCTCCTCCTTTTGCTGACAGAACAGCCCTTCCCTTCACAACCAAAGCATGGCCAACTCGCACCTTCGCTGTTCCTATGTGAAGAACTGGTTTAAACTCAGTTGGTGAGAGACTTATTTCCTGATCAAGTACAGCAGTGAAGCCTTCTAAGAAAAAAAAAAGGCCCTTCAGGATTAATTCAATCCTAAATTCAATTAGCATCCCCTCACACCTCAGTTATCATGCCTGTCCCTCTCTAGCCTTGACAGATCTCATCTTGGATCACTGGCATCCGTGTTTAAAAAAAGAGATCCCATTAAAGCACAATTCTCCCAATTTTCCCGATTTGTATCTTCAGGGTTTCCCACTTTTCCTCTTTCTATGGCTCCCCAACTCCTTATTACTTTTCATATTCCTTTTACAGACTAGCCTACATCCCACTAATCATCCTTAATGCCAAAGCAGCCCTGTCAGCCATGCTCTCCCCTACACCTGGCCAGATCTCCTTGTGAGCAGCCACTAAGCCTTCGCCTCCTAAAAAATACTGCTGTTATGAGGCCTTTCCCCACCTGTTAGTGATCATAACCTGCAGTCACCGACCAGAAAGCACTGAGCTGCACCAGGTGGAAACTGTGTTTTGCCATTGCACAGTTATCCACAATACAACAGGCCACGGGATACCGAAGCAATGTCCAGCAGCACAAGGCAGAAGGAATCCTGCTTGAGTGGCCACTCTTAATTTAGAGCAGCAGGTCCCCTCCAGAGGCTTATCCAACCGTTCCTAGATGGAAATGTTAGGCTGTTACACCCATGTCATTCATTTTCCTCCGGGTCTGATCTACAAAGAACAGCAATTCCTCCTGGATCCATCAGGCTGAGAGCTGACGGAGAGATGAAAGCATGTGGCTCAGCTTTCTTATGAACAGCAAGAGAGTCAGAAATTAGAAAGAGGGATTTGAAGTGTGGCACAAGATGTATTTTTTATATTTACAGGGACTTCTGTGTTCAGAGGGAGCCCTTCCCATGCAACAGCAGAAGTGTGACAGAGTGCTTTTACTTTCCCAGGAACAGCTAAAATAGCCATCGTGAGCAAGAGCACAAATGACCTCAATCACACACTGAGGCACACTGGGACCCACTTCAAGGTTAGGACAGTATCACAAATGTTCTTTTTTAAAGCTGTAAGTTGGAGTGTGAAATGTCAGAGCCTTGAAAAAATCCCTCAAACACCAAACAAGCTTGACAAAATAACCTGTACATCACTCCTTCAGCTCCTGAGAATGGCCCACGCTCCCAGCAATGCATATCTCTTGCACATGAGAAATCCAGCGAGTTTCAGTGTACAGCTTTTTCCAATGTATCACAACACATACTAAGATTCAACACATACATCCTCCCTTTAAAAAGGGCACACAAGTTAGAAGCCCTTCCTTCTTTTCCAGGACACAGATGCTGATTACAGTTCTCTAACAATTCTCTTCCTAAATCATACCAATTGCCTTGTCCATTTGAAAGGTGCATTTGCTGTATCAGAAGAAAAAAGACCCTTATTATTAGCAATGTTTGAACCACTAACCATCAAAATTATTTGCTTACTGGACATGTTATTTTTTCTGCATAACATTGCTTCCCAGACAAAGTGCCATTAACATGCAAATGAAAAGTTCACACTCCTCCTTGAGATTGTACACAATTACAGTCATAAGCAAAGGTAATGAAAGGCTCAAAACAAGACAGGTTGGTTACACATGTCATAGTAATGCTTGCATATCAGTCTCTCCTCTAATTACCACAATATTTCCAAGAGGAATCGATTACAGCAACATGGCTGAATGGGATCCTAAAACTGAAAAATCTACTGAATTAAACACTAATGCACTCATTGACTGTTATCTACATATATATATATATATAATGAAGGGTATGGCCTAGCAAAATATAGAACTGACTGGGTTCTAAATATCTAGAAAGACCAGAATCCTGGACACCGAGGCTTTAAAATAGTCTCAGGAACAGAACATACCCAAAATATAAATCCATCCACCAGGCTATAATTACACTTTGCATTTTGTTTTTATCGTAAGATTGGTGTAAGCATACAGCCAGACAGGAAGCCAAGCCACAAACTGTGCTCTATTGACTGCTGAGGTCTCCATTAGGTGCTCCAAATAAAAATACTCATTTGCCCAGATCAAGCCTAAAGATGATGCAGTGCAAACTCTTCTCCACACCAGGCAAGCATTGGATGAGCACTGCCAAACAAGCATCTGAATTCAACAAGCTATCTGCTCCTTAAAGCATTATACGCACCTTAACCATGTTTTCTAAGGAAAACAAATTTTTGCAATCATCTAGCCTGGCCAAGAGGCTCAAAAGTTACCAAAGGAAACAGTGTTTTGGCAAAATTACAAAGGCAATATAATTTCTACAATTCTTTTGGTCCCCAGGCAGCTGAGACAAGCACAAAATCAGAATCCACACTGTCACTATTAGGCTGACCTCTGCCCTTGCCATTTTTTGTTTGGCTGACCTGGCTGGTTGTTCAGGACACTGCTGCCTGTCAACAAAGAGCACACTTAGCAGCCATGCATTTCTTCTCCAGATATTCCTATCATAGCTTCCAATTGTAGCTACTCATTTGCATTATCCAGTTTTCTGACCTCTCGCTCTAGTGCTTCTGAGCCCCTGAAGCTCAGCACTTGGCAAACAGAGTTGAAAGTACTCAAAACCTTTCCAAAACAGACGCTCCTGATGGGACACAAAAGCTGATGAACCTCTGTATTAATAAGTGATCTGACACCATGACACCTGTGTCTAGTCTATTAAAGCACTACCTGTTCTGGCAGATTACACTGTACACAGTGGCACTGTTTTGTCTTATGTACCTTTGAGGAATTAACCAAAATGTCCAAGCTAGTCTTGTACAAGGTCTGGTCTCCCTACCAAACTGTGAGACAAACATCTCTGAGCACTTTTGAATCTGCCCTCTCTCTCCAGTGACGGCATCTGGGACCTAAAATAATAATGTTATTTAGACAACGCACCTTAGGTGCCTATGATTTGGGGCAGGAGCGAAGGCTTCACTCCCAGCTGAATACAACAATTCTAAGCCAACATCTTTGCAAAGGTATTTACACTTTCTGAAAGGATTTTGGGTTAATGGGACTTCAGCTTGAGAATAAGTTATCTGGGGTACGTTTTAAAATCTTTTGGATGCACAGGGCAAATTCCAAACAATTGTGCCTTTCACCTCCATTAGAGGAGGAATTACATAGCCAGACAAACCAGCCTGGGAAACCACTGAAATCATTGTTGCACCCCAGTATTTGAATTAAGACATCCAGAAACACACACACTCTACAAGTAAAAAAAAACCCTGGTTGCTAGCAGGGTTCTTTCTGGTGACTGGAATTGAACCAATATCACAGCACCATGAAACTGCAACAAAAATGCCATGAGAGTCACTTGATCTGTAAGAATCAAGCACATCAAAGACAAAAATCACAATTCAGGTAGCGTCTATTTGTTTTCTTATTTCCCTCCCTGTTTCTCACCTCTACCACTTGCAGAATTACTTTCCTTCCTTGCCATTCCCTCACATACAGCTGTCAGCTGCCCTGCAATATCCATCACAGCACCTCTCTGATAGCTGGTGGCTGCTAAGGCAACATTTACACTGTGGCTTGCATTACAGTTTATAAAATTCTCTGGAGCTCTTCCAAAGGAAAAGCCCCACTTAAATCGAAGTTATTAGTGTCATCTACAGGCTAAGGCCAGTTAAGAATTTGCTAGCGCTTGCTGTGGAGACTGCAGATCTTTGGAATACCAATCAATGTGCAGCAGAGTAATAAACTTCATTTGCATTGCTGGTAACACTTCTCTTCAGTGGCATACAATAAATCACTGATGAATATTCAAGGCATCCCTCTGAGGTTATCTCCATTTTACAGATGGAGGCAACCAAGAAACAAAGTTTAGAAAGGACTTGCCTACAAACACAAACCAGATGCAGAATTCAATTGTCTTGCCTTCAAAGTACAAAATACATCATTCTAGATAAAACTGTGAATGATACAGATTGATGTGCAGTGAAATTAAGGAGACTGTCATTCCCCAAAATCACTAATGGCTATTCTCACCCAAGTTACACCATTGGTTACTCACATTACAGTAACACCTACAGATTGCAGAGAACTGCAGATTCTCACTGTACAAAGTAGAGACAGAAGTTCTATCCCAAAGACCTTATTAAGGATAATAAAATTCAATCTGTACACAAAACACAGGAACAGTTATAAAGAGATTAATTACTCAAAAACTGCATCAGAGGAAGAACAAGGAGTAGACCAACCCTCCAGAATATCAGACAAACATCAATAAATTCATTAGCTAAGCATTACCTAGCATTGCCCAGGAGGTATTTCTAAAACCTTTCTCTGTATCTTCAAGAACTATTGTCATCAAGCAAAATGAGAAATACTGTGAAATATGTGCTAACAAGATGGAGAGAGTTTTTATGCAGTTTAACACATTTTCCAGCAAGAAGTTTGACATTTAAGCAGGATGACCTGGTTGCTAGTGGCTACTTTACAAATTGGTGCAACATGCTCACTGCTGCAACGAATGACAGATGCAGTAAACAAACAATAATTCACACTAGGTCCTTCCTCCCTGTAGCGACAGCTTTTGTAAAACTGCAGAACTTAATGAGGCACCTTATTTAGTATTTATTTCACAATCAGCCTCCTTTATTCTAACAGAATTAGCCTCAGCCCACAATTAATGTTTTTCTTGGTTATTTCATTGTTGAAATCAATACTCAATTTATTTTAAATTTCTTCAGTTGTGAACTTCTAATGAGGGGGGATTTGTTTTGAAGACACCTTTATTTATTATTAGTAAATACCTGCTAACCACCCACATGGCTGCAAAGTGAATCAGCCTGGGGACACCCTCCCAAAAAGTTAACCTAGCAAAAAAATTAATTTTAAGACTGATTTATCCAAGCAATTTCCTAATCCAGAGGCACAACAGATTAGAGATAACACTGATATAAATGGGATGGCCCTTGACAAAAGACTGAACATTCACAATGACCAATGCGAAGGTACAAGTCTATGGTCGTACAGCAGCTTGAGAAAGAGATTTAAAAATTCCCCACACTACATTCGCATCTGCAGTAGAAAGTTCAGGAATAGTCCATAACAACCACGTACAATAGCACAGGACAGAAAAATCACAAGCATCTCCAGCACAGGGATGTCCAGTGTGACCCAGCAGACACTTCTCACAGGCCATGTTTTTGGAGACCCTTTTGTCAGTGCTTCCTAGTGGCACACAGGGACCAGCGACCTGCACAGCTAACTGCGAGTGCACCAGGACACAGGCTTCCTGCAGAAATGTAACAACACAGCTGCTACTTAAAAGAAGGATTTCCTAGCAGAGGGAAACATTCTACATTAACAAAAGTGATGTATAAACATAATGAAAATACTGAGAAGTACTTCAAACTCACAATACCGATATATTTGTTTTCCAGTTTGGGAGGAGGGGGAGGGAGGGAAGTAAAAGACTTCAGAATTTGGGGTTAAGTGACTGCTAAAAGCCACTGTTTGTTTCTGCATTGAACATACATTCCTGGATGAGATGGTCAGGGCATACCAAGAGCAGGTCCCAACACAAGAGGAGACTTCCTTCCTACAGATCCCACAAAGCAGTTTCCAGTAGTCACACACTCACACCTCCCTCTCCTAAACAGGTCTAGCAGAAATCTGTTATCCCGGAGTTAACAGCTCACATTTAGACTTCCTATTTGCCTGATGAAATTTAAGAGTTAACAGAAACCTGCATTTATTTGGGGGGGTACACATCAATCCCACAAAATGCTACTACCACATTTTAGAAATGTGAATACTGCTGACTTGAAGAAAATGGGCACAGTTCCCTCTTTAGAAGGAACAAATTGTTCAGAACAAGGACAAATGCAATAGAGAAATCAGGCACTAACTGTTCTTCTGCAGTTTCAAGCTGCTGGTACATGCAACTCAGATGCAGTCATTACATGACCTTTTTTTAATACACCCCATATTGTTCAAGAAACCCCCCATAACTACCAAATGCTCTCAAGAACAAATATTTACAGTGAAGATTTTTATATTATCAGATACGTGAGAAAGCAGAGGGTGCCACAATCTTCTGTTGGCTACAGACAAGAGAACAGCTACTGCTCACAAGGCTGGAGTAATTGCAACGGTGTAGATACTCACTGCATTGAGTGTGTTTTAGATAGAAAACATGGAATTAGCTACAAACTGTATTAAAACATTCCCTTTAGACTGAAAACGCTTTCTGTAATTATGCCACAGAAAAAGAGATTAGAGAGAAGAGCAGAGTACAAACCTATCATCACAGGCTGAACTTGCCACTGTATCTCCAGTCAACCAAACGCAGAACCTGATGCTGAAACCAGCCACCTTAAGGTCCTCAGTAGCCAGGAGGAATATGGAAATCCCAAAGATGCCCTTACCCTTTTGTGAAAGCTAGAGATCTCTCCAGTCTTTGCTGGGGTTTAATTAAACTCATTATCACAGATTTATCTGAGTTAGTATCTTTTCTCCACAGGACACACCACACCATGAGCTTCAGGGGAGATTAAAGACTAAAAAGGCTAATGTAATTTCTCTTAATCTTCCTCCCAATATGCAAAAATGAACTGACAGTCCCACAGCAATTTCAGGCTACCCATTTCTCACCTTTAAAGACTACTTTTCTCAGGATGAAATAATCTGATGTCTCCAGAGGACTAGCAGGGATGCCAAAAGAGCCAGGAACGCTTTTTCAAGCCTACATTTACTTTTCAGGTATTTGTGTAAATAGCTATAAAGCAAGAACAATAAAAAGACTATTATTTTTTCAAGCAGCAGTTGCCCCCTCTCTCAGTTACTGAAGTTCAGTAGCCATTATAATAAAGCTTGAATCTCCAGTATTGGAGAAGATAGAATTTAAAACTCCTGCTACCAGAAAGCAACAGGAAAATAAGACCACACAGCATGGAGACCTCATAGGGCATTTCTTCAGGTCAATAATTCAGGTTATATGAGGTTGTCTTACTATTTTCTTAAGTAAGGGTGTTATTTTAGGTAAATATATCCATGCTGCAGCCACAACTATCATGAAAACACCATGCATTAGACCCTGGAAGTGTAAGAGTAGCACCATGAAGAACTTCTCACTAATTAGACATGAATCTGTATTCCTTTAAAACCTTTTTAGATAAAAAAGCCTTGACTGATCTATTTTCTACTTCTCTGAGTTCAGGCAATGAAATTTAAATCACAGAGAAGTGCTAATGATTATTTTTCAAGTCAGCTTTTCATTACTGAAAGCATTCTTTGCAACACAGCAAACCTCAAATCTCTTTTCTAATCCTGGCAATCCCTTTCATTTGTTCTTTGATTGGCTGTAAATCTGGTGTTCACTTTTCAACTCATAATCTACATCCTGAACATGGATCTGGAATTTTTCTTGAGCATGGATTTCTAGATCTCCTGATACTTCTGTATTTATGGATGAATGGGTATTTGTGGCAAAAAGGTGACCACTGAAAAGACGGGAGGATTTGACAAGTTCCTGTGCCTTAAGTTTCATCTGTCTCGAGGAAGAGCATAGGTGGGCTGATGTACTAACGGGACACACATTCTTCTACTCAGCATATTTAATAACCTGTTTCCTATTGGCATCACACCTTCTTCAGCTAAGAGTTTCTATTTATATTCATTCCTCAGATTCATTTGTAGTCTGGGACTATCTAAGCTCCTAAAGCTTACTGCTGAACATCACTAGATAGAAGAAAAGCAGGAGGAAGGGGAGGTGGGGTGGCTGCACTGAAGTAAGGAGCAGCTTAGGCAGATGGAAAACAAGCAGGGAAAAAGCAGGTAGGAACAAGGACATCGGCATTTCCCCCTGAGCAAGACCCCACTGAGCAGTGAAACGTGCCAGATAACCCTATACATCTTTATCAGGGCTGGAAGACATGCCCTATGAGGAGCAGCTAAGGCTTTGGCCTTGACTGGTTTGGAGAAAAGGGGCTAATTCATTGCTCCTTGCAGCTTCCTGAAGAGTGGAAGTAGAGAGGGAGGCGCTGATCTCTTTTTCCTAGGATTCAGTGATATGACGTGTGGGAATAGTTCAAAGCTGCATCAGAGGAGGTTCAGACTGAAAACAAGGAAGCATTTCTTTACCAAGAGACTGGTCAAACGTTGCAGCAGACTTCTTAGAGAGGTGGTCAATATTCCAGTGATCAAGAGACATTTGGACAAGATGATCTTTGTAGGTTACTTCCAACTGAAAATTTTAACTATTTGATAAGTCTGGAAAGGGATCCCATCTTTCCACAGCCTGGTAAGGGGGTGATCCCTCCTGCCAAAGCAATAAAAGCTCCCATATTTGGATGTGAGGGGTTCGGTCCAAAACACTCTGGAAAGCAAATGCAAATGATTGCTACTGTGGGATGCGAGACTCTCATAGACTAATTTTCTGCACTGTTCCCAACAAGCTGGCATCAAGGCTTAGCACCAGCCTACAGAATGGTAGTTCCTTGACAATTCCCCTTTGCAAACAACAGCCTGGATTTATATGAAAAAAACCTCCCACTTTAAATGCACAAATGCTGCCCTTTGTGTAACTGGCTTTTTGCTTAACGAAAAAAGCAGAGTTTCAGTACCTTCACTGCAGAGAAGCATCACAGTGCAGCAGTGGGTTGGGCTGCCAGAGCCCTGCATGAAGTTCCCTTCTCCATGGAGAGCATCTTTAGCAGGACAGAGTACCCCAAACACTGCTTGACTTCTGTACACTTTGACATCTCTAACACCTTTTTTCTTTTTTCCTTTTAAATTCAGCCTTCGGGACATAGTCTTTTGAGAAACTACGTGCATGCTCATCTTTTTTTCATGCCAGCCCAGCCTTTTCTCCCCTTCCTCTTCTCTCTTTCTTTTTCTCATTACTCTTTTCAAGGTCTAAAGGAAAACACTATTCAGACATTTAAAAGTTACAGTTAAATTTTAGTTCATCAGTACCTAAAAGAAAGCATTTCTGCTACAAGGAAAGAAAATAAACAGGGTATCCTATGATGTTTAAAAGGACAGCAGCAGATTTCCATTAGACCTTGCTGAAGGTTTTCTTCTCTGTTTGTACAAATATTCCCTAATTATCCCAGGAAACTAATAGTTTGGCTAGTTTAAATAGGTTTAAAATAGGTTTAAATTTTACCTTAAGTATATCAGGGAAGAGTGCACCTCTGCAGTGTACCAAGAGGCAGTAACTCCAAGCAAGGCAAGATGACAAATTGCAATGGAGTCTCAAGCTGTTCACAACCTAAATATCTATTCCCAGCTCAAAGCAAGAAAGCTCTCTAATTATTTTTATCTATGCAAGGTGAAATCAAAGGGCATTACAACACAAATCTCACTAATACCTTATGCAGGGCCAATGTTTAATAGCATAGATCAGTTATGAAACTACTGTAATAGCAACAGACTTCAACTTGGTCTTGATTCTGTTTAAATACTGACAATGATTTTAAGGGACAAGTTTACCCCTGTTCTGCCCTAATTACTTCAACATATTAGCACCTGAAGAATAGACTTTCCCTGCCCCCCTCCCTTTTAAATTCACAATTTATGCACAGGCCAACCAGGATTACATGACAAACATGACAGATCACTTCTTTCCCACTCTAAGAGAGCCATTAAAACTGAGAATTTAGTTAGTTATTGACAGAATCACTGAGCGAGGAAGCAGGAAGCTAAATGGCTTGCTGCAAAATGAAATTGCTGAAACTAGAGAGTCAATCAAAACACTGCCTTAGGTCAGCTCATCTGTCCTCCAGCCAAACGAGGGCTGTCGCTAAGCATCTCTCTGCCTCAAGATCTCTCCAACTGGGCTGATGTTTTTGGTGTCAGAAATCCATTCAGAATACAGAAGATGATTTTACTGTCTCCTAAATCTCCTGTTTCAAAGTTTTACAAAGATCCATATAAGCATCAATATCCAAACAGTTTTGCCACTGCAAGGTATGCCCATCTTGTGCTACTTTCCACACTTCTGTCATGCCAGCCACACAGCTGCAATGAAATTTCTTGAATTTTCACACTTACTGGGTGGTTATTTGACAATACGCATGAACTAGCTCCTAGCACATTTCCCACTCCTCTTTCTATACTCACCAAGAGCAAGGCTTGCACTCAAACTGCTGGTTCTGTCCTAAAAAAAGACAATATGCCTTAAAATTAGAAAAGGAATTGATCTAGTTCTCAGTTATTATTTTTTTGCTACATTTTACGTAAAAATAAGAAAATGCCAAGAAACCTATCACACCCGCCAAAAAAAACCAAAACCAGCTGCAGATACAGCCATCTGGGACACACCAAAAAACTTAGCGCAAGCACTTCAGTGTTCCAGTTGATGGATGCCAGCTTGGCTATCCCAGAGAGGACCAAAGGTAGCTCCAGAGCTGAAACTAGGAACTCTCCACAGCTTCCATTAGAGAGCCACAACACTCCAGCTCAAGCTGTGAGCAATTCCTACCACCTGTAGCTGGGGCTGGGAAGACAGGAAGCACACAGTGTAGATCTGCCGACAGAGAAAAGCTCTTTCACAGCAAGGTGACAAATGGAGGTTGTTTGCTTGCAGACACCCTTTTCCCACTCCCCCATTCTCACCTTCCCTCCCCATGCCTGTTTGGGAAGCGACTGTTCAGTTCCTCCCTGAAGAGCCACCTTCAGCCATCCACCTCTTGCTTCAGGAACTTCAGCTGCCTCGCCAGATCCCAACTCAGAAATCACTGTCCTCTCATAGCTCACCTCTGGAGCAAAGAAGAAAATTAAGCTTAAAAGTCAGTAAGTCTGGCCCAGCTCTGGCTCTTCCCAGTTCCTCTCATCTCACCAGTCTTTGGGTTTCCCTGTACATGAGGTTGGGTGACACCCAAACATCTCAGAGCAGCTTAAATCTCTTTCTGCAACAGTTCTGGGATGGGCAATTTAATGTGGTGCAGGGCACACAGGTGATGCTGATAAAACCAGTTTGCAAAGATGCAATTTCTGGCTTTAATAAGAAGCCAATCATTGACATCGTACTCAATTTCATTAAGAACAGGACTAAAATATAAGAAAACCCTACAGAGTATGACCATGAGACTACCTTGCCCTGAATTTCCCTTTAGAAACTGGACACTAGTAAGAAATTGGGGAAAAATGTAAAAGACCTGAGGAAGTATTTAGTGTTGTCTTCTTGGGATATTCTCTTTGCTTCCAGTAACTGGCACCTCAGGGACTTCTTGAATTGCAGTAAACACATATATTGCATTTAGGTCTTTGCAGGACAAAACCAAGGGCCCCTTAGCCCATCTGTGCTTTTTCACAGCAATCATTTATCTATTGAGTGATTTTCAGCTTTTGGACCCTTTTTATGTGTCTATATTTCAATTGCTGCAAGGCAAAGTTTTATTTGATTAATAAAATAGTGTAGATTTCTGAGGTACATTTTTAATCCACCTCCTGTTGTAGCATAACACAGCTTGAAAGTGCTAGCACGCATTGTCACAAAACTTCCTAAATCTAACAAATTTAATAATTTTTGAAAAAAACAACAAAACAAGCATAAATAGAAATAAATATTTGTAAAGATACATAAAGATGAAAACAGAATCAAAAATTATATTACTTAAATAGAAAATTCCTGACCATGGATTCTTTGCTTGCTCTCATCAACTTCTGTATCAATATTTCTCAGAAGAATTCCTAGGCTACACTTTCAAATTATCACTTCATATCCAGTGCCTTCTAGACCAGGCTAAAAAAAAATAAAAATTAAAAAAAAAAAAAATCACTGCTTTAATACTTCTCCTTTTACAGCCAAGATGGGAAACCCTCTATTAGATTATCCATTCTCTCCCCTGTAAAATAAAGAGGAAAATGCCATTTCAGGAAATAAAAATGTTAAAAAAAGACCAACCAAAGGCAACGCCTGCATGCACTGTTGTTCTTCCCCTTTGAGTCAGTAATAAAGAGGAAGGAAAGAAAAAAAAAACACAGAGAAAATAAATGCAAAGAGGTGGTGTGGATGCAGCATGCTTATCCCACTTGAAGGGGAAATGCTGTAAAATGCCATCCATTGCATATGGACACCCCAACACTGCCTTGGTGTTTACAAACACTTTGAGCAAACCAAACAGGGAGTTTCATTGTCCCCACTGCACTCATGTCACCCGCTCCCCAGCACTGCGATTCCAGGGAGAGCCCTGCCAGAGGACATGCAGTGCCAGTTACACAAGAGAAGCGCAGAAGCAAATATGCAGCAGACAGCAGGGGGGAAAAAAATATCAGCTGAGCTGCACACTCTCTTCCTGCTCTCAGAACAGCCTCCAAGTTGGGCTTTGGAGCGGATTAACTTTAAAGGGCACTGAGAGATGCTGACAGATTTGAAGCCAGCAGGACCCTTCTCTGTGCGCACATTTCCCTGCCACCACTGCAAAAGGAGAGGTCTGGGGTCCACTAGCAATTGGAGTAAAACCTTCTGATGTTATGTACTAAGGAAAAAATACTGCGTATATTGCTCAAGTAAAGATCTGAAGTGCACCTCACAAACAGCAAAGAACAGGGAAACAAATCAAACGACACACTAAAACGAAGCTCTGCTGGACCACAAAGTTTTCACAAAAGTTTAAAATATAGGTACTTCTCATATATATGATAAAAATGAAAAAGGTCAGAGTAGTAGTTAGGAAGTTTGAAACATACCACCAGGCTGTCCAATAGACAATTTTTAAGACACAAACTCATTATGTGACTTGGAAGAGAAACCTGGACCAAATGCACGTAGCATGGATTGAGAGCCAGTTGGATTCAAATTTTTCCCTTTTCCCCGAGGGAGGGGAGGAACAGGGGTGCCAAAACACAGAAGCCACACGACAACACACACCAGCGCCCCAAAACCCATCCTACGATACACCCCACGCTTATTTCATCCCCGCGTCTCGCAGGCTTAGTAGCACTTCACGAGAGCAATTAAAAATCCATCTTATTTTCCACTGCCCCGCAGCGCTGGAGACAAACGGGGCAGGGTGCCCGCGGTCCGGGACCGCGCAGCTCCGGGGCGCCCGGAGCATCCCGGAGTTGCGGGAGTTTCCCGGGGGCGGCGGGCGGGCATCCATCCCTCCGGCATGAGGCCACTGAGGGAGCTATGGGTCTTTCCCCTTCCCTGTCCCCCATTCCTGCCTTCTCGGCAGGGCCGGGGCCAGAGCGCGCTGCTGGGAACACACGGCGCGGGGAAGCGCACGGGGGGACGGGGGTGAAAGGGGACGGGGAAAACACACACAAAAAAATAGGAGAGGAGCGCGGAACTCACCTGGTTTGGGATTTTTCCTCCCTCTCCACAACCACGAAACGAGGTGGGAGCCGGGAGCCGGCGACGGGAGAAGGCGGCGGCGCCGGGGATAGCGGGGCTGGGCACGCCGCAGTCCCCGCACACCCGGGGGTGCCGAGCCCGGGGATGGCGCAGGGCAGCGCGCTCCCCGCGGGATGGGCGCTGCCCACCCACCCAGCCCTGGGCAGGGCAAGGCAGCCCCGCTCGGGAACGGGTGCTCAGTCCTCGCTCCCCGTGCAGCACAGCCCCTCGGGATGGTGCCAAGCCACCCTCGGGCCAGAATGCCCGGGACGAGCGCAGCGGGGCTCGGCGCAAACCAGCCCTCCCCAGGGGCGGGTGCGGGAGCAAGGAAGCCCCAGCCCGGCGGGGACGCGGCGGGCGCGGGCCCCCGCCGTGCCCGGCGGAGGTGGCACCGGCCGAGCACAATGAGCGGCAGCGCGCGGCGCGCCCCCGCGGCCCCGCTGGGCAATGACATCACCCCTCTCGCCCGCCGGGGCGGGGCCACCGGCCGCGACACCGCCTCGCCATTGGCTGGCGTTCTGCGGCCGCGGGGGGCCCTGGGGCTC
>VWZF01004007.1:36398-64083 GCA_013396755.1 Sclerurus mexicanus | reverse complement strand
CCTGGGGCTCGTAGTTTCTCTGCGGGTCCCACAGGCCGGTGGAGCGCAGGGCGGGGACTCGGTTTCCCGGCAGGCTCCGCGCCGCGCGCCGCGGGAGGGGTGTGGAAGGAGGCGGTGGCGGCCGCCATGTTGATGGCGTGGACGCTTTTAGCTCGGGAGGAGCGGCTGGGGAGCCGGGTTAAGATGTCGGAAAAGAGGGGAGGGCGGGAGTCAGGCCTTGGTTTAAAGGGCAAGCAAGAGCTTGTGCGAGGGGGTGAGGAAGAAGAAGGAGGTTGAGGAGGGGGCGCAGGGGCGCGGTGGGTGGTGTGGGGCCCTGAAGGACGTGGCCGGCTGTCTCTCAGTGCCTGCCGGTTCTGGGTGAGGCAGCGCCTCTCCGTGGCGGGCGCGGCGCTGAGGGTCGCAGTCTGTCTCGAGTCTCGGAGGACCGCGGTGGGTCCGTGCGGCGGGAGCGGGCGGGGGACGCGGTGAGGGGGCCGCGGGCGTGGGGGGCCGAGCTGGGCAGGCACCGGGAGGCTGCTCCGGTTGGCGCTGGAACTGGGCGGCTCTCGGGTTGTGTCTGCTGCGCTCCCCGGGCAGAGGGGCCCGTGGGGGGTTGCGCCAGCCGCGGCGTTTGGCCCTGCGGGTCGAAGAGCAGCGCCCGCCTCGGAGGGGAGGCCGTCGGCTGGGAGCGGGCTGGGCCGTGCCCTTGTCGCGGACCAGGGGACAGGCTGCGTTTGCTTTTTTGAGGCTTTTGTTAAGCGTTGTAGCTTCTGTCCAGGGGTGTCTGGCTGTCGTAGACGTAGGGCTTAATGTGACCAGCAGGAGGAGCTTTGCTTCCTCCTAAAGACAGCTGCCCCCAGCACGACTGGAAAGGGGTAGGATTAGATTAGATATAAGGAAGAAATTTTTTATTTCAAGGTTAATGATGCGTAGCAAAAGGCTGCCCGAAGAAGTTGTGGCTGCCTCATCCTAAGGCAGGGCCCTCAGCAACCTGATTTAGTGGAACGTGTCCCTGCCTATGGCAGGGGAGTTGCAACTAGGAGATACTTAAGGCCCCTTCCAAGCCAGACCTGATTCTTGTGTCCATAGAGACGTAAATCAGCTTTGAAAAAGCTGAGAGAATGGATGAGGTGGTGTAAGACAGCAGCTGAGCTAACTTGCTTCTCTGTTGTTTTATCTTTGCTTGCTGTCTAATGTTGGCACAGCTTAGCCAGCTGATGAGGTGCTGTCTTAGTTCTAGCATACCCCCTGGATGGCATTTAGGAGGTAGGCTAGAATTGTGAGCAGCACATTTTTGACTTTAGAGTACTGAACATCATCCCTGCTTGTGCTAGTCATTTGTGTTGGGGAATGGAAGATGATCTCACCAAACGAGAGAGTAATCAAATCTCTATTAAGCTTAAGGGGACTGGAGTTCCCTGAAATAATGGGTAGAAGACATTTTATGAAAACAAAAAGAGGACATTCAAAGTATTACGTGGCTCATGAAATAATACTATTTGTAGTTATAAATGATTTCTGTGAAATAAAGCACTTTATTCAAGAAGGTACTCCATTGAAAAATTTTATGAAGAGTTTTGCAGGCTTGTTTGATGTCTCGCCTAAAGTTCTGTAGTCTGTACAGCTCAGGACAAACGGGCTGGCAGGGTTTATTTCGTACTTTGGCTCCTCCTAGAGGTAAGTAGGATGTATTTGCTCAGGGTATTGTGTTACAATAACTACACAGATACTGTGTTTTTGCCTCAGGAGACGTGACTGATGGATGAAAGATGTAGTGAGATGTTCTGTGATGCAGTTATTCGCAGCCTTTCAAGGTCTGCTGGCATTACAGCAATGTGTGCCGTTCTTCTGTGGCTCGTGTGCAGCTCTCCAGTTAAAGAATCTGACCAGTTGCTTGTAATCCTGTCAAAAGTTCAGTGTCCTAGGGGTGCTTCTCACAGCCAGGTTGTCCTGTTTTGTTGTAGTCATCACTGAAGAAAAGGAACAGAAGGGTGGAATGCTCTGTTGCTGCTGTACCTTTCATTAATAGTTCTGTACATCTGTAGAACTTTGAATTACACATATAGCCCCTTTTATTTTCTACTTCTGCGTCCTCTCTGCAGATACCTTTAGATAAGGTGAAATAAAGGGGCAGTGGCACAATGACTTCTGCCACAGCAGTTGTCCAGAGCAGACTTTAGGCTTATGCTTTTATCTGTGGAGCTGATACCTGGTACCAATGGTAAGTATTGCAGTGGAATAATCTGGGATGAGCTCAGTTTTCTATAACTGGTAGCAAAAGTGTATGTGAGATCTTCATCCAGGATGGTATGCTGCCACTCTGACAGTATGTTTTGTTACTGAAACTGGTTCAGAAGCAATTGGTTTTACCTACAGTGGTTCCCCTGTCTCCCTTCATCCAGCTGGAGTCAGTGCTGCCGCTCTGAGGAGGATGCAGTGAATGTCACTTTGCAGATAATTTAATTGTTTTTACCATTGTTTATACCTTGTTTCTTTATTTGTAGATGTCTTGATGTCTCAGCCAAGAGTTGCTATAGCATATTGAAATGTTGGAAAAAGGAAATTCAGAAACTACCCAAATGGATGCCCGGTCAAGAGACAAGTAAAGCAGTTTTTGCTGTGTGTCTAGTTCACTTCAGTCAGTTTGTGGCTGTCTGATACTTGTCAGTGTACAGATCACAAATTGTTAGAGATGTTAATGATGAAACCCGTTTTCTATGTGTCAGACTTGGATAGTCTCTTCATGTGAAAGTGCAAATGCACAAGTCTCTCCTGGCCCAACAGGTCTTTGTTGCAAGATCCATAAGAAGCTTACAGTCCTATTGCAGAAAAAGTGTTTTGGTGTTTCATATGAAAATATATAAGGTGATGATAGAATTGAAAGCCTGCCTGTGGCATTTCTTAAACATGAGTATGCTCTACTTTAATGCTGTTAATGGAAACTTACTCTGGTATGTGTCTGGTCCTCGACCTTTGAAGCTAATATGTTTGTCTGTACTTGAACTACTATGCTGACATCCTACACTGCAAAAGCTATGGGTTTTCTTTACTATTGAGTGATTTTTGACACTGTGGACTCAGGTAAGCAACTACCCAGTTTCCTGAAGAACTTGAGAAATAATTGGAAGATCCTGCAGGCAGATGAGCATAAATAGGAGTGTGTGATGACTTCTACTGGAAGAAGTTGGTCAATCAAAGTTTAATCTAAGTTCATATGTAGAAATCTGTCTTTGTGTCTCAGCTTTCATTATGACAAGTTTCCTCTTAATGAAAATTTAAGGATTTGGATGCTATAAATTGAGCATTCACTGAGTGGTATACACAGCTAGCTCTACAGGCCGCATGAGAAATACAGATTTCAAGATGAAGTGTACAAATACAGTATATCATAATTTTTAAGGTGTCAGGTGTTATACTGCCACAGTGTCAACATCCATGGCAGTGCAGCACAGAGAACTGGCAGGGGGTTGGGGTTGTCTAGGTTCTTGCAAACTTACTGTCGGGTCTAACGTAATTCCTGGTATGCAAATTAGCTGGCTTATAAGATTTGCATGTGCACTCAGTGGAATGTAGTTTCTGAAGACGATTGATACCATCTGTGCTGCTCTTGGCGTGTGAGTTTTGTTTTAAAATCCCATTTTGTTAATATCCCAGCTATAAAACTTAGTTACTGTCTACAGTCCCACCTGCTTATTTCAAAACCTGTGGGGGAACGGTTTTAACTCCTTCAACATTAAAGTTACTGCTCAGATGATGGAGGATGAAGAAGCTGTGATGAAGGTTTGTTGTTGATTTCAATTGTCTCCCATGGACCTATTTCCCAGAAAGTTACTGGAGTGGCAAGGTGAAAGGTGAGAGGTTGAATTCAACTGGATAGAATAGGTAAGTACTTCTATATCATGTTACTATTTCCAAGTATCTTGATCATAACACAGAAGAATAGATTGTGTTGTCTTTGTTCTTTGACAGGGAGAGCTGGGAAAAACAGACGAGTAGAAGGCTTCTGTGCCTTTTTTAAGTGTTCTCAATGAAATGGTGGGGAGGCAGTTGTTAAACCAATACCTGGAAGAGCTTAGTATTCCTGTATATCCAGAAGGGTTTGTGAAGCTTCTCTGGAAATCTAGTAACTGCTTATGAAGTGTTACTTTTTTTTTTTTTGTCTTTCAGCACAAGAAGAGTGTTCTAAGAGCAGTCAAGAACCTCTTGAGTTGGCATGGACATGTTCTTCAACTGAAACGTGGCAGCAGTTCAACAGCAGTTACACAACACGAAAGGGTGTGCAGGCTCTTGCAAATCCCTGAGTTCATAAGATCTCGTATCCGAAAGAACTCATTTTAGTAGACAGAGAAATGCGGTTTCTTCCACAGTATCTAACTCAAAGATCTTGGAGTTGCAAAGAGAGCTAATACTGAAACAGGAAATTTATGTTATTGTAGATATTGCAGATCGTCATCACAATATGCAGGACTTAAAAGTGCTAGGGCACTGTGAAAAACTGCAGGTAGTTTGAGTACAAGAGACTCCAAGACTCCAGTTATGGGAAACTCCCTTTTGGGAAGGCACAGTAGCAATGGTAAAACCTTCCTAAGCACATGGAGACAGAAAATTTTGTTGCTGTTTCTTATCTACACATGTATGTATCTCCTAAGATGGGATGGCCTGACATGACCAGTGAAGACCATAGGGCTGTAAGCAGACCACATTTCTCTTAGTAGCATATGTCCCACTACCTGGTTCAGAACCACCCAAGCAGCTTCAGGTTTTGTCACGTAATGGTATTTTCTGGAACAATAGCTTTTGTTGGTCTATGTAGCTCCTGCAGAGCCGATTGCAGCACTACGCTGAAGATAAGCCTGCCCCACCCATGCGTTCCTGAAGACTTGCACCCAAACGTGACTCAGATGGGCTCCAGAGCCAAACATAAATCCTTTGGCTGCCACTGTTGTAGTTTTAATATACGTAATGGGTACCCTGAGTGCCTCCATGTGGAACAAGAAACACTTGTGCTGCATGTTTAGATGTACTTTGTGTGCGCACTGCCCCCTTCAGCACAAAGCTTGATCAAGCCTGGTATGGCATAAAGCAGGCAGAGGTACTGTGCTGAGGTTATGCTTGCGGTGGACATCACTCAGTTGCCACTAATCATGGAAAGATCTATTTTTGTTGTGTAGGGTTAAACCCGAGTTGGTAACTGATACTGCTCAGCTGATGTGTGTGTCTGCCAGGCAAGCAGACCACAAGCTGACAAATCTTTGACCATGGTAATAACTCCTTTGAAAATAACAAAAAAAAGGCGAGCAGGGGTGGGGGTGAGGGGGAAGAGGCAGCAGCGGATTTTTTAAGGGTTGTGTAAGTTCTACTGAAATTAAAAGCTCAGTAAAAATATATTTGTAGAATACATTTTAGGAAATTATGATTGCTGTGACAAGGGCAGCACGGGCCTTTAGTTATGGCAATATTGCAGTGCTGTTCCTTGTTGCTGTTTTTGTGAGGTTGTGGGGGGAAAGTGTTAGATGGAGAGCGAAAACCATAACTAGAGGTTAAAATTTAATTTTAGCAACTAGTTTTATGTGAAATGATGCACCATCTTTTATTTTCTTGGAAAGTCCTGCAACTAAATTGATAGCCTGGAATGCCTCATTATGCATGCGCATGTCCTCAGGTTCTCCAGCTATTTGGTGCAGTGGTGCAAAATTACATGTTGCTTTCTATATGATTCAGCTTAAAATACAAGCTTGGGCAGGTGAGTACCTAAACAACAGTATTGCAGTTGGAGCATGCCTTAGTGCACACAGGCCATTTACTTTTGGGTAAGTAATGCACTGTGAAAAAGCACACAACTCCTGGGACAGCAGTGTTTGATAGTGTTACCTGTGCCAGAATTCCCTGGATTTATTCTCTTGTGTTGGTCTTTTTACACAAACTTTTAGCTTTTCTGTACATTAGTATGAATTGACCCTTTTCTACCACCTCATGATTTTGGGGGGAGGTGGGGTTTGGCCAATTCTTTTGCAAATGCCTCTTCCTGGAAAACTGGTGACAGTATCTCAGTTCCTGGCCAAGTTTCCAGTCACGTGGTTTCACTTGCTGCATTGTTATTTACATGCAGTGTCCTAAGCATATACTTTAGTGGACTGCTAGTGAGCAGCTAACCTTTATATCTTTGCTGCAATCCAGGTAGGTCAGGTTTACACAAGCTTGCTTTGCCATGAATTCAATGGCTACTCTTGTAGCCTTTGGTTTCCTGATGCACAATTTTATGGAAAAGATAGTGTTATGCTGCTCTTGCACCAATTTAGAGACTGGCATGCTGCAGTTGGTCACTTTACCTGCTGAGTTCCATGACCCAGATTTGCTGCTGAAGCTTGTTCTACATGCACAAATCCTAGGACTTGCAAAGTGAGAAGGATATGTTCTTCGTGTCTTTAATAGGTCTGACATGCTGCAAGACAGGAGAAGTTTTCCAGGAGAGGTGTGAAGATGACTATTTTAGATACCCTGTTCAAGGCAGTGTTACCCTTGTGCATATCTGAGCTGTTTTGTTTCCAGTAAGCCTCTGTGGGCATGCATTCCCAGGAGGTGTGTTTAGGTCCCTGCTTTGAGCTCCTGAAAAATCCAGTTGCATGATAGAGAGGCTGTGGTGGCATTGCTAGTTCAAAGAGTTGGTGTTACCATCTGCCCTTGCCTTCCTGTGCTGCAGTGTGCCGTTCCCTTTCATGCTGTGCTACCTGGAGCAGCATAGTGAGCTATAAGGGTGCTGACATGCGGTCCCTGTGTATGCTTTTCTGTGTGTCATGGTAGAAGTGGAGGAGATTTGCAATACTGTAGCTTTATGAAACCTGAATCAGGTTTGTGACCTGGTTTATAGCATTTGCAACACACAGGCTTGTGTCTGAAGCCTCTCATTAAGTTGTGCATCCAAGGATGCACTTTATTTTGAGGGGAAGGAGCAGCAGGATTTCCCCTGTACATGTGGGTGGGTTTGTTAACCATGTTTTTCTGCATTAGGTCTCCTGACAGCTTTTCTGTAGTTTTGCTGCATCTAGCCTTCTGACCAGGCAGCAGCAGCTCAAGAAACCCTGCTGTCTACAAGCAGCACTAGTGATTGAGCAGTGTAGCGCAGGCAAGACCCAGTGTGATCAGAGAGCTGGAGTAAGATGTGAAACAGTTTTCCCTTAAGTTTGGGGGGTTTTGTTATGGTGAGTAGCAATGTATTTTCCTATGATGGAACTAATTACATTCCGGGAATTGTATGTTACCTCTGCACGCATAGCCAAATATAATTTTATGTTTAATGGCAGAGTAGATCTGTAAAAGAATTGGGTACTAAAATGTTCCATGTATAATAGATAAAAAACGAATCCCATTTTTCCCTATCAACATACTTGCAGTGTTCCCGCTAGCAGTGAAGTTGGCTGGTTTGCCATGAGCTCTTACTGTGCAAGTATGATTTACTGCCTCTGTTCTGATGATGGTGAATGTTGCTCTCTGATGAGGGCGATGTGGTGGCAGCTGTTGCAGAGGTTCGGTGGCTTTGTTGTACGTGCTCTGCTTTAGTTGGTGTCAGCTAAAATAGTAATTGCTTCCCCCTAGAGTTAGATTGTTACTGTTAACTTTTGTGGAGAAACAAATGAGGAGAGTAGACACAGGTGCGATCCTCACCTGAATTGGCAGGAGGGTTTCACACAGCCAAGTGGGTACCATGTCTCTGCAGGGATGAGCTTTACTAGCTTGTATCAGTGGGGTCCATTTGGTCTCTTACAAATTCCTGCCTAGCAAAATCTCTAACCTCTAGGACAGATTGTGACAGGGGCAGCTGCTGTCCCAGTGCTACCTCCTGGAAAAAAGGGGGTGACAAAATGGAGTTTATTTTAGTAGGCCTAATGAAAATAAATGGACTTTCTTGTTCTTCATTATAAATATTTTTTTACAATAATTTATAAGCATTTTTATAGTGTAAATAAATTTATAAATGTCTGGAAATATAGGCATATATGTATATAAAGTGCATATATTTACACTTTTATACAGTATTGTATAATAATTCATAATGTAGCATTTTATAAAATATAAATTAGTCAGTTGGGAGAATCATGGAAAAGTAGGGGAGCTTTGCGTTGCTGACAGACTCCTGGGATGGAGAAGCTGTTCCCTCTTGAGAACAAATCAAACATGAATATTTGGTCCCAAACAAGTAGTTTGTGTGAATTGTTAAAATGTCAAATCAAATCTGTATTTTAAGCTCTCATTGTTGTGAAGGTTATTTGGTTGTGGATTAACCTTCTCATGAGTACTGAGGCATGTGACATGCTTCACCATGGAAGCAGGTATGTGTGTGGTCTCTCACAAATTTCTGTCAGCACTTGAGTGTTGTGGCTCCCTGGGATGGGTGATGTTCATGCCATTCATTCTGAGTGGCATTGCAGCTTCTTTTTCACGGGTTTGATAGTATGTCAGATATCCTGGGCCTTTACTGTAGTCAGTTCTCCATTATCTGAAGGGAAGTTAGGTACAGATCACATCAGCCAAGATGCTGGAATATGACAGCCTCATCCTTTCTGGTATGAGTGGCTCTGCCTCTTGTGTACTGTCAATTTACAGGTCTCATTTCTCCCAGAGGAAACATGCAGCCTGAGCTTTCCCTGTGCTATGGAAGTGCTGTGTGTGTGCAACCTGCAGGTACTGTTCACCTCTGCGAAATGCAACAGGATGGCTACCTCAGTCTTCCCTGAATTTACTACTCAATAGGCAGTGACGTAGCAGGGAAAACAAAGCGTTATTTTGCTCTTGTCCACCATCAACAAATGGCGTTTGATTTTTGCCACCATTTTGTTTCTAGGTAATCCATAGGTTTTCACATAGCCAACAGAGAGGTTTTCCATACTTCCTTTTTTTTTTCACCCACACAGAGTACATCACACATAGTGTTTAGTGTGTGAGAAGCCCTACAATGATTTCTATTTGTTAGCTGCGTGAAGATGATGATTCTAGGGGCTACAGAATTCCAGCTATTGCATTCCATCATTATAAAGAAGAAAAAATCTTGGAGGAAAGTGCCCTCCTTCTTGAATTTTGTAGGGGAGGGCACAGATTAATAACAAAAAGTAGGCAAAAAGTGCTTTTCATGTGCAGTTTCATATTTTAACCTTTGCATTTTAAAATTTCAAAGTAGCACCTGGCATTTACCAAACTGATAGCACCTGAGGAAAAACAGATCTCTGCAGCCTCAAATACCTCAAAGACCGAACTGCAATTTTGCAGGTGCCCTATAGATGCAGACCCATCTTTTTGCTGGGGACCAGCTTGTTATGGCTACAGTACAATAGTGCAAAAATCCATCAGCAGGCTGAGCAAACCCAGCCCTTCTTCCATGTTATGTCTACAGTGTTCTAAGAACTATTATCCCTTAGAAAATTAGCTGACACATTTTAAGGAGGAAAATCAAAGACTTAGCAATACCTCTGTAGGGTTCCCCTAATTTGAACACATTCATAATCATAGTCAACTACTACTCCCTCTTTAGTAAAGATATTGGAAGAATGTAACTTCTTGAGACAGCTTTAACTACTGACCCATTTTTATATAGCCTGTTTGTGATATCATCAGATGTGTTCACATTTCTGAGTCCAAGGTGTGAAGTTGCTTTGTGTTATTTCTTTAAAAAAAATATTAAGAATCATAAAAGGAGCCCTGATTCTCAAAACAGGAACATTAGATTTGTATTTTATTTTAAATAAAATGAATGCACGCAGGTAGTTATGCAAGTCAGGAGTCAGGCAGGGTTTGTGGTTTTCCAGCCCACTGGTTTTGTGTACAGAGCAGCAAAGAACACAGATTGTGTTAACAGTTACAAATTCTCTTCAGATCTCCCCTGTGGCAGACTCCTAGGGCCATGGCTGGAAGTTGAAACCTGGGTTTAATGCAGCTGTAAGGGGAGTGAAGGAATGCAGGGCTCTCCATTGCAGAACCCATAATGCTACTGGGCACAGGGGAGGCCTCTTTGCTCCCTCTATTCCCCTAGCTCCCCACCACTTGTGTCACACCTCTGAAGTCTTCAGTGTAGCCAAATACTATGTTGTGCTGCAAAGTGCATGTCAGAGGTGTTGATCCCTGCTGGCTCTAGCTGCTGGCCCACTGTAGCAGGGGGTCTTCACCAGTGGAGGGTGGCTCTAAGACCATTTATATATTGCTTTAAATGCTCTACAGGCTGAATATCGAGCATGATGACCTTACTGCTTCCTTTATTTCCTAATACTTCATCTCTTGTTAGTAGTTATAAGAAGTAGGTGTCTAATTTACTAGGGATTGAAATGTAAGCTACTAACAGTGAATGTAACTCATCTCGCTGAACTTCAGACACCTAGCAGGTACCCAGTCTGTGCTTGGGCTTTCCTTGCACTGCTTGGAGAGGACTGTACACTTTCCAAAGTTGATTTGAACACCTCTTATCCTAGTTCAAGAATCTAAGTTTACAAAACAAGCTAGCAGGAGCCTGATCCCAAGCAGCATTTGTGCTTGTACAGTTAGTCTCGTGGAGTCCCACTATGGGTGACAGTGACTAGATAGTTAATTATGGGAATAACTTACATAGGAATGGGCACAATTCTTATGCCTGTGTTGCAGGGAGACTTAATTTGTCTCCTGAGATGTCTGTTCCTTTGTTGACTACAGAGGGAGCAGAGGTCAGACTAGCTCAACATTAGACATCTGACCTGCACATCTAGCTGAGGTACATCTCACCTGCTCTGCCTGCAGTCTGCTGCTGCTGACATTGGGTAATACCCTGCCTCATCTTTGAAGGTCTGTAGACACTTAATAGATTTTATGAATCTGATTTTACATCCAAGGGAATAAAGTGTGACATTTAAAGTAATGTAATTAGCATATATTCATTAACTTTTCTGAAATCAGTGGAATTCCACATGGTACCAATTGTACATGCATAAGTAGTTCAGGCTGTTGTTGATTGGAGACTTGTTGGGAAGCTGTACATATTAAAAGGTAGTAGTAAGTAAGGACGGAAAATGTATCATGTTCTAATATATAGTGATTTATATTCTGAATTAGATGTTGTGTTGAGAATTTTCCCACACATTTTTAAGTAGTTTAAAAAGGTTTGAACAAAATTTCAGTTTATTTACCACTTGGAAACCTTCTCAAAACTGAATACCTATCTACAGTTCTTTAAAAAAACAAACACCTGAGTACCAGCAATCTTCATTTTGAACTGTTGCAGAAGTATAGCTCAGATAAGGCCTTAGTATTTACTACAGTAGGTAAAATTGCCCTCTACAGAAATAGAGCAATCTAATGCTCAACTGAGTCAAAAGATCGAAGATCTTTCTAATGGCTACAAACAGCACACAACCTCTGGTGTTCCCTTCCACAAAACACAGGCAATACCAAACATGAATAGGATTCACATCCTCCTCATCTGCAGGAATCAAGCCTTTTGAACCTGTTTCCAAAACTACATCCATGGTAGAAAAAGTGTGTTTGATGTATTTAAACAGAGAAATGCCATAACAATGATTAAGGGATTAGAGGAAAAGGGTCAGGAGGATAAGAGAAGGTTATTGCAGGCATAGGGGTGTACTCATGACACCATCATACACTGTGGCTCTTCCAGAAGTTTCCAGTCTATACTAGACTGTACAGAGCTTTCTGCAGGATTTCAGTATGCCCAGAACCTGTGCTCTTCTTGAGGTTAATAACATGGAAAATTTTGTGATTCCTTGCTGTAATGACCTGTTTGTATACAGATGGGCTTTCAACTTAGGAAAATGACCCATGATTTATAAAATAGTCTCTTCCTGTTTGCAATGATGCAGTGCAATATTGAGTCATCTCTAACCCTTTAGCATTCCCTGGACAGGCTCTTTGTTGTTTACAGCCTGTTCCCTGGGATTTGGATTGATGATACCGGACAACAGTTTTTACTTGAACTAGTCCCAGTTTTACCAGTTTTGGATGAATTACACTTCCCTAGGAAAAAGGTTTGATCCACATCACTGCTGATTTGAATTATAAGAAGTTACCTGTGTGTAGTTTGGGTTAAATTAATGAATACTTGATATGGGGAGTTAATTACTTGGATTTCCTGTATGCATCTAACTCTCCTCCCATAGACTAATGAGTCCAGGGGCTCAAGAAGTTCTGGGTTCAGGTGGAAAGTACATATTGCAATGCTCCACCAGATTATATTTCACTGCCTTTTGGAGAGAGCTTCTAATGCCAGTGAAATTTCAGCAATATGACACCTTACCTTTCAAGGCATGAAGTAGTGTGTCTGAAAACATAAAATCTCTCATCAGGCCTGCACAGTTGGGTATTTTATCTTTTCTCTCCAGAATATAGGAGGGGCTTAGGTAAAGCAGGCTGGATGGTCCTTCTAATGCACAGTGGCTTAGTTGAGTTTAACTTTGACTCTGAAAGCATAAGACCTTGGCTGAAGAGCTCCATTTCTATAGCTGTGCAGTCTGCTTGGCATGCTGCCAAATAGCTGGAGACTGCAGGACTATGTTGTTAATTCCTTTCTGCCAGTGAGACATTCCTGTTCATTTTTTGGACAGTGTCACAAGTCATTTACTGGCCTTGCCTATTGCTGGACCCAGCTGATACAGTGTGAAGTCATGCATAATGTATATGCTAGTCGTATAGCCATTGTGCCTTCCTAGAACCAACTCCTTTTAGCTATTATCCTATGAAGAAAGAGGAAAGAAGATTGAACAAGCCAAATTACATCTGTGGTGTAAAAGAGCCAACAGTTTTCCAGATTTGAAATGCAATGCCTTTAGACACTGACAACTGACAGTTGCTTCATCAAGGCACAGATTTTAAAGTATTTTGACTAGGAAAATACAGATGCAACATAATGAATTTTCTTGTGGAACATTTTAATGGCTATGCTCAGCTTTCCCAGTGGGATCTTACTTTCTTAGAGCAGGGATTAGTCACCAGCTACATGATTTTCTGAACTTTCTGCCAAAATCAACAAGGAAGGAATTGATAGGACGGACTTTAGAAACAGGGAAGTTGTGAGATGCTTGCAGAGGAGGGTCTACTTCTCTTTCAAAAAGCAGCTTCTTATCAGCAAAACAAGCTCTACTCTTTCTTGCACGTGTCTTGTTTCTGCCTTGCAGCAATGCTAAGGAGATGTTTCATCTTGTGAGAAGACAATGGAAAGAGATTTACTAAAGGAAGAACACTTTGCACATACTATTGTAACTCCAGACATTCTACTGAATTGAGCTAAGACAAGCATTAAAACCAGCTGGGACTGTCAGGATTAGAAGTCTTAGCAGTTATTACAGAGTCTGTTCTACTGAATCAACACATGCTGCAGTTTCTATGACAAAGGAAAGAAATACACAGCAGCACAGGAAAATACCACCATGCTGTGTGGTCATGGGTGACATGGGGCAGACATGTCAGTCTCCTAAGACAAATCAACAGTGCAACACTTGAGTGGTTGAAAAATGCCATTTTTTAATACACAAAGATCAAACTTTGCAGTGGAGATGTGAGGCAGTGCACAGAGCAGTTGTATCTTTCAGAAATCTAACTGGACACAAGTAGTCAGGAGTCCAAGAACTAATGTAAACCACCAATGATACTACTTCTTAATCCCTTCTTCTCACTCTTCCCTGAAACACTACAACCAAAACTGACAACACACCACATCTTCCCAAGCTTCAGTACTCACTCACACATCAAGAAGAAGATGGGAGGCTTTTTAAAATCCCTTTGACAACTGATACAAGAAAACTGTTTAGCTGTGAGTGGAATGTCCTATTATTGGCGGGAGTAACTATGACTCTCTTTGAGAGCGTATGTTACTGACTGGGCTCAGCTGCAGAAGGTCGCACCTCCACGTGGTCCCGCTGGATGTCCGCAAGGGTAACCAAGTCGACCTCTGCCCCAGGGTGGGGAAGGGGCGTGAGCTCCTCTCTCCGTATCTCCGGATTCACCACCCAGAGGTAGTATCAACCGGTGAAACAAACCCATGCCGCTGGGTGGAGAAGAACACTCAGTTGCTCTGCAGGATGTATCCCCAGGGACCCCGTCTGCCCCCGTAACCCTGGAAGGGCCAGGTGCAAGTCATGTCCTTGGAGACTCCCCAATGCAGGCACCGGGAAGTTTCTCGCCCTAGTGAGAGCTGCATCTCTGTCCATGCTCAGGGGCGTCCCTGATGCTGGCTTAGTGCACAGCCTGCCAGCAGAGCCCTCAACCCGCAAGGTGGTACAGTTGGGTAAAAGTCACCAGTTGCTCCAGGGGTAGTACCTGTCTGACTCTCGGGACCCCTCACAGGATTGGATGTATGCTTAGTGGCCAGCCAGGGACAAGCCTGGATTGCCCTCTGTGTGCTGCCACCACGAAGTCACCTTGCTCCGCGCTGGCCGGGCACCCCCAGATGGCGTTGAGTCCAGATGGAGGCACGTGGCAATTCCAGACCCTGATGCTGGTGCTGGCTGCATTCTCTCCCTACCTTTTTAAGTGGGAATCTGTGGTGCTCCAGGCTGTCTATTGCGTCCATATACCATCTGATGTAGGCCAAAATTGACCGATTTTGACCACAGTGGATGGGCTACTGTTGCTTAACCTGGAAAAAGGGCATATCCCAGTGCTCCAAAACTTGCCAAATAGCCTTGTGTTTTTTACGTCAAAAGCTAATAAGATGAACTGTGAGCTCTTATTACTTCTTCTCTTCCTTCACAGTAAAAATCTGGAGTGCTTTAAAAATGCTGAGAACATGACAGCAATTGACAAGAAGGGATGTAAGAAGATACTGTGCTGAAGAAATTTTAATTATTTTTTGTAAAACAAAATTGATACTAGTGGAGGTCTTGCGTTTAGTTTCAGACAGGAGCCAGGGCTGTTTTCTCAACCAAGACCTTTATACACTCTGCCTTGCACCCTTATGAAAGATCACCTAATTTGGTAAAATCCCAGAGTGACTTTAATGAGAGAGATGCTAAGAAATTAAACAGCTCTTTCAACCATTTATGTTTTAACTTTTTCTCAGTGAAAGCATGTCTTGGTTTTGGTGTGTGAAGTGCATGTGTGAGGCTGTTTCCATCATTTTTTATTAATGGATGTATGCACTGGTGGATCCCCAGGCATACAGGTTTGGTTCCAGTTCAGTGTGGGTACACAACCACATTTTCATTGAATTAAGTATTTACGTTATGGAGTTCATATGAATTTTGTAACAGCTGTTAGCTGATAACTTATATGACATAAAGTGACAATAACACAGAGCGAGCAGTAGTTGTAATCACATTAAGACTGTCAGCAAGAAATTAGCAAAATTTTAAAGGCATTTTAACTGACAGCATTAGTGAAAGCTGGATCTGGACCTTGTGCATTGGGTTATGGTCTGATACTAAGGGCCCTAATATTGGATTTATTGTGCCATTAAGCCATGGTCAGAGAGGAGGAGGGTGAACTGTGTCTTTTACAGTTTTTAAGAAAAGGAAAGCACTCTGCCACTGGTACGTTCTTCTCAGTGAAAAAGCCAGTGCTATTTGAAAACTGCCGTTGGAGATGATTCAAACATCATCTGTTGTTGTGGTTTGACCTTGGCAACCCACTACATCTGTCTACATGTTACATCTTCAGAATACTCTGCAACAACATAGAGATGGCAGAGAACAACATGAAATTGCTACCATGTACTAGCAGGGAGATTTTTAAGATATGGCACAAGCATTTGTTTAACTGCATTTGTTGCACTAGTGCGGATACAGTTCTTGTCTGCTTGTCCAAAGACCAAAATATACACTTAGTATTCCACAGCCACCTATGCCCAGTAATGACAGAGTCCTCCACTGACAGGTTAACTGTGTCAATAAAATATTAGCTAAGTAGTAGCTGGGTTTTTCTGGTTAAAACAAAACTAGAGCTTCATTACTTTCCAAGATAAGCTTAAAAAAATTACTTTTTTTTCATTACGTGATCTGGTTATCTGCTGTGGTAACTTGGTGACCAGGTAATTTGGATCTGCTAATTTATTGACTTAACTGAAAGTGCAGCCTAAATCATAATAAATACAGATAATTGCTTTGTTTCTAATCAGTCTGGTGAAATTTTAAGTAAATTAGGCAAATGTACTTTGTGAGATTCTGTACATTCACCCTTTTTATGCAACACATACATGTGACACAAGATGTGTTTACTTCATCAGACCACAACCTGGGTCACAATCTGTGAGGGCATACACCTCTGCAGTGAAATCACCAGCCTCTTGCATCCATCTCCAAAGTGACTGCCTACACTCCTTATATTGCACAGGCTTTAGCATCCCGAATAAAGTGACCACGATAGATACCTATCTTCCAATACTGAGAAAGTAGCTGTTTATATATTACAAATATGCATATGTGCTGTGGATTTGCCTTCATTTACCTGCATAAGTCAACACAAGACACAAAATTGCCAAATATATTCATCTCTAATGAACATCTACCTGGATACACTGCTGGTTTGAAACAGGCCAAAGTAGGCAACTACAGAGCATCTAAGCAACGCTGCAGGGCAAAGCAGCCATATCTGTCAGGCCTCCTTCTGCAACTTGCAGGGGTAGTACTTGCTCTCTTTATGTTTACTATCTATTGTGTTCCCTGGAACATGATCTAAAATAAAACATACAGGGTGTTATTTTGGCACCAGAGAAGATGCTGCCTCTGTCTTGCCTTGGATGCTGCAGCCATGATTGGACCCCTGGAAAGGGGGCAAAATGCTTTTCTTTAGTGCAGTTAAGCATGATGAGTTGGGTGAAACATCTTAAAGATAGGATGGGACAGAGAAAAGCATTTGAAAGAAAGAACCTGCCCTACAATGAGTTAATTTAGAAACTTTCTTTTCTGCCTAACTTGAAGTGTTCCCTATGGTTGTTATGGGGTCTTTTTGGTTAGTTGGGGTTTTTTTGTAGTGTTTGTTTGAAGTATTCCTTTAACAACCTCTGATTTCTGAATTTAAGAGCTTTGTGTTTTGGGGCAATTGTTCCAAGGGAAAACTGGATGTAAGTTCCCCTCAAAGATCTGCTGACCCTATCAGTGTTAATATAATTATATGTTTATTACCTCCAAAATGAGGAGGTGCCTGCCTTTAGGTGTCTTGCAGGATTATAATGTGAATTTCTTAGTTAAATGCTGAAGATGCTGTTCCCCTGTCCTATGCTTAGTGTATTGATTTGCATGCTTACAAGACAAGAGCACCTTGCAGAACATAGGGATAAATATAAACCCATTGCTAAACTTTGGCCTGGAAGCATCAAGTTGTTCTGATCATTCACATTTACAGAAGGTGAGTACAGAGGTAAAGAGCAATAAAAGGGCAAAGCAAAAAAGGAGGACTCGTAAAGCACCAACAACTCTTGGGTTATATTAATCAGTCTGATTTTCACCCTTTTAAATGCTTGTGTTTTTGCACAGTTTGCAGCATGGGGCCCTCTTTAACAGATGCAGAGCTTCAACAGAGTGTATTTGCTGCTGCTCTACCTGTTTATGAGCGAGTGTGTGCATTTTGCAGTGTTTCACATAGTGTGAGTGAAACAAATAGGTACCTTTATACTTGCTTATTCCTGTGATGGAAGCAGTGAGGGAGAAAAGGCAAAAGGAGAAGCCAGATTTTTTGCTATCAGTAAGAAAATGCAGATAGAATCTAAAAAGATTTTATTTGAGCAACCTGCTAATGTGCCTGCTTGCTACTGAGTTCTGTTGTGGTTCACCAGGTCATCAGTATGTATATATTCTGCTTATCTGCTGTATTTACTTGGTGACTGGATAATTTAAACCTGCAAATTTATTGACTTAACTGAAATTGCAGCCTAAATCATATAAAAAAATAGAGTATGTATACATATTTAGATTATAGTGGGTCAGTTTTATTGTGGGACTAGATTCTGTCTCCTTTCACAGCAAGTGATAATTAGACACAGAAATAAGACTTATACCCTTTGTCTATGTATATTTAAAAATATGCAAAGATACTCGAACACAGTATTGTCACACATAAACCCAGCTCAAAGCAAGAACTGGCTGTGACCAGGCCAGTAACCTGTCACAATTCTATCTCACTTGGCACATCCCTAAATGCTGATTCTCACAGTATGTCCTAATATACCAGCTGGTCTCAGTGTAAAGAGGACAGTTTGTTACTCATTATGGATTGTTTATGATTAACAATATTTACTGTATGTAGATTTTGAACTAACACAGTGCTGCAGGCAGGGATATTAGGCAGCTATACGTTCATATACCATGCAGATAAACTGTGGTTGGAGCTTTTATCCTGCTAACAACTGAGGCAAAAAGATTGTAAAAGCACTTGGGAATTAGCCTAGGATTTTTATGATGGTTGTGAAAAAGAACATTGTGAGTACTTCTGTAATCACCCGTTTAGGTCAGCCAGTGAGTTGTTTTACTGTAATGGTGTCTGTGGAGTCCTCAAAAAGACTGAACTTAGTTTGGCATTTACTGAGGGAAAGGCTTTAGTCACCACCAGTGTGGGAAGTCATCATGCTCATATCTCTTTGTCTTGTAGCCTTGGGGAATGGGCTGTCAGGCACAGATCGGCTGCAGAGCCCCTCTTTCAAGGCCATATTCTCTGTCCCCTCTGTGTCCCCCAAATCAGTGTGCCACTATTGTACTGATGTGATTGATGAGCAGGGTCTACTCAGACCAATATGACAAAAGAAGTGCTGATTTATGTGGACCTTGTGTGGGACCCCTTGGGCCACAGGGGTGCCACAGGTTTATGTCCCCCATCCTACCCACCCCCAGCCACTTCACACCTCCTCAAAACTTTTGCAGCACAGCCAAGGGAGCTTTTCTCTTCAGTATACTGAAGCAATTATTCTGCTATAACAAAAATAGGATGTTTTTTTCCAAGAACTGTGGCTGGTAGCATGTATATGCAACTATGAAGCTTTGGGAATCCTCTGAAGATGGATGCAGGCAGGACATTCCAGCTTGGAAGTCACCAAGAGCAGCATAAAAAGTGTGTCATCATTATGCCGTTCTGCTTATTCTGGCTCTGTATAAGATGAAGCTATGTGTCATATGCTTAATATTAAATGGACTGAAAAGGTCACTTGGTTTCTCTTTAATTCTTTTAATCTTCTTACAAGATACAAAATAGGCTTAAGTCAAAAACTGTTCCTTAATGTAAAGGATTGAGGGGGGCAGTTGCTTGGCTGTTTTGTGATGATGACAGCTGTCCCCTAGAATGGGTTTGTCAAGCACTGATTCTACTCTCCCAAGCAGGTCTGTGCCTCCTTGCTCAATATCCATAAAGATTTCTGGGAGACAATAACAATCATAGCAGTAGGAATAGTTAGAATGTAGTTAAACCTCCCAGCCCACACACAGTAACAGGAAAATCCTGTTCGAAGAATCAGGGAAGAGCCTTTTCTGGATACAAGGGATAGTGTGCTGATAATGCTGCAGTCCCTGCACCCTCTATGTGGTTACTCCAGCAGTGGGGTCCAGCCCACTGAGGTTTGATTTTTTTTTATATTTCATTCAAGACAGCTGTCCAGAGTGGGATAAGGAGAGAAGGGTTTCTTGGAAGCATTTCTGCAGTTAAACTAGCAACAATTTTATTTAATGAACATGCAAGCTCATGTCACTGCAAGGATAATTTGTTTTCTGATCCATGCATGGCTTTTCTTGTCCAGGCTGAAACCTAGAAAGGGAAGAGATGTTGTTGGTAGGAAGGTGCACAGCAGTGCAAGCCATCCTACTTGGGAGTGGGAAAAGAGAGGTGCCTGTTTTGCCTCCTACTCAGGGTCCCATGAGTGTTAATGTTGCTGGAACCACAGCTGTGTTAAACGAGAGTTAAAACATCATGAGATCAGATTTGCTCTTCTCAAGAGAAATGCTGGACACCTTTTGCAATACAGTATACACAGAAAGATTTTATTACCACAATACTAAGCTACTGTTGGGCTAGCAGTGTAAGCTGAACCCCAAAAATTGACACTTTCAGGTGAGTGAGAGGAGATTTTCAGCCAAGAATCACAACATTTCTTCCCAGAAAAATGCCCTGAGGAGCAGTAACCAAATTCAATTGGGGAGCTTCCTTCTAATCTAAATAAAGAGGTAGAAAGGAACACACCTCTTACCTCATTTACTGACTTCAGGGAAAACTATTTTACACCTCACTGCCAAACCATGCATTTCCTGATGGACAGGGTTCTTTTGATAAAAGAGAATCTGAGCTTTGCTTTTAATTAAAAAAAAAACAACAGAAATGTATATTTTTCTTAAAATACCTTGTAAATATTTGCCACCATTTCAATTTCTTTGTTGTTGTTGTTTGTTTCTCACACACACACATAGGCAGGTAACAAAGACATTAGTAATTGGCAGCATCAATTTATCTGAAAAAAAATCTTATCAAACCAATAGAAATCATTGTATGGGTAAGCAGATTCTTGAAGAGGAAAAAAAGAACTGAGAATGTCCACTTCAGTAGGGCTTTTGTCTCACATAACAGTCCCATAAGCAAAACAGCTGCAGCTTCTATAGGGGTGCAAAACTGGTTGTGTAACTGTACTCAGAAAACATTTCTCAGTGATTCACTTTCAGAACAGAGTGATGTGCACCTGCAGGCATCCATCTTGGATCTGCTTCCATAAAGACATCAGGGAACAGCTCCTCTTCAGAGCTTGGGCTTCACATGGCCTTTTTTTTCCCCCCAGTTGATTTTTACAATGTTAGTTTAAAGATCACATGCTTCTCTGTCAGTCAGCTTCTCACTCAATGTGAGCAGGCAGTGGCGCGCAGGCTGTAAATTCATTATGTAAATCAATTCCAGCATTTCTAGTGTGTTCCTCTAAGGTGTGTAACTTTAATACCATCCATAAGAAGTAGGATCCAAGGGATTTGGTCTTTGGAACTAACAAATTCAAGATCAGGCATCTTCAGTTCATTCAATTTGGAGCAGATATAAAGCTATTTGTAAGCATTTGGAAAATAACAAGGAGAGGAGTAGCAGCTCCTTGGATTCATCAGGTAGAAATTATATGTGGTGGAAATTGCAATCAAATTTCTTTCTATGATAGGCTAACAAGGCTCATAAGCAAAGAGCTGTAGATATAATCAGATACGTGGACTTCGGTGAAATTTTTGTCTTGTGGTGCATTTTCATAAACAATCTAGCTGAAACCCCTACGGGGTCAGTACAAACCTGGTTTCACAGCAGAAAGGTGACTACAGGTTTTTATCCTAGTTTTTTCAATGTTTCATGAACAACACACATGATGGAATAGAAAATACCTGTGTGAAATTTGCTGATAGTGCAAAACTGGGGAGACTGCAGTTATAATATAGGATGGGATTCAAATTCAAAACAAACTTGATGTGCAGAGAGACGTTTTGAGGACTGAAACTCAACAGGGAGTATCACAAAGTCATACCTGAACAATTGGGCACACAGATACAGACTGAGGAGGAGCTGGTGAGCAGTTGGTTTTCCCAAAAGGATCACAGCACACCTTTCACCACCTGTCGTACTTTGCAACTGCTGTGGCAGGAATATCAGTTGCATGTATATGGCTGAATTTGGTCTTCAGTCTGAGGTGGATGCATGTGCTGTCGCTATCTGGAGTGGAAACCACAACCAGAAGTCTAGAGCTTTTCAGTCTCTTTATAGTTTATTACACAGAATTAGCAGGCTAGAAAAATTTCTAAAAAGGGACCTAGGAAAAGCAGATACATTGTCCCACACCAACTTCAAAACATTTAGTAAGCCGATGCAATGCACAGAAGCATCAAAAAACCCAGAATGTCCTGCAACCTGAAACAGCTGTGATGTGAACAGGGGAGGCAAGAGGGACTGCAATTCAGGTAGCAGCTCCCAGTACAATGATCTGGCATCTGTGATCTCCAGCAGATACAGGTGACCACTAAAGAAAGACACATGACATGTTCAGCCCCAGATGGCAACTAAGCCCAATGCAGCTGCAGCTGATCCCTGACACTCCTGCCCCAGTGGTAATCCAAAGGGTCAAAGTGAGAAAACTTGTGGGTTGGGATACAGACAGTCTAACAGGTAAAGTAAAAGCTGTGCACACAAGCAAAGCAAAACAAGGAATTCATTCCCCGCTTCCCATGGGCAGGCAGGTGTTCAGCCATTCCCAGGAGAGCAGGGCTCCATCATGCATAACGGTGACTTGGGAAGAGAAGTACCATCACTCCAAACATCTCCCCTTTCCTCCCTTCTTCTCCCACCTCCATATGCCAAGCATGATGCCATATGGTCTGGAATACCCCTTGGGTCAGTTGGGGTCAGCTATCCTGGGTGTACCCCTTCCCTGTGCACCATCAGCCTCCTTGCAGGCGGGGTGGGATGAGGAGCGGAAACGGCCTTGACTCTGTGCAAGCACTGCTCAGCAGTAATGAAACCATACCTGTGTTATCAACACAGTTTCCAGTACAAATCCAAAACACTGTCCCATACCAGCAACTGTGAAGAAAATTAACTCTACCCCTGCCAAAACCAGCACACGTGTAAGTGCTGGATAAAAGGGCTTTTCATCAGATCACAATGTGACATAAAAAAGGGTCAGTCTATGACTGAAGCTGGGCTAGCTGCAGTCACATTAAACACTAATACAGCCTAAATACTACTTAACAACATGGAATTTACTCACAAAATTCTTGGGCGATTGACTTGCTAAAGGTGGATGACACCTTGGCTTGCCCAAACACTGCTGCAGACTTCCATCTATACAATATTCATTGACATTTATCCCACACTCATTGACATCCATCCCACAATTGTTGGCATTTGTCCCATATTCATTGAAAACAGTTGTAAAAAGGAATGTTGTTGTTGCAGAAAGGAGAGTTGAACCCTCAGAACTGAACAGCAGAAGCATGGTTGAGCAGGAGGATTAAATACTGGATGGATAGTTTGCATAGATGGGAAAAGTCAGAGTGAGAAGTGTTTACAACTTGCATGGAGGGAATCCTCTTGAAGTTGTGGGTAGAAGAAGTATTTTAGTAGTTACACAGCTTAATGCCAAGTTTCAATGAGCAGTTCCAGCACCCTGCATAAACAGTGTAAGCATTGTGGGTCCTTCACTGCTATGGTTACCCTGTGATATCTGTGCCAGCAGCTGCCCATGGGTCGGGACAGCCAGGCCAATCTGAAACACCAGGGAATCTTTCCCAGGTTAATTCTGTGGTGTTACGTGACTGTGTGCTGTATCAGTGAGAAAGCCAGCTGCCTCCTTGGCGGCTGAGCTGCAGCGAGGGATAAATGGGGAAGTGTGATGTGATGTGATGTGATGTGATATGAGCAGGTTTAATTAAATGAAGAGTTTTTCCCATTACCTTCTGAAAAACAGGTTTGCTGTTGTTGCTCGTCTTAAAAACAAAACAAAACAAAACCCCTCAAAAATTAGTCTCTGAAGTGTTTCCAAAATATAATATACTTTATAACATGCCTTTAACTCTCTACATATTAGTTTCAACTAATCACAGCTGCTTTCTTTTGAGCTGCCAGCCTGCTTGTAGAGAAGGCATGGAGAGATGGCCAGCAGAAATGTGAATTATTTATGTTACTGCTGAAAGCATGAGTCTTTCCACTAGAGCCTTGCTTGATTGAATGGATCTGCAGAGACAGTTTCTGTAGCAACCCAGAACCTTGCCCAGCAAAATGTCATCCAGTCACAGCTAACAGAGAATGGTAATAAATATCTGTCTTGGTAGCTGAGGATGACATAGAAGTGCCAGAATAAAATATTATTTGGGTTTTGAGTCCTTCAGTTTCCCAAGACCTATCAAGATGTCATTTCAGAAGGTGAGCTGGTAGCATGTCAACTCAGGTACCAGTAACAATCTAGCTGTGATAATGCAAAATTTCAAAAGATTACACAAGTCTTTGTGGGAACTCAGCAAGTCTTTAGGACCAGCCTGCTGCAGGCAGGCTCTTACTGGTAATCCAACTAGAGTCAGTGTAAATAAAGATGTGGTTTCCAAAAGCTTATTGTCACATCTTTGGATGCTATATCCATATACCAAATGCTGGGTTTGATAATGCTGTCCAAAATATTTCAGAGATTTGCCTTCCNTCCGACATCTCCCCCCCCCCCCCCCCCCCAGTATTTAGTGTAGATTGACCAAGGCAGGAACATGTAGACTCAACAGTTTGTTTTCTGTCTATCCTTAGCCTTTGATCCTGGCTCACTGCTGTTTGAGGTCTGCCTTACTGTAAAGATGAACCTATCATAATGAAAATGTTACAGAGATTACAAGCTGTGAGGACTATCTTGCAAAGCTTTGAAAGGCGATACAGGTTAGTACATTTGTTTAGACATAATAACATATTTTTCAGTATGTCAGTATTAGAATTTTTCTTTATTATCAATCTAGCAAATGATCTTTTACTAAATATATTTGTCACGCCTTAAGAATTTCTGAGGCTGTGAAACGCAAACCATATTAGAAAGGTTACAATATCCAGAGTTTTTTAAGTACGGAAATGTTAGTAGATAGTTCCTTCCTCATGTATCTCCAATCCAGCTATATTCATGATCAGACACAGAAAATTAAACTGAAATTTTTTGTGCTTCCACAGATCCGCAATGCCACTGTTTCCTATATTTTGACCTTATGAAGAAAACTAGGCTCTCTGCATTCGGAGCAACCCAGGTGCTTAGCTCTAAATGGGAGATAATCCTGTTATAAAACGCTTGTGTTACTTGTTCAGAGGTCAACAAGGTACAACTCTAAAGGTGAACAAAAGTGAAGGAAGCTGCGTGAGACCTTCGTAACCTAGACAGGGAGTAATCTGACTGGCAGACGATGGAGGCTTGGTTTATATTTAAAAGTTTTGCTGATTTAGCGATACCAGGACTGTAACAACATTCACCAATCAATACAGCTTTGCTGGCAAAAAGCCGCAGGTGTAGTTTCACTGGTTTTCTTTGCAGTTCTGGTATAAGCAATAGATAGTTATTAAAGTAATTTAAATTGGAACCCATCTCTAGGAGGGTTTACCAGGTCTTCTACTGTAGCTACACTGGCAAACTTTCTAGTCAAGGCTGTTCTATAAATCAGCCACTGAAGGGTGCAAGGCTGATGACAGCAGAGCTGCTTTGGAGGCTTGAAGAGAGTCTAAAGCTTTTCACCCTTTGGGAGGCCCACCGAGAAACACTGTCTGCTTCCTTAAGAGAATTTTGGCTGGAGAACAAAGGACTTCAGCTCATATACAGAGGCGTAATTTACATCTCATTAAACCAATATTTAAAAATCTACACTGTGTTTGTTTCTTTAGTGTTTTCCTTTTCCAAACATGTAAAAAAAAGATGCATTTTCAATTAGTTGTTTTTTGTATTTTTTTTACTTTTCCAGAACGAAAAGCAGCAAGAACATTTCTGGGTGCCTATAGATCTTTTCTGTTTTCCATCCTTGCCTAGCTATAAAACAGCATAAAGGAATTTTTTTTAAACTTTCCAAGAAAAATCCTCTCAAGCATAAACAGAAGTATGAATATTTTCAACTATAGATGTTTTAGAATGTAGTAAATTCTTGAAAGGCAACTTACCTTGATATATTTTGTTATGTAGTACTATAACTTCATGACTATCCAGCAAAACTTCTTTAATTATCAATTGCTGGTGATTCTCAAGTCATGTGTGCTATACGTGGGTCTAGTCTAAATGCTTTTTAGTGGGTTTCATATCAGCAAAACTCTTATCTGTTGAAAAAAATCCCAACCAAAAATCCAAACTTTATCTGACAGCTATGTCAACCAGCGTAAGAAGCAGTGGGATATAGACGTATCAGAAGAATTTCTAAGTGATGTTTTCAGCAAAGCTATGCTTTTGATAGGAGGTGGTTTCAAGAACACACATACGAGGCATGCTTTCGCAGGCATAGATACACCCACACTGCACACATTGCTGGTACCATGCAATTCCTGTAACAATAAACAACTTTTCATTAGAGAGTCAAAGGGTAGACTCAACGGGCATTTCTGGACAATTTAATGAGTTGTTTCAAAAATTGCTTAAAGCACGGAGTGTTCCCAAAACCCATCAGCGTGGGGGCCTCACAGGCAACTTCTCACTAACAACCTGCAGAGCTTGCTGAGGTACCCCTGGCTTCACATGAAAACTAGTAAAGGCAAACTAGTAATACACTAAAACACAAGATCTGCTTGGGCACACTGGGTGTACTGGGTCTCAGGAATACTGTGTTCTGGAAGGCAGCAAACTGCTTTGCCTCGCATCAGGCTCGGTCCATTCCTGATTAGTAAACAGCAAATCTGGTTTTGAGTGTGGCCTTGGACCACATGACATCCTCATCAAGGCAGTTTTGCTTCTGTTATTGGTTTTGCTCCTGTAATTAGTATGAATGAGCATTCTAACTTACGAACACAGTGGTTTGAGGAGGAGCTACATTTCCCCACTCCTACATTTTTCCCCTAGGAGCAGAACAGTATGTACTCTTTTTGCCAAATAAACTGGGTATACATTATGGCTTGATTCCTGGTACATAATTAATATTCTTCATGAACAGTGTGTCTTCAAATAGCTGGCTAATATTTACACTGAGAAGAGGTAATGCAGTTCCAGCTTTGGTCAGCCAGTCACAGAAACTTTAGTTTTATTTTCTTATCTTGTGGTGACACATTGTAAGGGCAAAGCGGGGTGTTCAAAGTACAGCATTTCAAGGCTTACAGGAACAAACATGAATATGCAATTCAACAGGCAAATAAAAGATGCTGTTGCATTTCCTGTCCCCTCCTTCCCTGTTTTTCAGAAAGGGGATACAAAATGAACACAGAAACCAAAATACATCTGTAGCAAGATAAAATGACAAACAACATTTTTTACCAGCAACTTGCCAAGTTTTCGTTTTTGCTGTCTTTCTACTGTATTTGCAGCATAGGTGTATATGTATGTATATACACATATATATATAATTTACACTTTAAACACGACCTCATACGATGCGTTTTCTTGCAGTGTGTTTTGTTGAAACATTCCCCCATTGCCTGCTTTCAAATGCCGACAGTTCTCCGCAGTTACTGAGGAATGTGCGGTGGGGGGAGGAAGGAGCTGCTACACCCGAAAATGCTTTTCAAGCAAGTTCACATCCAAGAGGTGCCTTTGGGCAAATCTCATGACCAAGGCAGGGCAGGTTTTGTGACTTTTCCCTCTAGCTCTCCCTTGCTGCTAGCTGACTCCCGTGGCTCCTGGCTCTGTTTAGACCTGGACACGCCGGCACGGGGCGGGGGGGAGACACTGTTTAAAAGGTGGAAGACAGAACGGGCACCAGAACAACGGGGATGCAGAATCGCAGAGAAGTTTGGGTTGTAAGGGGCCTCTGGAGAGCACGCGGTGCAGCCCCCGTGCCCAGGCAGGGCCACCTACAGCAGGTGACACAGCAAGTTTCACGCCGGGTGGGCTCGGAACGTCTCCGGAGCGGGAGGCTGCACGACGGGCCTGGGCAGCNGGAAGGGCGGTGCCAGCCAATCGGAGGCCGCCGTGCTGACGGACGAGCCAATGGCGAGCCGCGCAGGCGGCGCGCCAGCCAATCAGGGCGCGGCCGGCGAACAAAAGGAGCCCTCCAAGGCACCGGCCCCTTTCCCGAGCACAATTTCACATGACGCAACGGCTGCGGGAAGCGGTTCGCGAGCCGTGCCCGCTGCCGCCATTTTGTGAGCGCCCAGACTGAGGCGGCGG
>VWZF01004007.1:0-36087 GCA_013396755.1 Sclerurus mexicanus | reverse complement strand
CATCGCTCGGTGGCGGGGGATCGCGGGGAGGGGGCTGTCGGTCGGTGGGTCGGGTCCTGGTCGGAGCAGCATGTCGGCCCCGGAGAGCAGCGCTGGCAGCAGCGAGGCCCGGGAGGACGCGTGCCGCGACTACCAGTCGTCGCTGGAGGACCTGACGTTCAACAGCAAGCCGCACATCAATATGCTGACCATTCTGGCCGAGGAGAACGTGCCCTTCGCCAAGGACATCGTCTCCCTGATCGAGGCGCAAATCGCCAAGGTTTTTATATTCCACCGACTACTACTCCTACCTATACTGCTGGGGGGACCGGCCGGGGCAGCGGGATAGGGCGTCTTGGGGGCCCGCAGGAGAGGCGCGGGGGGAGGCCAGCGGCAGAGGGGGGAGAGGAGAACGGAGTGGGGCGAGAGGGCCCGATGGCTGGGAAAGGGAGCGAGAGAGAGGGGGACGCTCGGGCGGAGGCCGGGCGGGGTGAGGAGGCCGGTGGCGGGGTGGGCATGGCGGACTGGGCCGGCGAGGGGGGCTCAGGAGGCAGCGCCGGGGAGGGTGTTGGTAGTGAGGGGGCGAGTAGGGAAAGGAATCGGAGGATGCCGGGGGCTCGGATGGGTCCAGGAGACAGGCGTTCGCCGTGGGGCAGCAGGCGGAAGAGGGAAGCCTGTCCCAGCTTGGGATGAGGGAGCACGGGGCGGGGAGCGGGTGGGGGCTCCTTTTTCCTTCGCGAAGCTTAAGACTGCTGCTGCTGTTTCTACTGCCTCACCGCATAGGGAGCGGGGACCTCGAGGGAGGGGAGCAACCCCCACAATACCCTGTTGGGATTAGGGAAGGGTTCGGGACTTGCCCCAGGAGAAGCTATGGGAGAAGGGCAGCGTGGTTCGAGGTGCGAGCCCCGCGTAAATACCAGGCACAACATGGCGGCCCAGCAGTGACTGGGCAGCTGCACCTCCCCGTCCTTGGAGCTGGGCTTTCCCCCTGTGTGAAGCCAGCAGTCCGTGTCCGAATCTGGTGTCTAAACCCTTGGATTTAGGCAATTCGGACAGTAGGTGAATATTGCAATTGTTAAAAGAGGGCCTGAGTGTGGGGATCTTGTGGAGGGTTGGGTTTTTATTCGAGGGTAGTTTAAAGGGAAATAAGGTTACGTTTATAGAACGCAAATTGTCCTCTTTTGAAGGGCTAAATATAGTGACCTTTAAGTATCAGTTAAGGCCATTTTCCCGATGCAGTCCCTTTGAGAGATTAATTGGGGAATGGGGAGCACCCTTATCTTACAGAAAAGTTTGTGGGTGAAAGGTAATCATCATCTTCGGATAGAGAAGTTGTGTGGTTGTGGGGGTGGGGGCTTGTTTTGCTATGCCTGGTTAGAGAAAATTCTGGGGGCTTGGGATAATCTGTTTGGCTTTCAGGTGATCTGTGTCCCGAGTAACGCTAGTGTTGTGTGCGTATTTAATTTATTTTGGGTAGAGAAGTTTATTGGTTAAGGATGGGGAAGAAGAAATTCTCCCTGATTGTAGAAACTGCAGCAGCCTGTAGGATCCTAACATGGCGTCTGAAAGGCACATGATATAAAAAGAAGGGAAAGAGGAGGCTCCCTCTGAGCCCAACCCAGGCAGTTGCTGACATCAGTCAGCCACTACACATGGATGGGGGTTTACAGCACCGTTTTAACGAGCATTTCGTAAGAAAAGGGTTCTTTTTTCAATTCCCCCATGGTGCCAGCCACCCCTCCCCCGTTGTTTCCCTTGCTCCCTCCGGTCTCAGGTGTTAAAAGGCTTTTTTCCTTTGGCTTTGAATCGTGGTTTATAATGGTGAGAATTGTACTATCTAATGTTGGGGGAGGGAAGTATCTCTTAAGTTACTTAATCTATCTTTCTATCAATGCAGGATGTTTTTTTAGTATGCCACAGACCTCTTCCAGTCTAGTTTTAAATGCTGCCGGTGGCTGAGTTTTGCCATTCCTTGGGGAGGTGACCTCATAATCTAATAGCTCTCACCATTATATCTCCTAAAGGGCAGTGGATGTGTATAAAATGATTTATGATGAATAACAATGCTGTCAATTTTTTTTTTTTTTCATTTCTGGGTGATTTAGAACCTGCCCTGAAGTGTGGGGATTTTTTTAAAAGATGTCTTAAAACCTGTACCAATGGTTAGTTTTGCCTAGTTACTGTTTGTGACTGTAGCTTATTCAAGGCAAGTTTTTAGTTGTTTCTGGGAAAATGATCTCCTTTACTAAGCCACTTTCAAAAAGTGTTGCCTGGAGACAATTTGTTTAGTGTAAAACTTGAGTGGTCTGCTTTACGATTAAATAAATGGTTCTGAAATGTGTGACTGGTATTATAAAATTTGTAAATAAAAAGTGTGAAATATGTATTTGTCTTTTTATTTACCATTGTATAGTGCAGAATTTGTTTCCAAGACCCATTTTGTATACAAAGGTTTTTTTAAAAACAAATTTTTGCACAAGTTTGTGACTTGGGGTTCAATTGCCAGATATTATTTTGAACTTGAAATCTTTTAGGAAACTAATAAAAAAAGCCACACATTTCCAACAATAGCTTTCCTACATTATTTGAAGGAACAGTGGGAGTTTTGTAATGAAGTCTTTAATATTATGCTGATGAGCTCAGAGTTAGTGTTCTTCTGCGTTCTGGTGATTATGCGGCGCCTCCCTGCCTTTTGATTAGTGTTGTGCGGGCATCTTTCTTGCTAGGGAGTATTGGATAGACCTCCTGAAAACAAAATGCATTCCAGTCTGGGATTACCTATTGTGACTGTTGAAATACGCGCTAGATACCTTGGCATAATAAACATTTCCAGAAGAGAAGACTTAAATATTCCAATCATATTTAAGTCGTGGTTCTTACAATGTTTTCGCCTGAATAGCTTGTATTTGAAACAGGGTACATGCTAAGCTTCTAATTCTGTGCCATAGTTTGACGTAGGCTTCCTTACTAGATTACGGTGCTTACATGTATAATTGGTTTTAACAGCCTGATGCACGATGAGAGGGACAGTTAAAATTTTTTGCTGCTAATGGTTCCTCAGTATCTCAGACTCGAAGCTTAAGTGAGTACAGTGAGCTACATCCATACATTGGTAAAGTGGAAGAGTATAAAATACCCTGTGAGTAGCTATCAGGCATAGGTACTTTTGAGACAGCTCTTTGTGTCTCTAACACAGCTGACTAAAAGTCAGAAATGGTGCACTGTCATTTTTTTTTATAAAGGAAGGCATTCAGAACTGGAGCAGTGTTTTTAATATGCCATTGTGCAGACTGCTTCAAAGAAGAAACCCAGTATTCCAAAGACATTTTAAATAGCTGCAGTCCCACAGTCTTTGATTTCTGAGACTAGAGTGATGCCTTTTTTCTAACACTTGCATATCATGTTGTTTACAGATCAATATATTATAGTGTAAGATCAGCTTTTAATGTGCTGCACTTAGTTTTAGCTAATGTAGCTGTTTTTTTTGTCTTTATGTGTATGAAATTCACCACCTGCCTGTTGCCACTTTTTTTCAGTCTGCTCAAAGGCGGTTTGCTCCCTCCCTCCCCCAACTAACAAGGAGCTTTGTCCTCTTCAATTATAAATTTCAAGTCATGGTAAATTATTCACCTTTAAGGGTGAGGAAACCCTGTGATTTGCCCATGTAAAAATATTGTTTGAGTGGGTGCCTTCTGTGAACCACCTCAAAGGGAAAGGAATTAGATCTAAAATAGTGCTGTTTTACACAGTGGTATGGATAAGGGGGCTGCAAAGTGAGCTGTTGATAATTAACTTAGTAGCCTATCCTGTTTAAAATGAGCAGTGAGTGAAGCTGTTCTGGTTTTATCCTTACTGGATGGTGAAAAAGTATTGCAAGTGGATGCTGTCCTAAGGGTCAACACACATGGCTTGTGGTGTTGTCTTCCATGTTCTCCTCTTCAACAAGTCTGTGTGCTTACTAATGTTTGCTGGAACTTTACTGTGCCTTCTGCTTTGTGAAAGCCACTGGTAGGCATTAAAATCACATATTGGTCCAATAGTGCCTTCTTTACATTAGAAGTGGCTGTAGCAGTCCAGGGGTCACCACACTTCTGTAGCACAAACTTGCTGTGAGTTTTAAAAAGGGATTTTAAAAAACCCCAACCAAACCCAAACAAGAACAAACAAGCCAACTGTTGTAGCAAAGATGTGTCCAGAATTTGAAGACTCCCTTCTGTGGAAATGGTGGTTGCAGTTCCTGAGCTAGTCTGTGCATTTACCTGGTCAACTACATGATTGAGTTTTGACTGGATTTTGAACTCTGACTGCATTTTTGCATGCATTCTGGAAGTCTGAACCGTCACCAGCTACAAGTGCCAAGAGAGAATCGAACTCCTTGCTCTGTCGATTTGGATTACAGTAAAATAGTTGCAACTGATTCTACATGTAGTTTAAGAAAAGACTGATACTCGATGTACAATCTACGACTGCAGAAGTTCACTAATTTGGGCTCTTTGCCAGAAGTCTCCTTTGTATTCTGTGAAGTCCAGAAAAGCACATCCAGGTGGTTTTAAGTATAAACAATTTTTCAGAAGTTCCTTGAAGTGCTAACAATGGTGTCCTACTAAGTTACTTTCTCAAGTGAAAGGTTACACTCAGTACACTAGCGGCAATGCTGTCTTGGGGGCTGCTTTTTTCCTCTTTTTTTCTTTTTTCCAAAGCTTTGTTATGCAAACAAAATAACGTAAGGTGTTCCTTTTTTTTTTTTGTGATAAACCCACTGCACTATATTTTGAACTGAGTGTCCCTTTTTCAGATTAAGTTTTTGTATAAACAAATCCCACCAAATCCCTTGGTCTTTATAGTGGCAACCAAAAAGAGAGGTCTGTATTTCTGGGATCGGTAATCCCTTTATTTAAAAAGGTTAAAATATGTTTTTGTTGTACTAAACTTCTCAGTTTCTTCTTATTACTCCAGGCTCCTGCATCAGAGAAGCTTCCTGTTATGTACCTAATGGATTCCATTGTCAAGAATGTGGGAAGAGAGTATCTCACTGCATTTACTAAAAACCTAGTTGCAACATTTATTTGTGTATTTGAAAAGGTATATACATTTTCCAAAAAGTACTGTATTCTAAGCAAAATTTGTTCCTGGTAAAATAAATACATGCTTTCAGGTTTGGGTTTTCTTGGGTAGTAAACAAAATGGATTGTTTTATAATTTTATAAATCTCAGTACTGTGTCTATATTGTCAAAGGTTATTCTTTTTGCTATCAAGCATTTGAGTTACATGTTAGTTGAAAGATGCAAAGTATTACTTAATTTGGTGTATAGACATTTGTAATTTTCCTGTCCAGGCAAGATCTTACTAGCAGTATTTTGGTTTTCGATTGCTTACCTGGATGGACTTTTTGTAATGACCAATTAATTATGGATTGTTGGTTTATTTTTAAGATAGTAAATAGTCTTTATGCCAAGAATAGACTGAGAATCAGGTTCTTGTGGATTTCTCAAAACTTCTCTCTCCTGTAGTTAGACTTGTCTGATTTACACAATTCACATTGTGCAGAATGAGTGCTTAATCTGAAGAGTGAGTAGAACTGACACCTGGTTCTCTCTTGGTGGTTTGAAAAAAATGGTGGTGGGAGGGGGGGGAGGGGGAAGGGTCTTAAATGCATGACTATATTATAAATAAGTGGTTTAATTTCAATCAACATTGAAAGCCACCGCCATATATTTTAATTTTGGCTTTTAGTCTTTAAATACAGAGAAGTAATTGTGTGCATTCCTCAGTGAGAAACACAAAGTCCAGGTTTTGAAGTACTGGACTTGCATGGGTTTAAGTCGGATCAGAAAAGAAGGGTTAACTTCCATGGTTTCCTGTATAAGAAAGTGGCATCTCATATGAGTGGAGCTTTTGCATATTTATCATGACATATCAGCAAGGATCTGAGATCCCAGTATGCTTTATATATGGTTTTCAGGTGTAAAATGCCCTGTGAAGTAAGGAATAGGTTGTTATTTGTGTAGAGCAGATAGATTTACTTGTTTTTTTCAGTGTTAAATTGTGAATGCTCTTCTACTAGATAGTATTTAATGTTGCAGCTGAATGAAGCTCTGGCAAGTAACTAATCTTCAGAGTTTTATATGTTAACTCTCTAGTTAAGATAACCAGTATTAATTAATGTGTACTAATTAAATTCGTGAAGTGGCAGTCGTGTCTAATAGCTTAGTTGTCCATGTTAAAAGGTGCAAGTAGAATTCCATCACAGATGCTGTTACAAATTTTGTTTTATCAGTAAATGGTCAGTAAGGTATCTTTAGGCACTTCATTAATTCAGAAGCTTTGTGCTCAGTCATTTCTGCACCTTTTTGCAGGGAACTTCATACCCTCATTGAAAATTGCATAGAGGCATCCCCCCAGTTGTGAAGTGTGAATTACCTTTATTGAAGTTCCTGCTCTTCCCCAAAAAAACCTCAAAACTTTCCAGACTATTCTATGTCTTGCTGTAACATCTTAAGAATAAAACTGCAGCAAAAATCATCCAGATAGGCAGTACTTAATGATTGAATTGGGATTTTGACATTAGGACAGCTGCATATATTTTGTCCTTAATGTTTTTCATTTCTTGTTTATTGAACTACTCAATTTAGGAGATGAACTAAATTTTGTTTTACTGCAAATTTCTAGCTTAGCTTTCATGAGATAATCCAAACTCAGTTGTTTGTGAAGAGATAAAATGGGCTTCTGGTCCTGGAAGTATATTGATCTGTGACTCATAGATAGGTCTGATTTTGCAGCTGAACTGAAATAACAGTTAACTTCATTTTACCTAATACCCCTTTTATTGCATTTGTCTTGAAAAAAAAATCCTTCAGTGGCTAAACAGCTGAGTAAAACACCTTTTCTATTCAGTTTGTTTTTTCTTGATTTGTTTGTCATTGTCGTACTCCATTCAGCACAAACACTTGAATAATGTATTGTTTCAAAGGCTGTTGCCTTTCAATACTTTTGTTACTGTATTTTTTTCCACAGAAATTGGGCCAGTAAAATGAGAATTTTGCTAATGGAAAAGCTGAAAGAAAATTCTCAGAGAATGGTAATACACAATAAAACCTTCAAATGGCCTTGAAACAACAATTGCACATTTCAGCGTCTGTTACTGATCCCACTGATAGAGGTGTATGGTCTGCACTGCTTATTGATTCTGTATAGCAAATTCAAAATGTTAAAATGGTAAACTGTTGATAGAGATAGGAAGTTAATGAAATTTTAAGGTCTACAGAAAAGTTTAAGAAATTGTTCTCTATTAACTTAACAAGCCATAGAATTGTTTTATTGTTTTAGGTGGATGAAAATACTAGGAAAAGTTTATTTAAATTACGCTCCACATGGGATGATATTTTTCCTTTGAAGAAACTATATGCACTTGATGTCAGAGTCAACTCATTAGATCCTGCCTGGCCAATTAAACCTCTGCCCCCAAATGTGAATACTTCTAGCATCCATGTGAATCCTAAGTTTTTAAATAAATCGGTAAGTTTTTCTGTCTGCTGTAAGAACAGATGGTAATACGTGTAGTTTTCATTGTTTGTATATTGCTTTTTGAAAATTTATATTAAGAATGAAGTGTGTGAGCTTTGTAGACAGGTAAGATAAATTTGCCAATTCAGAGTACTTTAAGGGCTTCTTTGTTGTATTTCACAATTGTATTCTGGGTTTTGAAACATGGATGTATTTATATTAAATTACCTACACCTGTCACAGCAGGAAAATTGTAGTGGGGCAAAAAAACTTGATTTATAATGGCTATACAAACAGTTCCAAATCATGATAACACTGAAAGGAGATGCATTTAGTTGATTCCATCAGGATTTCAAAAGTAACTTTTTTAATTCTGTTTTTAGCCAGAGGAATCTACTGCACCTACCTCTGCTGTCACTTCTGGTGCCTCTACTCCCCCAGCTGTTCCTGAAATACAAAAGAATTTGACACAGGAGCAACTGATAAGGCAGCAATTGCTTGCAAAGCAAAAGCAGTTGTTAGAACTTCAGCAAAAAAAACTAGAGCTGGAGCTGGAACAGACTAAAGCACAGTTGGTGAGTAGGATAGTTGATAAAACTTCCGTAGTTGCATCTGTCTTTCTTTTGGACAGTACTTAGCTGTACTGGTAAGGACAGCACGTTTTTTTTTCCTTGTATTAGGCAGGTGTAGCTATTTTAGGACTACTAGAACAATGGAAAGTGATCTGGAGTTCATGAACAGTTAATTGTTACGTAAAACCCTTAAGAATTACAATTGGAGGTGAAAAAAAGAGTGAAGTTCTCCTGGTTTTGTTTTTAACTTCTCTTCAAAATTATGCCTGTGATCATCATATTCCACCTCTTCTTGTGTCTCAGAGCAAGCCAGGCTTTTTCAAATACGTTTGCTCTTAAAGAACAGGGGAGCCTTATTGTTGTAAACAAGTTTCCTTACTATGTCAGGTTGGATTGATGCCTCCATCTAAAGATGGTGGTTAAGCTGTATTGTTTTACATTTTTAGTTGAAAGTCTTGCTATGTTGACAGCTGACAATACCAAAATAAAGCCTCTTTGAAGTGTAGAAGTATGAAAATAGGATACTTGACTGCTGAGTTGCCTAGAGCATGCGGTTTATATAGAAAAGCTAATGCTGTAATTGGAACGTGTGTCTAAGTTGCATATTTTGTTATACTGATTTTGTAGTACTGATCTTGCATTATATTTGGATTTGATCTTTTGTAACGATACTGCATTATTTTAATGCTTTAGCCCCTTTCTCTTTAATGCGATCACTTCATGAACACTGACAGGACTTGAGGAAATGGCATGAAGCTGAGTTAGGGAAGGTTTAGGTTAGATATCAGGGAAAAGTTTTTCACCAAAGGGCGCTTGAGCACTGGAACAGCATCCCCAGGAGAGTGGTAACAGCACCAAGCCTGTCTTGAGTTTGAGAAGTGTTTGGATAACACTCTCAGGCACGTGGTGTGATTCTTGAGGTGTTCTGTGCAGGGCCAGAAGTTGGACCCTGATGGGTCTCTTCCAGCTCAGCGTATTCTGTGATTCCATTATTTAACATATAATAATAAAGACCCATTAGCAATCAGTGAGTCATTTTCAGTTAAATGGCTGGATCTTGTAACTTGCAAGGCATTGCTATTGCAATTTTGTTTTTGAGACAGAATATGAGCACCACTGGGTAGGAGTTGTGGCTTGCAGATTAACGTTCGATTTTTTTCCAATTTCAGGCTGTATCTCTTAGTGTTCAGCAGGGATCATCTACTATAGCTTCAGTTCCAGCACCTTCCAAGCAACACATGTCTCCCACACCTCATATGACAGTTAAACCACCTCACCAGACTGCTGTGCAATCTGAAAAAAACAGGCCATCCCCAAGTCCTCCACTTCATGATATCAAAATAGTAAACAGAGATCCTCGACTTAATAGGATGGGTCAACATTCTTCACATACTAAAGATCAATCTCATAGGAAAGAATTTTCACCGAATGTGACCAGCCAGTCTGATACCAAGGCAAACAAAACAGCACAGGCCGAAAAACAGAACTCAACAAAGTCAGAAAAATCAAAAGCAAGTGAAAAAACGCAGAAGAAAGAACTTGACCAGTCCAAAGCGAAATCTAAATCACCATCCCCTTTGAAAAATAAGCTGCCTGATAGTAAAGATAGTAAAAGCCAGGAATGTGAAAGCACTAAAGTGTCTGACATTAGTAAGCGGGATCCAAGACTGAAAAGACATCTTCAAGATAAGTCAGAGGGCAAAGAAGAAGAGGTCAAAGAAAAGAGGAGAAGTACAGAGAAAAAGGAAAAAGAGGAGCATAAGACATGTGAACATAGACCGGTGGGAAGCAGAAATAAAGTGATTAATGGTGCAGTTCAGAAACAAGACACAACTACAGAGGAGTCAGAAAAACAGGGTGGAAAACAGGGAAGATCAAGTAGTAGAAAACGGTCACGATCACGCTCTCCTAAGGCACGGTCACCATCCACACATTCTCCAAAAAGAAGAGAGAGGAGATCACCCAAAAGAAGACTTAGGAGTTTATCTCCTACTTCTTCAACTCCTAAAATTGGAAAAATACGTCAGATAGGCCCTAAGCAGTCTCACATTGAAGAAGGCACACAGGCAGCAAGAGATGAAAGAAATTCTAATAAGAGAAATGTTAAACAAGAAGTGCGAGATCCAAGGAGAGTGAAAAAAGCCCAAGAGGAAAGACCCCAAGAAACAGCCACCCAGCATTCTGCAAAAGCTTCTCCAGATCCAAAGGAAAATGCAGAAAACTGGCAAGGATCCAAATCAGGCAAGAGGTGGAAATCTGGTTGGGAAGAAAATAAAAAGTAAGTTACTATCTTTTAAGCAACTTCTGTGTGAAGTCAGTGGAAATTTGCCTGTTGGTCTCACTGTGGTTGACTTTGGGAGGCAACATTCAGATCGTTAAAATTGATAAGTTTAGCTCCTTTTTTTCTGTTGAAATATGGAAATCATGCATACGTAGATTCTAAGGTGATAGTGATGTTTTGCTGTGATCAGTTCTAGCAGGAATGTAACAATGATGTCCTGAGTAAAGATGTAATCTATATTTTAATTGTATTCTTGCTTTCAGCTCACAGCAGAATGATGAACACCAAGCACTTGGTAAATCCCCTCACCAAAGACACCGGGAAAACTGGCCTGCTGGTAAAGGAATTTTATCACCCCGAGCACCAAAGCAGCAGCACCGTTTAAGTGTGGATGCCAATTTACAGATTCCCAAAGAACTGACATCTGCAAGCAAGAGAGAATTACTTAAGAAGGTAATAGTAATAAATTTGTATTTGTGGAAGCGTCCCAGGTATGGTTTTCTTCTCTTTTTGGAAGTCTGACTTTAACTTTGTATTACAGGCCAATGACCGCTTAACATCTGGTGAAATAACGCAAGATGAGTTCCTCATGGTGGCTCATCAAATCCGACAGCTGTTCCAGTATCAGGAAGGAAAGCACAGATGTAATGTCTGGGATAGCCCTACAGAGGAAAAATGTGGTTTGAAAAAGAAACCTCTTCTATCAGATGCAGAATTAACATATTATGAACATAAAGCTAAACTAAAAAGGACACAAGTTCAGCATTCTTTGTCAAGACTTGATCTGTTGGATCCTGATGATATTTTGGATTATCATATACCTGATGCATTGCTTTCTGGAATAGAATGTGAGCAAGCAAAGGCCAAGCGTGGAGTTCAATTTGACAGAAAAGAACCTTTTGCAGAACGATCAAGGAGACACTCTCCTGTAAGTGGCACTACGAGGCCTTTTGCTGATAACCTGTCACCTCTTGAGAGTCGACGAAGACTTGAAGAACAGCGTGCTACTAAAGGAGCAAGAGGTTCTGATCCTTACGACAGCTGGGGGGAATCAGATGAATTTAGAGATGCTCTCAGGCAACAGGGGAAAAGCACAGCAGAGTTCCAGAAAATAGATGGAGATGCAGTCTGCAGGTTTGATAATCGTGAAGAAAGACAGCTTCTTGGGCAAGCTGGTATGTGATTTTGCTTTATTTTTTATCTGTTAAAGTAATTGGCAACATTTTAGTGAGTGGTTATCTGATTTGTTCTGGTTTCTTTAGGTGTTCGAGAGGAACCAAGATCACCATTCAGTGAACGTTTCAAAAGAGCTAGGTATGAAGATCCAGAGAAAGCACCATTTCCAGAAAGTCCAGGATCAAGATTTGGGGGTATTGAAGCAAAGCAGAGGATAAGTGCACTAATGGAAGACAGACCTCTCTTTGATGGCTCACCTAGACCAGCTGCTGCAAGGGTTGGAGTGGATGGACAAGGAAGTCCTTTTGTTGATGGTCCTGCTGCTGGTTCAAGTTCCAGAATTGATGGGCCACCTGGACAGGCTGCTATGAGATTCGAGGGGCCTTTGGTGGGGGCAGGTGCATCTCAGTTTGATGGGCCACTGGCAGGAGCAGGGGGAGCTGCAGCCCTGAGATTTGATGGGCCACCAGGACAGCTGGCAGGGGCCCTCAGGTTTGAAGGACCCCCAGGACAGGTTGGTGGAGGAGGTCCACTGAGGTTTGAGGGACCTCTTGGGCCTTTGCGGTTTGAGGGGCCTGCAGGGCAGCCTGTAGGCGGTCCTAGATTTGAAGGATCTGGAGTTGGTCTCAGGTTTGAGGGTCCCCGTGGTCAGCCTTCAGGTGGTCTCAGGTTTGAGGGACCTCATGGTCAACCTATGGGGCCTCGGGGTCAACCAGGGGGTGGTCTCAGATTTGAGGGACCCCATGGTCAGCCCTTGGGGCCTCATGGTCAACCAGGGGGTGGCCTCAGGTTTGAGGGGCCACATGGTCAGCCTATGGGGCCACATGGACCGTCAGGTGGTGGGCTCAGGTTTGAAGGGCCACATGGACCATCAGGTGGGCTCAGGTTGGAAGGACCACATGGTCAGCCAGGTCTGGGTCCTCGGTTGATTGATGGACCCGTACACCAGGGAGCTGGTGGACTTAGATTTGATGGTCCTCTGGGTCGGGCCGGTCCAAGATTTGATGGCTGTCATGCAGCTGGATTTGATGGTCAGCCTGGACAGCTCTCTCTCCTGCAAAGATTTGATGGAATTCATGGACAGCCTGGCCCAAGACTGGGACCTGGCCAACAGGCACAAGCAAGATTTGAAACAGCCATACCTCAAAGATTTGATGGACCTCACCAGCCAGCCTCTAGATTTGACTTGCCCCTTGGCCTTCAAGGTGCACGTTTTGAAAATGTAGCTAACCATCCTGCCTCAAGACTAGAAATGTCACCATATGGACAAGGTGGTCCATTTGTTGAACATCCTGGCCAGGGTTACAATGGACCAGCTCACGGAATGCAGTTCCAGAGACCTGATATATTTGATGGTTCGCCTGGACCAAATTTCAATGGGCCAGCTGGCCCAGGAGCACAGAACTTCCCACTGAGAGCAGGTGGACATTACTTCGATGAAAAAGGTCTTCAGGGTCCTCAATATGGAAATTTCAATAATATGCCAATGGGCAGCAATCAGGTAAGAATTTATTGCATTAAATAGTTTGCTTGCAGAACAGAAATATTTTTGCATGGAAAATTAGAAGTTTTTCTTCCTCTAAAAACTGCCATGTTTTTCTGAAGTTCTGGCAGGCTCAGAGCCAGTTTCAAGGTAAAAAAGTCACTAGGTAATTTAAGAAGGATATGCATTGCTATGTTTTAAGAATAATGTTTTAAGAACTAAACAAAATAGTGGATGTTTGCAATTGCTTCATAGTTCAGAATATGACAGTGAAATGATAATTTTTGACATGAAAACAAAAACAGGTAATTTGGAAGCGTTTGGTGTTTTCATTAGACTTCACCAAAAGTGAAGATAAGGTAAGTAAATATACCTGATTAATTTTTCTGAAAGTTGTGAAATTAGAATGAACCAGAGTAATACTCTTGTCTCTTTGCAGCTGTTAGTGCTGGTGACAAGCCACTTTTAAAGAAGTACTTTTAACTTGGGGAAATTGAGAAAGATACAGCCATTGTTGAACTTTTTTGTTCAACTTCATTTTTGTCTTTTAAAATTATCTCAGCACCAGCTTGCTGTATCAGTTCAGTCATCTTTGCTGTTGCCTGTTGCAAATGCTCTCTTCAAAAGGGAAAAATGATACTTTACATTGGTGAACGTGATTTAATTTCTTTCAGTAGATTAGAGATTTTAAAGAGCATCTTTCATTTGGGGGATAAAAATTGAAGGTGAAAAGTTAACTGATTGTACAAATGTCTTGCAGACCTCTGATGGGATAAAATTTTAAACAGTTTGTAAATCCAGAAAGCAGCTGATCAGGAAAAAAACCCCTCAGACTTATTTATTACAAATGTGTTATAAAACCTGTTTTTCTATCTAAAGTTTACTGTAGCTCATTTGCAGAAGAATCTTGCTTTCAAGATGTGTGTCTATAGTGGATGCTGCTTCAGTTCTTAGATAAGAATTAATCCTGGAATTTGTTATTAGACATTTATTGCTTCCTTGAATTTCTTTGAGTTTTGGTGAAAAGGAGCAATTTAAAAGGAAGTGCTGTTTTCAGAAAATGTGATTGAAGGCTCAGTAAGTAGAAGAAAAGGTGATTTTTTTTTTTCAATGTTAGGCAAGATGAGGATGTGTTCTGAAATTTTTCTGGTGGAAAACGAAAATGTGGGAAACACTATATAGTTGTTTGTGGAACTTTCAATACCAAGCTGACATGTTTCACTCCTGAAGTAATTTAATTTAATGTATGTAAAATTATTGAGAAATGCCCAGAAGTTAATAATCAAATGTAAAAAGTAAATTTATAATTGCATTATTATACAAAGAATACTGAAGTGTTTACTTTCACAGGTTTCTCTCATGTCTGCTCAACCAGGACCTTATGGCCAAGGTCAGCAGTATTTGCCAAATCCTGGAAGTTTTGTCCAGAATCCCGCAGGTGTGTAGCAGTATAATTCCTTTTTTTTTTTTTGTTTTAGATTGTTCCATTTAGTGGTGGCCCCCAAAATTACCTTTTTATGATGTCTTGGTGTACTAGGTCTGTGTGGACTAAGGGAAACCTCCTCTTGGTGACTGTTGGTGTGGTTTCTGTAGCACCTTAATGTCTTCAGGGGCTTCTCAAACACTGAAGGCTTTTGTTAGTTTTCATGAACCGTGTGGTTTTGGTATATAGTTGTGCTGAAAAGAAAATACATGTTTTTGATCTGTTTTTGTGTAAGGCACAGTCTGTAAGTCTGGTTTTTGTTTGCCAGGGTGTGCAGACATTACCACTGTATGACTGGCTAGTAATGAAAAGCTTCTAAAATGTCAGAAATGCTTGAACTAGGTGATGAAGTGGATTGATTTTGTGAAATATTTAAGCATAAAATAAGGACAATACTGCATTTCAATAACCCCTATCCAGTAGATGTGTGTATGGGCAACTAGCTAAGACAGCATTTCAGAATAGATTATGAAGGAAGCTCTTGCAAGGGAAAAAAATAGCCAAATGCTAGACATAAGCAAAAAGAGTTGTTAAATAATTTGAAATGAAAAAATGGAAGACATGGGAGGCAATAGGAAAATTGTGTTGTGAAATACACTGATAAAAGCAAATTCAGTTTCTGATGCTAACCTTTTGCCTCCTTGAATGTTGGCATTTTTCCACAGGAGCCCTTCCACATTCGTATCCTGATAACCACCTTGGACAGGTTGATGTCAATGAATTGTTTGCTAAACTGCTGAAAACAGGGATCCTCAAATTGTCAAAAACTGATTCTACTTCAGCACGTACGTAGATTCATTATATTCTAACTATTCAGTTTATCCACAGCTTCAGTGCACATCTAAGAAGTACATGAACTTTTGTGAACTCCTCTGGTTCTTTTTAAGATGAACTTTATTTTTTTGAAGGAATTTAGTGCATGTGATGGAATAAATTCGTAGTATCTTGTTTAATTTGTACACTTCAGCTATCCAGAGCAGTCAGTTTTGTCTTTGGTGCTGTGCCTTGGTAATGTGTTCTTGATTATAATCAGGTTCTTTTCAGCTTCTGAAATATTTCTGTCTCTCTGGAGACTGAATTTTAATGTCAAAGACTGAGGTGAAATACTGTTTTGTAAATTGAAATTCTGACTCAGTTTCTTCTCTGCTTTTTTTAAAAAAATGCTAGAAGGTGACTGACTTAGCCGTTGGCACACCCGTGCTTTAACATAGGGAGATCATATTTATTAGTATTTGAATTTTGGACATATAAAAATAACTTTCATGAGCACGTAATTTTTTTCTGATGTTGTACAGAAGTTTTGATAATATTTTTATGCTTTCTAGAAGGGAATGAAACATCAGCCCAGCCGACGGCTGAAGAAGAAGATGATGATCAGAATGAAGATCAAAATGTTCCAGACCTCACTAACTTCATTGTTGAAGAACTTAGACAGTGCGTATGGTAGAATGAGTTTACAATAACAATAATGACATGGCAGTGTCTAGATGGTTTATCCAAAAAGCTCTTAGAAGATTATTTTCTATTTTGTGATTAACAGGACCTGCATTGTTTTATGTTGCCCTTGTAGAATTTGAGAAACGAATGAGAGGGAAAATTAACATGGGAAAACTTACCTTTACACAAAGGTGCACGTTGTTACTTCAGGTTATGATGTGTATTGAAGCCTATATCTTGGGCTGCATCAAAAGATGCCTGACAGGGAGGTTGTGGGATGGGATTCTCATTTTCTGCACTGCTCTGGTGAGATCCCACCTGGAGTGCTACATCCAGATAAGGATGTGTACCTGTTGGAGCGCATTCAGAGGGGGACCATCAAGATCATGAGGGCTGGAGCACCTCTGCTATGGAGACAGGCTGAGAGAGTTGGGGTTGTTCAGCCTGAAGGAGAGGACTCCAGGGAGACCTTACTGGAGCCTTCCAATATCTAAAAGGGGCTACAAGAAAAGCTGGAGAGGGGCTTTTCAAAAGGGCGCGTAGTGATAGGATAAAGGAAAATGGCCTTAAACTGAAGGAGAACAGATTTACAGTAGAAAGTTGGAAGAAATATTTTACTGAGGGAGTGGTGAGGCCCTGGAATAGGTTGCCCAGCGAAGTAGTGGCTGCCCCATCCCTGGAAGTGTTTAAGGCCACATTGGATGGGGCCCTGAGTAATTTGGTCTGATGAAAGGTGTCCATACCCATGGCAGGAGCTTGGAGTTAGATCATCTTTAAGTTCCCTTCAAAACCAAACCATTCTATGATTCTGATTTTGCCACTTCTGTGGTAGCTTGTAAAGCTGAACTAAATACAGGAGTTACTACTTATGCACTATTTGGTGAGAAAAGCTAGTAGGCATGAAACACAACAGTAACCTGTTTCTCCTGAATTGTTAATAAGAACCCATTGTTTGTTTTTTGAATGTTTAATTGATGGTGCTGTGAAAATCAGAAAGAATTTATTCATATTGTGTACTTTAATCCTTGTAGCAGGTTAATGCTTTTCCCTTAATGTTGTAGACAAATGAAGCAACTTTATCTCTTTTTTTGTAGGCGTTACGATAGTGTTATAAATCGGCTGTACACTGGAATTCAGTGTTACTCATGTGGAATGAGATTCACTACTTCACAGACAGATGTTTATGCAGATCATTTGGATTGGCATTATCGCCAGAACCGTACAGAAAAAGATGTTAGCAGAAAAATTACACATAGGAGATGGTACTACAGTTTAACAGTAAGTAATGCAGTATTTGTGTTGATAAATTACAGGCTGTAATGTTTTACTTTGTATGCTGTAGGATTGCAGCTGAAATTTACGTCATCAACTGGAGTTGGCCTATGGTAAACAACATCTTACAAGTAGTCTGCAAATGCCTGTCAGAATACAAAAGGCAATTGTATGATGAACAATAAACAGTTTGAAACTGTTTATTGCACTTTGTTCATTCCACTGAGAATGGAATGCAATTTGAAGGATAGTGGCTTTTTTGAAGTGTAGCATTGTCAGAAAGTGTGCACTGCGCTTGTGTTGCGTGTTAGGAGCATTTCAGTTTTCACCAAGTAAAGATGTCTGAGTGTGAATGAAAACTTCTTCCTTAGGACTGGATTGAATTTGAAGAAATAGCAGATCTAGAGGAGCGTGCTAAAAGCCAGTTCTTTGAAAAAGCTCATGAAGAAGTTGTGTTGAAGACACAAGAAGCTGCGAAAGAAAAGGAGTTTCAGAGTGTCCCTGCTGGACCAGCTGGAGCAGTTGAGGTAAGTTTTTGCTTGCCTTTACTGCCTGGATACTGAGAATCATCTAATCCTTCAAAGGCATGTACTGCATTCTTCTTACTCTATGTAGACTGAAATCTTGTTCTTGGGCTTTTGTGCAGCCACTCCATAGGTTGTGTATTTGTGTATGTAAAGGTTGCTTCCCAGGGGCAGATGGTATTATAAATCACCTGTAGTTTAAAAAAAAAATCTACACCCATTGCATTCTGTGGTTTTAGTAAAATTGAAACAGGCAAAGTGTGTTATTTTGCTGAATGTTTCCACAGTAAGTAGAGCAAGTGATTTTTCCTTTGATGATTCTTTGTCATTCAGATAATTACTGGGTTTACTGAATTTTTGATACTTTTACACAGAAATGTCTTTTTTGGTAGAATATGGGCACTAGGAGAAAGCAATGCCACAATATTAAGTAACCAGTAGAGCTGTTTTGGTAGATGAATTTGCTATAGTAATCAAATGCAAATTGTTGGAATTACAATTTAGTTTTACATGCTATGTCTGTAAGAAACTGTCAAGCCATGAAGGCCTTTGTTAATTTTTAATGTTAATTTTTAAAAGTACCTTTTTGTGCTTTGTTCTCCAAGTTGATTATTTTTCACAGAAGTACTAAAAATGTTAGTAGTTCATCTAAAAGTTCCGCCTTTTTTTTAACTTGAGTTGCAGGTTAAGAGGAAGAGAGAAGATAATGCCATAAATAAAATTAATGAAATCTGTGTAGTGGATTGTCTTATATGACAGTAACACAGCATTAGGTTGTTACTAAGTGCTTTGCAGACTTCCTAGCTAGAAGGGCAAAGCTTACCTTTCTCAAGTGACAAGAGTATTCTGGGCCAGATGGTGATCGTTGCTCTGTCTGCCAACCATACTCAATTTTTAATTAAGGTCTTCTAAAGTGATTTTTCAAGTGTGGAGGAAAGATTATGTTCTAGTCTTAATGTATTTCTCTTAATTAAAAATAACATTACTTGATTCTTAGTAGGTTCTTAAAGTTCATGTGTTAAGTAAATTGCAATAACTTCATTTATCTCTGTTACTCAAATAACTTTTCAGAGCTGTGAAATTTGCCAAGAACAGTTTGAACAGTATTGGGATGAGGAAGAGGAAGAGTGGCACCTGAAGAATGCTATCAGAGTAGATGAAAAGGTAATCTGATCTGATTAATATGTTACTAATTTATTGTACAAACCCCAGAGAATTACGGGGTGGGGGGGAAAGAGGAGGGCCATGTGCTCTTTCTCTCCTGAAGGATTCCCATTGCAGTTTTCCTGGCTTCCAAGTACGTAAATATTTCAGCCTTTGAAGTGCTTGAAGTCCTGGTATGGGCTCACTAGCCTTCCCTTATGCTGCAGAGCCAAAAGAAGAATGGATGTCTTTAAGTATGGGTATAGGTTCAGTTATTTCTGTACACAGCTATACACAAATAATTCCCAACACTCATCAGGCTTCTCTCATTCACAACACTTACCAGGCTTCTGTTTGATAACTTTTTCTAAATAAGCATCACCAGATCTTTTCCCAGATATATTTGACACTGTACTTGGCCTGTTCAGACCATAATTTTTTCTAGATGTTCATTACCCAGTGATGCTGCTATAATTTATGTATTTAAATGCATAACACTTCTTTTTCAGATTTACCATCCATCTTGTTATGAAGATTACCAAAATGTAAGTGAATCCCTCTTCATATTTTCTGAAGCATTCTGCTTTCAGTTTGTTTGCTTGATCTCTGACTTTGCAGAGAGAAGATGTGTTCAGAGCGTGCTGCCCGTTTCTTTTGCCTAAGACTTGAAGGCCTTGGGCATGGCAAGTTCATAATAGAGAATTAGCCAAGATGGATTTCTGGTTGTGGTGTAGCATGACAGCTTGTATGCCATAAAGCAAAGCAATGGTTTGATGGATTTATTGTTGAGTAACATGTAAAAAATGGAGTAGCTGGGTATTTGTGTGTGTGACATTTTCAATGCTTTGGGAGTTACAGTTACCCTGAGGGCAAATAAAAGGGAACAGTTTGTGGTAATGTGTTAAGCATTTCATCACTATTTGGTGGTAACTTTTCAAAGGAATTGAAAAAAAACCACAGTGCTATTAAAAAAAAATAATTTCTTTTCCTAGGAATTCAGTAAAGCAGAAGTTTGGATTTTGAGTGCCTGTCCATCAATGTGTTTGCATTTTGAAAAAGGGCAAAAGGAGTAAAAAGCTAAAAATGGTTACTTTAGTGTGCTAATGCTATGTTGACTTTAACTTTGCAGACATCATCATTCGATTGCACACCGTCTCCCAGCAAGACTCCTTCAGAAAATCCACTAAATATAATGTTGAACATTGTTAAACAAGAAACAGAAGAGTCCTGTGACTCACCTAAAATCAAAGAAGAACCTGATGACACCCCTCCTGCCTGTGCAGAGGAGAGCACACCTGCATCTACAGATATAAAAACAGAACCTGAGGAATCTGTTTAGATAAACTGAGGTATGACCTTTTTTTTACAGAAGAGCTGCTGTGTTAACTCTGGAAGGCAAATACTTTTTATATGAAATAAAAATGTCCAACTGAGGCAGGGCCTCAACTACTGTTTGGTTAATAAATACATTTTTGTATTTGAAATTTCTTAATTGCCTGCACAGTTTCAGGTGTCATTGTGTGAAAGTTCTGTAGATGCGTGAAAATTTAATGGTATATGTAAAAATGTAAAATTTTCATTTGTTGAAATGTAAATTATAAATAAAAGATATTTTTGCTATATATGGAGTGTAATGTTTATGCACACCATGAAATAAAGCGTGAGTTTCTGTACTTTTTTCAGTTTAAAAGGAACTAAAATGACTTTTTGCTTAATAAGATTCAAAAAAAATGAAAGCAAGTCTCTTCCTTCAGTTTTCCGATAGGTGGGTTATCAGGGGAAGGAGCTTCTCAGATAGACAAGCCTGGATTTCTTGTCTTTTTAAACATATTTGAACATACTTACATATCCAGATGTTTAAAAAACTACTACAACAACAACAAAATAATAATAACTCACAAAAAGACAGTTGTGGGTAGAAGGGGAAAATTTAACAAACCATCTGGAGTGCTTGATTGTGGTGAACACAAGTGCCAACAAAAATTAACAAACCAGGATGCCTGGTAGTTAAGACATTTTTAATTATTTTTTTTTCCATTAGTCAAACATAAATTTAATAAAGCTGAACAGTTTTCTTTACATTACAGGGGGGGAATGAATGTAAGAATGCTCATTTGAAACATGGTTAACATTTTCTTTTTTGTTGCGTATTATGACTGGACTTAGATGGTAAACCAGATATCCTGAGATGTTAATATTTAAATGTTATAAATAAAATTAAGCATAGATTTGATTGTGAGTCTCTTCCTTTCAGTAATGGGTCTGTGTGGCTGGTACATTCGTGGAATTGGAAATATAGTGTTGAGTTTTAGGACAGTATGCATTTGATGTTTCATTCACTCTTGTGCCTATTTTTAAAGCTGCTTGGGAGCAAGACAGAAGTACTGAAAGTCAGAGCAATGTCACAGTCCTGGTGTGTTACTCTTGCAGTGGGGATACTTGGGAGCCAGAATTCACCCTTAGTGCATGATGTAAGTAGAAATAATCAGTGCAGGTGATGTTATTACTGGCTGCAAAAACTTCCTGTGTTCACACCTAGGCTTCAGTCAGTTTTTAAGATGTGAATAGCACTTTGACGCTTGTAATAGGGTTGTAGCCATAGTGAGTGTGCCTTGTTCTAGACGTCAGCCTTAAAAATGCTATTTGAGACAGTCCAGAGGAAGAAAGTACAAGATGGATCAGGTTTATGTCAGTCCACAGGGTGGTGTGTATGGCTGCTGGCTGTGCTATGGGGAGTTGTAACTTATTACCTGAGCAGGGATGTAGCCAGCCCCATTGGCTCAAATGATGCTTTAGCATGTCCTGGAATACTGTAAACTTTTCCTAAATCGCAGCAGTTCAGAGGACACTGAGCAGAGGCATGATATCTTTAAATATGTACGAGGCTTTTAGAAAAAGGGAACAAATTATTCTGTCTACTATAGAGAGAGAACAGAGACCTGTAAGTTGGCAGCAAGAGGCTTTATGACAGCTCTAATGACAAGGATAATTAGGCTCTAAATGTACCTCACTTGGTCGAGTATTATCACTACACACCTGCAAATCTGATTGGGAAAGGTTCATCCTGCCTGGAAGCACAACTCTGGAAATGCTGGGTACTTTCTGTTCCATCAAAGGAACCCGGCTTCCCCCCGGGCACCAGCTGGTTTTGGCTAAGGGAACTGAGGAGCAGGCATGTCACTACCGGGGGGGAAAAAGAAATAGGGTTAAAATACACACAACTTGTCTGGAGTCCGATCAGCCGGGAGACCACAAACTGGTTAAATACGTCTTGGTCGGTGCATCGCTGTGGGGTTCAGAGGTGAGGACTGGTACCTGTTGCCCTTCTGCCTGGGGGTGCCACGGGGGCAGGAGTCCCAGCGGTGCAAGAAGCCGCCCCTGTGCGGCTACAGCCGTGCCCCGGCAGCTCCCACGGCGGCCCGCGGCTGCTCCCTGCTTCCCCCGGGCCGGGCCGGGCAGGGAAGGGCGAGCCCGCGGGAAGCGCAGCCGGTGCCCATAGCAACGCCGGGCGGCGACGGGAGGAGGAGGGAGAAGCTCCCGGCCGCCTGTGCTGTGGTGCCCCGGCCCGCGGTGAGCCTGCTCCGGCCGCTCCTCCTCCCCTTCCTCCCCCTCTCCCTTCCCTTCCCCTCCCCGGGGCCGGCGTGCCGAGGATGCTCCAACACCCGACAGACCCGGAGACGGCCNGGGCCGGGCCGGGTCGGGCTGCGTTGGACTGGGCCGGACTGGGCCGGACTGGGCCGGGCCGGGCCGGCGGCTCCCGCGGCGCCGGGGCTCCTGCCAAAGGCGAGCGGCGCGGGATTGTCTTTGTGTGTTACGGGAACATCGCAAGGCCTGAAATTGTTCCCTTCCCCCGTTCTTAGACGTGTTCTTCTTCACTTAAGCTCTTTAATTGAATTCTGGGCAGGTACCGATCCCAAAGTCATTAGTTAATGCTTTCCGCAAAGTTTTCTCCTAGGAAGTGGAGTGTTTCATAACTTTTTGGGGGATAAAAATTGCACTAAAATAATGGAGCTGTCCTTCACTTTGAAAATCAGTATTTTTTTTTTTTACAGAACTGATGTTGGCAGCTGTTTCAGCCCCAGAGCTGCTGCCTTTGTTTTGTGCCAAGAAGCCATGCAGCCACCCACCCAAGGCATCTGTCTCTGTACAGCTGCAGGTCTCCAGAGGGAGGGGGGAGACAATAGTCCTTCTGCTTGTGGGCCTTGTTGTTTCCATTTCTTCTGGATAAAAAAAGAAAAATACTATCGAACGCGCTGCACTGGAACACTGTGTTAAGCACATTAGTAGTTTGCCAAGCAGTGTAATCAGCCAGATCTGCCTGTAATTTGAAGTTGTATAATTGAGCTGCAGTCTGTAATCCTCACTTGGTGTAGTGAGAAATTACTCCCTTGTGGGAAAATAATGTGATACTGTTATTATAATACTGTTTCTTTAAAAAAAAACAAAAACCAGAACAACAAAATAAAACTCACCACAAACATCTCAAACCACAAAACATACTGAAATACTGTTTGGAAACATGAACTAGATGACCTCTGGAAGGCTCTTTCAGCCAGGATTCCATGTTTCTCTGCTGCTGCTGTTTGCTCATGCAGTACTTTGCAGGATGGAGTCACAGTTTCTAAGTGAGGCTGCTTTGTGCAGGGCAGCTGGCTGAGCTGGGGAGGTGGCAGTGGAGTGAGTGATACACAGCCACAAGATCGAGTGGTGTGTTGCTGACAGCATGGAATACTGAAACAGCTTCAGCCCTCTCCTCTCTCTGGCTGTCCCAAATCTGCCTGAACACTACTATCATGCTACAGATTATGAAAATAGGCACTGGTAAACTACAAAGGCTGTTTTTAATCATATTTAGTGCTCTTTTACGTATATCACAAACATTCATGCAATATCACAGGGGGGTTTTTTTACCTCAAATTGTGTAACAGTCTTAACTACTACTACCATTTCTTCTCCGCAGGTGGAGAAGCTGAGGCACTAATACCTTAAAACCTACAGATTTATGCTTGCTTGACTTGCAAAACAGTAGCCCATCTCTTCAGGACTTCTAACAGCATGAAATCTAATCAGTGTTAGTACATTTTGGTACTGGAATGATGACTGCTGTAGAAGGTGAATACTAATTGTTTTAGGTTCCTTTCATGCTTGGCTATCTGAAGCTAGTCCCCTCAACCATTAGATCTACTCACATTCGTATTTCTGTTTACAAGCTTTGTCAAGATATCAAGATGTTGCAAAGGGGTTTGGATATGTAACTCCCATTGTTTCAGGCATGTAGTTAATCAGTGGAAAAGCCTGAAGGGAGGACAAAGGTTATTTGATCCCATGGCCTGGTGACTGAAGATTTTTTTTTTTTTTTTTACCCAACTGCATCTACATTTAGGGTTTGATTCTGTGCCATTGAGGTCACTGAAAATGTTATGGACTTTAGTGGAGCAAAATACTAGACTGCTGAAAAGTGAGCTGTGACAGAACAATGCTGTAATTCTATCAAGAGAGCAACACAGGATGACTAACATATTGTGTAAGAGCTGCCTTTCTACAGCAGCTTTAATTTTGACATCAGTTTGTCCTGGAGATGATCTGCGTAGCTCGGTCAAGAGCAGTTATGTGGTGTGCTCACTTGGTAAAGGTTCCGGTGCCCTCCAGTGTGATATGCTATGCTGTGCCACCTCCTTAGGCAGTGAGCAGCAGCATGTGGAGCACCTGGAAAGTGATTGCTGAGAGCTTGTTTGCCCAAGTGAGAAGCCTTCCTGGTGTTGTATTTGTAAATGTGATTAATGAAAGAGTTTATGATGCCCACCCAGAAACAGTCTTGGGGTGGACCTTCTCTGGCATTTGCAAACATGGAGTAACTCTGCTTCCTGCTCTTGCTGTGATTCTTGTCATCTTTCTGCTGGGTTTTACTCTTGGGGCCCTTTACAGACTGGAGGGGGCAGGGGTGTCTCAGGTTTTGGCTTATTGCTATGTTCTTGACAAACAGAAGTGACTTAGGAATTCCACTGATACAAATCCCAGTCATATGTTACTCTGAACATTTTAACTGGTTTTGTGAAGCTGTCACTGATGTTTCTTTGATTCATTATTTATTTTCTGTCTCTTAAATGTTGCTGATTCAAGCAGGTGACTAATGCCCTTTTATTGTTCCTCACTAGTTGTCACGAAGAAGCACAATTACACTAGTGTGCATGAAGCAGTGAAAGCTGGTGATGTAGAACAGCTTGCATTGATGATAAAAAGTGGAGCTGATGTTAATGAGGTGGATGTAGTCCACAAATTCACACCTTTGCACTGTGCTGCCCACTGTGGAAGTCTGGAGGTAAAACATTACATCCGTGTTTAGACACAGCCAAGTTTTTTTAAGTTCATATTTTCTTCTTTGGGAGAGGCTGGACTCAACATTTCTAGTTTAGGTCAGACTGAATCAATAATCTCTGCCTGTTGTTCTCATTAAATACATGCACCTAGAGCAGAAGTTCAGGATTTAATTCTTTTTTCTGAAGCCCCCAGTATTTTACCTAATCAGCGTTGCCAGATTTTACAAAATCATTGATTTTCTTGCTCTTAGCAAAATGTGCCTTATGGCCTCTGTTCCAGACTCATGACCTTCTTTTGTCTGTATTATGTTTTCCTCTTATCTTGAGACACCTGAAAAATCCTATAGAATGTGTAAAATGTTCTGAAGGTGATTGAAACAGTTGAGAAGTGACATGAAAACATGGTCATTCTCTTTCTCTATAGAAGTAGTCCTAATATACTTTATTTTAATAAATGAAAATGTCAAATAATGATGGAGGAATCATCAGGTGCTTGGATGAATGTTTTGAACTTCCAGAAAGACTGAACTGCTGTATTCAGCACAACATTGCCCTTCTTCTTGCAGCCTCCTTGTTCAATCTTCATAGCAATCTAACTTTGAAGCAAGAAGGCCATTCATGTCCCAAAGAAAAACATGTAAAGTTCTTGCTAAACTCCAGAAATACTAAGTGCAGTGCTACTTCTGCAGTTCAGAGAAACTGTCAAGAAAATGCTCATCATCATGTTGTCAGCCCCAAAACCAGATTGCTTACCCACCCTTTTCTGCCTCTATAAATTGTGTCATTTTTCAATTGGGGAACCAGAGCTGTAGGGTGGTCTGAGACAAGATAATGAATTCTAATAATATATAATAAAAAGTTTTATCTGTCTCTCTAGCTGTCTTTGCATAGTCCATAAAGCTTTCCATAAGCAGGAGTATCTTCTGGAAAAAGTGAATAAAACAAAATTAGGCCATGGAAGGGTGAGAAGAGAGATGGGATTACATACACCTAAGGAGCCTAATAAATTAAATGAGGTTTTAAATTTAGTTTGTGGTATTTTGCCTACCAGCAATTTTAGAATTCATGTGAGCATGTTCGAATTGTTTTTTCCAATGCTTTTGCCTCATGCCATGTGAATATTCTCACAGATTACATTTTAAATCTGGAAGAGTAAAATTAAGAAGCTATACTATAAAATCAATGCCAGGGTCTGATTTAGTAGGTTATTTGCACATTTTGTACCCTTGGGTGAAACCTGGAAAGTATAACTTGCTTGTAACTTTATAATGCATAAATATCTGGCTAAGACGTGCTCTGGGGTCTCATATTTTCATAGTGAAGTATTCCACTATTGTTTTGAAATGTAACATTGACAGATAAATTCTAGTCAAAATGTGCCTCAGATACATGATATGAACAGCTAAATAAAAGCCACGTTGATTTTGGTTGGGCAGTGCCTTCACTGGTTGCTCTGGCATGGAGCTGACACAACACATGCGACTGTCAGAGGCTGGACAGCGGCTCACCTTGCAGCTATCCAGGGTCAGGATGCCTGCATGCAGGTAAGTGTAAGTATTCACTCTCAAGCAAAAGTAAGTAGGGCAGACCTTAATTTTGGACAAATTCATTATGAAGATCAGCTGAGGAAGCTCCTAATGGAGCTGTGAGTAGCTTATCTAGATGTCTTAACATCTGAAATTAAGTCGCTCATTTTAAAACCCGTGCACTCAATTTGCGCTGTCTGTGCAAACAGATTTATTTTGTGCAGTGCCAGGACCTTGAGGTCAGCCCAGAGTTATCCTGCTGGTAATCATAAGCCATCCTGCTAGGCAGTGTTTGCTTTTTCAGCCTGTGAAGTGGACTTCTGCTTTGCCTTTCTTTTAGGCTTTATTAATAAATGGAGCAAATGCAGAAGCTCGGGATGACCGTGGGTGCACACCATCACACCTGGCTGCAGCCCACGGGCGGTCCTACACCTTGCAGACCATATTGCGCAGTGGAGTGGTGAGACACTTCTACCTGCAGTGCCCCAGTGCAGAGCCACAGTCTGGCAGCTTTTCCCAAACAAAACTCTCCCTAGCTTAAACTGAGATTTAGGACTGTAGATTAATTATTGTTGGTGAGTTTCTTTTTAGGGTAAATTTCCATTTTTTAAAATTGTAATATATATTTAGGGAAATGATCCAGACATCTATAGAGAATAAATAATCAAAGTAAATCACATTCCAATGAGGATGTCATTAAGTGATAATCAGGTGCTGGGGTGATGTTGATTCTTGCAATTGTACAAATCTATAAAGGAGATGTGAACTTTAAAAAAAATTAAAATAATTCAGATGCATATTTAAGGAATAATGACCAATGCTGTCATAAAAGCATGTCTAGAATTCACCTTTTCTGTATTCAAAAGAATTAAAACAAGAACCCATGAGAAGTACCTTGGAATGGGAACTGCATATGTGGCATGAACTATGAAAAATGTTATTTGATTTAAGTAATATAACACATAATACAATGAACAGCTGATTCCTATACATAAAATTTGTCTTGTGTCTAAGATTCAGAAGTGAATGAATTAACCCGCTGCTTTCATTTTAGAATGTGAATGTTTCAGACAGGAATGACTGGAAACCTGTTCATTATGCTGCTTTTCATGGTCGTTTGGGGTGTTTGCAGCTTCTTGTTCGATGGGGAGCATGTATAGATGATGTGGATAACAATGGAAACCTTCCAGGTATATCAGGATAAGTCATACGTTTTTGAACCTTTGGTTTACAGTTGTTGTGTTATGTGACAATTGAGCAAATTTTAAGTAATGCACAGCAGCAACATTTGCTGTTTTATTCCATGCAGTCAACATAGTCCATTTTTCTAATGATGGGAGGATTTATGGAATCCACAGTATTGATGTGTTGGTGCCAATATCCCATTCACTTCTTGCTGTTACTGGTGAGGACCAGAGCTCATAGTTGCTGGAGCAGGGAGCAGGATGAGCCTGTCTGGAAGCACTGTGTAGGGAAGCATCTCCTATGTGTGTGATAGAGCACATGTGCCAATGGAGGTCACAGGAGAAGGGTCGGTGGAGCAGGAGGCAGTTTCAGCTGCTAGGTGCTACTTTTTGGGTTTGTGCTGACTTGTGGAATAATAGCTCCACAGCCGGATGGTTATAGAGAGGTACGTTTATTCTGCGCAGAGTGCACTAGGGATCACTCCACCACAAACGTGCACCCCTGCTAAACCTTAAGCAGTGTTTATATGCATTGTATGTGTTACATATTCATGATTCCCCTTATGCATATTTACAATATTCCCCAGAAAAGGGATTATTATAATCAGTTCCTGGAAGTTATTTCCATGTCCTCTCCCTTCGCTCCTCCTTCTTGTGCCTGCGTGTTGCTCTCTGGTGGTCATCTGTGGTGGTTGTGGGGATGAAGGCCGTATGTCTTCCTCCCTTTGTCCTTTTCACCTCTGGTCCAAAACTTGCTTGGGCCAGTTTTGCTGGCAGGCACTGGAAGAACCTTTTGTTTCTCATAGCATATTTCTTGCTTATCTGTCCTTGTAGCCATTTATGGCCCCAACTATGCAGTTTGTAGCCCAACAGAAGTTCTTGCAAATATTTCTGTTAACCCTTTCAGAGTTAGTTCTCTTAGTAACTTATTTCTATTTTGTGTTAGTACCTTATTAATACCTTATATCAGTGCCAGGCTTTAACAGCTGTGCCAGTGTGATCAGACCATGTGTTTGTTCATCCTGATTTCTGGAATACTGGTCTTTCTGTATTGTCTGTAGTATGTTCTCTTTTCATAATCATGGACATATTCACTTTAGCACAAAAAAATGGGCAGTGTTTATTCCTTGCTCTTCACAGTTTTTCCAATGTCCCTTTGCCTACCATGCCACTGCCTCAATATCCTCTGTAAGTTGAATGGTACTGTTCTTGTCTTGAGTTCTCATTGCATTTTCCTTCTTATGGTTTGTCACGTTATTTGTTCCAAAGAGCATATTTTTTTTCTTGATAACTTGTATAGAGTTATCTTTATAAATCTTTCCTAAAATCTTTTACTCTCTATTAAGCAGTACTTACCTAGGAAATGGATAGCTATGTTCTGTTTTGCAAACCTGGCTTTTCTTAGAGGATGTGAGGCTCCTGCATCCCAGCAGATCTGGTGCATTAGCAAGAAGGGATCATGATGTTAGGCACACTGGTGGCAGCATAGAAAGCAGCTTTATTTGCATTTGAGAACACTTTCCCAATAACGGACTTCTGTGGAGAGACGGTAGATGCCAGCACAGTTCTACTGAAATGCTCTTATATACGGGTTAGTAGAAAATTGGTTATGTTGTGTTTTGACATCCTACAGAAGCTTGCTCTTCTAGCCTTTTTTCTGTTTCATTGGATCACATTGTCATCCAAAGGAAAGAAAAAGCTTTGGAACATGGCTAGTAAAAGATTAGTAGAAGTGATGTGTTGTAAGACCAGCTTTTCCTCAGCTTGTGTAACAGCAAAGTGAACTTAAATTTTCTTTATATGCTTCAGCTTCAAGATTAGCTGAACAGTGCTATATTTTTTCCTAAGAGAACGCTGAAAGAAACTTTCTGAGATTGCAGTGCCAGATACCTAAAACTTAAAAACTGGCTGCATTTTTTGCATGTGTGTGTTACAGTAGAGGGTCTAATTACCTTTGCTAATTTGCATGCTAATTTTTTGGAAGAAAAAAATCTTGTGACTTATTCAATGTACAGAATAGGCTGTACTTATTAATTCAACATTTTGTTTTGTCCCTGTATTTATTTTTGGACCACATCCGTGCTGCTTTTATTGCTCACTAGTCAAACCTATTATAAATATTTTTCACACTCTTTTTTCACTTGTGGCTTTAAGAATAGCTGATAGCATTAGCCTGAGTTTATAAAAGGCAAGATGAAACACATAGAAGTTGGGATACCAACACCAGCTATCCATTGCCTATTTGTGATGCCTGAGACAAGGTTTTTCAAAGTTCTTGGCACTAAGCTGCATGTTTTGGTGTTACTGTGTCAACATCACAGTATCCTTTGACTTTAGTCTCAATTGCAAGTGCTCAGCATGACCGAGGATGGAATGGCACAGTTACATGTTGGGTACTGGCTACTAAGGCACACACAGGTTAAAAGCCACCTATGAAAAGTTCCTTTATGTATATTCCACAGCATTCCACTGAAATTGTGCAGAAAGACTTGAACAGAGCACAACTCTTTAATCTGTTTTCCCCTTGCTGTCTTTGCAGACAATGTTGAGCTTCTTTGATTGCTTTTTGCACAGGACAGACATCTGATAAAAAAGTTTCATTCCAAAAGGTGAAGTTTTATCCTGGAGGTTTTAGGTATCTGAAAACAGATTCATAAAGGGTTGAGTCAGTTTTTCACCAGCTGAGTATTAATCAGTACTTACCTTTAGCATATTACCTCTTCTTTTCCCTTCTCCCTGAGTAACCAACTCACTGAATAAAATTCAAACAGTGGGGAAAACGACCATGATTTCAGTGAAGATCAGATTTTGAGCAATCATCTGTACCAAAGTATGGTCATCTTGTTGTAAAACCAATATCCATTGGCTTTTAGAGCAATTACACTTTGGGAAGATGTGGATCGTTTGCTGTAGTGAATTTATGTGTGCCCAAAAGGAAGTGAATCATTTTTTCTAGTTCCTGGGTACATTATTTATTGATTATGAAGATGGTGAGATTCTTACCTGGAGATGAACTAATCCTTTTGCCTCTAGGACACCAGCCAGCTTTTACAGAACATTGTCATGGAGAACACATAATAAGCACTTACTTGGCAAGTTCTTCAATTAATGTGACTAGAGAATATTACTAATTTCAAAATAATCAGCTCGTGTTTGGTACCTCTTACTTTGTTATAGGTCCAGCACTCTAGTATTATTTAATACCTCTTCATAGCCTGAAGGTCAGGTGAGGAATGTACCTTCAAATGTACCTACAAACCCAGTAAAGTGTGTCTCACTGTCCTCCTTTTATAGGTGGGGTAACTGAGGGTATGTTGCAAGTTGTTCGTGGTGGCACAGTAGGGGTGGGCCTAAAGCAGAAAGGGCCTGAACTCCTAATCAAGGACACTGCTTGCTGTCCCTCTGTAAAGAGTATCCCCAGGACAGTGAGGTCAGACAGCTGCTGAAGACTGAGATTTGTGTTCATGGGGAAGATGAGATGTCAGCAATGCACTCTCCTAGCTAGGCCTTGGTGGTCTGTTGGGAGTGTAGTTTTGTTTCCTGCAGTCAGCTCTGCCAGGGAATCTCATTTGCAGATCCTATCCTTGACAGCTTTCTTTTACCTCTTTTGCACAGAGGAGCTCTGTCCTGGATAGGAGCTGAACATGCCCAATTGAACTGAGGCTGTTCCTACTTATTGTGCAGTACTGGGTGGCTCAGGTACTGGTAGATGGCCCAGATCTAACCAGTGGTGAAAGCAGTGCTTTTTCCATGGGCATCAGGGCTCTGCTCTAATACACTTTGTTTCACCTTGTGCTGTAGCCCACCTGGCAGCAGCGGAAGGACACTTGCATTGTTTTAAGTTCTTGGTTGGGAAAATGGCCGATGTCACACACGCACTGAAAACCAGGAACGACCAAGGAGAGACTCCAAGGGATTTGGCTGAACGGTTCTATAAGGACAATATTCTGCAATATATTGATGGTGTGAAAAAAGAGGGGGAGCATTCAGAAACACAGGAAGGTGAGTATGGATCAAGAAACAGTTAAAATAGGCATTATATTTAATTAATGTATTAATAATGTAAATATTATGCTCATGTAAGTTTTCAGAATCAAGCATTTCTTTGGAATTAAATTAAGGTTACTTGCTAACTAGTAATACTACTGCAGTCAAAACAGCCAAAGGATGCAAATGTGGCAAGGTCTGTTAAGAAGAACCTTCAACAGAACAAGGATAGTAGAACTGCACCTTGACCTCTCAACTTCTGGGCACTTACTATCCTTATCTGATAGTCTTTTTTCATTATACATATATGTATATTGTCTGTACTCCCTGTCTATAAAAGAGAACTAGAAAAATCAAATTATCTGTATGAATATGAGAAGGAAAATAGTTTATGTATTTGGAATTCAAAACAGGTAGATTACTCCAATTACCACCAGTAATACAATCTCAATTGTAAAACAAAGCTATACTTGTTATTCCACATCTATGAAATTAATTTCTTAACACTGTAAGATGCCTATAGCCATAACCAAGACATGTTTAGTCAAGTCTGTGGTGAACACTGCCAGTTACACAGCTGCATTTTGCCAATTAAGGTGCATTAACCTTGCTAAATATGAAGCATCCATACATAAGTTGCTATGAGAGAGGCCAGCTGTGAGAGACAAATACCAGCATGTTTAGTAGAAGTACTGGCATCTGTTTGGAAACATACGCATTTCATTTTCAGTTTTAGCTTTCCCAGCTCATGAGGCTGCTTTCAAAGGGGACCTGTTAGTGCTTAGAAGATTAGTGAGAAGTGGAGTAATCAATATCAATGAGCGGGATGACAAGGGATCCACTCTCATGCACAAAGGTCAGTAATTATGATTTGTGTTTCAGCTTGTTACTGTTTGTTGCTCACTTGTTTACTTTTTTTTTTTCAAGTGGCGGCTCATCAGATAAACTTAATGAAAAACAGCATCTCGTTTCCTGAGGGCTTGGAAGGGCAACCCCAAAAACCTTATTTTGTGATGTATGTGTGCGTAGGTGTCACTTTGAAAACAAAGTAATCAAGCTGAATTAAAGAAAAAGGAGTTTATAATAAAGAGAAATCAACATCTAAAAGGAAAGCTAAATAGTGGGGATTTTATTGTTGTTGGGTTTTGGTTTCTTTTTTTTTTTATCAGGCAAGGTAGAGCTTTTACAAACATCTGGTTGGTAAGTATAAGAATGGCCTGTATTGCGACCTGGGCCTTTATTTACTGAATGTATCAGTACTGTGGGGCTGTTTTGTAAAAAGCACAACAAAGTCATTTGGTAGAATGCTGTGAAGGAAGGTGAACTTCTGGTATCTAACACCTTAACAGGTAGTTGAGTGCCACCACTACAGAAAAAATAGTCCTCTTGTGTTTGGGGGTTTTATAGCAATGTCTGAAAGAAAAAAAACAGAAGAGAAAAGAAACTGGGAGGCATTTTTGTAATATGCTTTTAGCAATATTTCACACATTTCTTTTTGACTAGATAGAAACAGTAGCATTTTTAAAAACGTAATTGTTCATTTAAAAAAAATTATTTGTAGTGATTTTAAAATGTTTTCTATGTTTTTTCCATTTTCTTTTCTTGGAATGGTGCTGACTTACAGTCGTTTCATCCCCAGTCTTTACATGCTAACATTGTAATTTCATTTCCCTATCTCAGTAAGAAAACAATTATAGTAAATATCCAAAAAGGAATGCTGTCAAGAAATGGATTTATTCTTCCTTGAGAAAAACAGTGTACAGTTTCAGCTAGACTTGCCAAATATCATCTTCCATATGTGAGACATCATTCCTGGCACCACCTGGTATGAGCAATGGCCATGCCAGATCATATGCCCAGGTTTGTGTGAGGCTGCTGCTGAGAAGTGTTGCCTTGAGTGTCTGCCCCAAGAAATGATGTTCCTATAGCTGCAGCACAAAGTCCAGCTTCTCTGCTCCATGAGACAGCTCCACACACTCCACACTGGGGCAGCCAGCTGTGTCTGGTACATGGGAGCCCAAAGCCAGGGGGAAGTGACAGCGCTTTGCTGCCAAACTATGACACACAGGCCTTACTGCAAGGGAGTGTGAGGCAGCAGTGATTTGTGCGTCTCATGCTCAGAACGCAGAACTGGGCAAGTTTAGTTTAACTTGCGCCCAGGAAGAGCTCCCAGTACATTTCTGGAATTAGAAAGAGCCACCAAATCACTCTGCATGATCTTCCCCAAAACTGTGTGTACCTATGTGATTTGAGCATCTTGACACGCAGGCTTCTCTTGAAAGAGAACCCAACCTCTGGCATGTCAAATAATGACAAGAGGAGGACATTTTAGGTTTGAAACACTTCAGTTGTATATAACTGACTTGTGTGCTTCTTCCTTTAGCTGCTGAACAGGGTCACATCCATTGCTTACAGTGGTTGACTGAAATGGGAGCAGACTGTAACATTACAAATGATGCTGGAGAGACTCCAAAGGATGTAGCCAAGAGGTAGAAGTACTTATTCTGTAGCTGTGACATTTATGTACTTACTGTTTGTATACCAATATCATGTCAGCTTTGTTGGAATTAATCCTGATTTTCAGTGATGGAGAAAGAACAGATCAGGCCAATGAATTCCATTTCTGAGTGATAAGCAAAGCTGTATTGTAGCTATAAAAGGTTTTAATTTTTACTTATTTTAATTTTCTTTTCAGCAAGGTCAGACATAAAAGAGGAAAACTAGCTGATCTGAAAAAGAAGAGTTGTGAGTCAGTATGGTGACAGCTGGCTTTACAAAGTAACTGAGAAATAGTGCAGGCCAGCTGATTTTTGCATTAATAAAAATAATGCAGTTTCTGATGAGATTCGATTAAGAAATCCCACAAAGGAAAAATATATCTCTGATGCAGGAATCATTGCCACAAGATTCCATTGAGGCCGAGCTCACACTATAAGAATACTACAAAAAACAGATACCTGCTCAGTGTGTGTGTATCAGTGCTTCCTTTAATCCTGAAACGCAGATGGGAACGTGGACAGTTTCAGAGTTTCTATCATACATGCGTTTCCAGATGATGGGGATATTTCAGTGTAGGTTTAACTGTTCTCTGTGCAGGTGTGGCCATCTGGCAGCTGTGGGACTTTTGCTGTCAAGAACTGGAGACAGTAACTCTAGTGATGAAGAACTAGATGCAAACAACATCAAGTTTTTTGAAAGACATGGTGTGGAAGGGAGTACAGATGGCAAAGAAGGTTTAACCCTGGATAAAGCAGAGAAGAGGAACGCACGCAGTAAGCTTGTATTCCCATCATTCCTTGTTTGAAAAACTGGTATGATGACATTATAGTCCTGTTTACACAGTTCCTGCCAACTGTTGTGACCTTTCTCTTGTAAGATGAGATAGTTGACAGGATATCTGTACCACTGAGCATTCAAACAAATTGTGGAAAATTAGAAAGCGTAGCAGAGGGCAGTGAGAATTCATACTGATGAAATTGTGTTGGACTGCTGCTTGTTTTTGAGATCTGTTTGCTGTGTGGGTGTCAGCTGTAACTTAGTATTTGCTGAGCAATGTGATTTGTGCTCTGTGTTTGAGAGACTGTTTTCCAGAGTATTGGATTCCAGCATGGCTGTCTTCTCCATGCATTTCACCTATTGGGAGAATTCTGTCTTACAGTAAGGGCCTATTACAAGATTCAAGAACTTCAGCAACTTCTAGAAATTGCCTACAGCAACTACAGACAGCTGGGAGGAATAACTGAAGAGGAGAGGAAGATGAAAAGAGAAGAAAGGAAAGCTGAGAAGTAAGGTCATTTTGACCTTCTAATGTTTGACTCTGTGGGGCCCATTTTAAAACCTTTTTTAAGACTAACTTACACTCAAACTTGGTTTGGCCATTTTGTCTTTCCCATTTACCAGCTTTAACCAGGCCAAAAAGAAATGGACTGCAGCAATTTGTCTGAGCATTTCCAAACTTCTACCACCAGGATCAGCCCCATAGCACAACACAACTGCTTGATAGGTTCATGCTTCTTGCAAAAGATCATCTGTTCAGCCTTCAGGTTTTTCTTTAGTGTATGTGCAGTAGGTCTGATAAATTCTGGTTGTTTTGGTTCTGCTGAGGATGCCAAAGACATGTATGCACTCTAATAAGTCGGAAAAAAGGCGTTAGTGTTAGCATGGCTTGGATGGAATGGCATATGCAGCAGAAATTATGCTACATTTCTCTGTCAAGGGC
>VWZF01004004.1:163870-208056 GCA_013396755.1 Sclerurus mexicanus | reverse complement strand
GGCCACCCCCGGCGGGCAGGGGCAGCCGGGCGGAGGCGGCGGTGTTCCCCCGGGTCGCGGGAGCGCCCGGAGCCCGTGGAGCTCTCCTCGGTCCTGGGGAGCTGAGGCTGTCCGCTCACCCCCTGCCCCGGCGGGAAAGTTACGTGGCCCCCTCCCGCCTCAGTGAGCCTCCGCCTCTGCTCAGCTGCCTCCACTCCCGTTTCCCCCGGCTGTGTGACTGGGTCTAGGCTGGCCGCTCGTCAGAGGGACGTATATCGACCCCCATGTAGGGAAGAAATTTGGTGCCGGTTCTATCACTTTGCCGACCTGGCTTGGTGTGGCAGCGGCTCTGCCTTCTCCTCTCCCCGTCTCCCAGCCACCAACCCGGGGTACCGCTCCGGGACCGCCACCCCGCACCGGAGAACATCCAGCCCCGCTCTGCCGGGCTGTCTTGGACAAGGAGGAAGCCCAAAGAGAGCACAGGGATGAGGGACAAGCTCCCCTGTGGTAAAGCCCTGCGTGGTCCTCGCCCTCTTGGTCCGCACGTCCGTGCTTCCAACAGCGCACAGGGCGCCTCGCTGGAGATCCCCCGCAGTGTTGCCCTCCCCGTCGGACAGCGCTGCAGTGATACGGAATAACGCAGCTATGAGTCACTTACACACGCACACCCATATATATAATACTTATATATGTATGTATATGTATGAACACACCTCCCATACGCACAGGCGGCCGCCTCGGGGGAGCCGCATCTCCCGCTGCCAGGCATCGACCTGCCTCCGCAAAGGCAGAGAGGCTAGAGGAGAATTAACGCAGGAGGAAAAATGAGCAAGAGGGAGCGCAGGGGGAACCACCACCGGAGCCGCTTCTCAGCAACCCGCTCCCCGCGGAAGGTGCCGGGCTCAGCCGCAGCGAGCGCTCCGTGAGCTGCGGGCAGAGGAATCCCGCGGGGGCCGCGACCGCGCAGAGGAACCTCCGCGCCTGCTGGTGTGGGGGAGAGCCAGCCCGTCGGGGGGCTTGTGTTAACTGGGCGCAGAGGGAGGAGCCGTGGCCTCATCCGCATCCTCTGGGGCCTCTTTCAGCTCTTGGAAATGTTTTTCTTCAGTTAAGCTTGATAATGTCGGGGCGGGTGGTCACAAAGTCCGGTAAAAGGAGGCTAAGCCTTGCTTTTCTGTAGCTCCTCCTATAGCCCTTTTCCTGTGTAACTGGTTTAGGCTTCTTGTAATGAAAAGTCATTTTCACAGGCATCTTACAGTTAAGGGCTCTTTTTCAACCAAGCTTTTGCAAATAAAAATATGAGCTTATGAGCTCCTTTTATAAATAATGTGCAGTGAGCCACTGAGGGGGGGAAAGGATTTAAAAAGACAGCTTCATGCAGGTTAAATGCAAAGATAATAAAGTTGCTTTGAAGAATAGAGTTAACTGTTGAGTTGATAAATGCATAAGAATATGCAGAGATAGGTTTTGTACCTAACTGAACAGATTTGTACTTCGGTTCTCATCTATAGATACAGACCTTTATTTTTCCCTGTTTCTTGATACTGTAGAGAGATCTTAATAGCTACAAGCTAGCCAAGATAGCTGCTGTGTTGTGGTTCTACTGAAAGATTGAGTGGTTTGAACTGTCAGTTTTCCTGACAAGACTGAAAAAATAAATTATTACAACTATCCATATAGTAGGACTGGGATAATTGAAATGCATATCTGAAAGTTTAAGTAAGTGAAATGTAATGAACGAAAAAGTAATCAAAGTCAAAGACAGAAGTGAAGTGGAACTGTAAACCTCTTTGCTCATGCTCTGCTGAGAAAGTCAACCCAACACTAGAGAGCAGTTTTAAAACAAAGTGGAAACAAATAACATTTTATCATCTTTAACTATACTCTTTTTAGGGCCAGTCCTACACTCAAATTCCAACAGGGACAAACATCCTCTGTTTTCTGTATTGAAGTTACCTTCACATACTTCAAAGCAGGGTGTAGATTAATTGGTACATATCAAGTTCATCTGTAGGAAGGTCTGACATCTATCATGAAGACCTCTTGATTCTTTCTTCGATGATGAAGAGTAAGATAACTTAAGCAAGAAAGTAAGTTTCATATCACAAGAGGAAGCTGTTACAATTTTAGTGCATGATCTTTCAAGCTATTCCTACATTTATTAGAATATGAAAAGCTTCATCGTCAGGTAGAATATGCTGGAGATGAACTCTACCAAACCAGGTGAAAAAAGTGCATAGTATTTTTCATAATTATCAAACACACAATTCTGTGAAAGTGTGACTGCCAGTTTTACACATAATTAGAAGGTTACATTTGTCTTGTGTTTTTTTTGTTGTTTTTTTTTTTTCAGGCAGCACAACTACAACATAAGATTCTTACATATACAGAAGTCAGATATCAGATAAACTTACAATGTAGTCAAGAACATGAAGCAACATTTAAAGTCAGAGTGGGTGAGCCAGAATTGTTTTTGTGTAGTATGGGGAATGTTAATTAAGAAATTTTGCATAATGAGCTGAGGGTAGATTGGGTCCTGGTTTAGATTCTGCAGTTTCAGCAGCCTGGCACCACTCAAGTCACCAACAAGGATGGAGTGACAAAGGAAGAACAGGATTAAAAATGGAAGAAATAGAGACTAAACATGAAGATAAAATGGCATTTTTTAAAAATATGAAAGAAAGAATGTCACCCAACAAGCAAATGACATCCTTTGGAAAATTGTATTGACTATCTATCTGCAAGAGGTCATTTGTCTTCTTTTTCTTTAGCAAAATTATTACAGCACCCAGTCTCTTTTTCCTTTTTTTTTTTTTCCCCCCTACAGAAAGTATAGCTCACTTTGATTGTGGGCAGGGATTCTGACATTTGGCAGCTAAACACTGGGGCATATGTCTGTCACACATAAGCCTCACTGTGAAAATGCTAGGAAATAAAGAGCAGACAACCAAGGCTTTGAAAAGTGCATGAGAAAAGAAAATACCAGTAGTAGTGGAAAAGTTAAATGAATATATAGGAAAAATGCTAAGATGATTTGGGAAATATAGGGGAGAGCGTTTTTATCCAGCATCACTGCAACATTGGATTTTCTTTTCATGTAGTAGCTCCTATTACTTCTGGGAACACATCATGGCTGATGAGTTATTAGTTGACTCTGTGAGAATAGAATTAATCTATTTTCAATATCCACTTTTGGAAAAGAGAGCAACCAGAGTAGCAAATGTAACACCGTCAAGGACAGGTGTCACACAGTTTACAGTAAGTAGGTCAAAAGGTCATCTATAAGCACATTGGTACTTCCTACATTGAGGTACAAATAAGGAGAACATTCCCAATTTCTGATTACATTGTTTTGTTTTTAGTTTCCATTCACAGCCTTGTAATAATCCACACAAGCATGTCCAGAAAAGTCTGAATATATTCGCTCATTTCCCCACAATAAGTCTAAACTAAGCTCCACAAAAATACTCCATTTACCAGTTTCTGGCACCCTTATATAAAATAATGTGTCATTTGTCACCATGGCTTGTAATCTGAAAATCTGACTGAGGAAATGATGAAGACCAAAATAGCCTTTTACATTCTGTAGGTGGCCAAAAAATCTACATCTATGTTCCATAATATTCCTTGTTGCCTTGTGATTTGTTTCTCAAGAGCTCTTGTCAATCCATTTAAAACCTCCCTCACATAGGCCCAAAGAGAGACATGGGGGTTTGTTCAGTCTGGAACCAAACATGCTTATACATTAAAATCCCTCTTTTCACATGTAAACAAGATATTAGCAATCCCATAAATTCTGCATGAATTTTTACTTTGAAATTCTGGGGGTTTCAAATCATATCAAAGCTTGGAGAATTTAAACCCATATGCATTGAAACCAAACAGCAGAGAACCTCAAGGAAGTGAAACTGTGAAATTCATAGTTTTAATTTTGTTCTTTAATCCCAAATTTTACACACAGCCTGTACATCATGTTATTAGGTACTGTTATTATTTATGGTAGTCTATAATTGGATTGCATCTCATTAATGGATATTTTTAACTTAGAATTGTAACAAAGGATTTTAAGTACTTTCAAGGAAATTATCAGAGTTATCTGCCTTACTAATTAATTCATTATAATCAATTATCATTAATTAAATGGGACAAGTAGCAAAATATAGGCTATAAATAGTAGGATCTAAGAAAACTGTCAGTTATCTTTTTGTGTATTATTCTCAGCTAAAAAAATTAATTTTGCATTATCACAATTATCCTTTCTTCACCAAAAGAAGATAAATTTTTCCTATGTGCATTTAAAAATCAATTTTACACATTGCAAAGTTTGAAATTGCTAATTTTTTCCATTGGAAGAAAAATAACTGAAATAATAAAAGTATCATGTGAAAATAACTAACACTCTGTAGGATTTATAAGTCTCCATAAGAAAACTAAAATATAAGAGATTAATGAGGATGGGAAGTAATTTATTTGTTACCTTCACAATTTTTTGAAGTGGTAACCAGAAGATGAGATGGTGTAATTCAAATATGGGATATAATCTTCAGATAATTTAATTGTCTAAAGCATTTTTAAATATATGTGGATACAGCTGTGGCTTATACAATGATTTCTATGTTCCCAGCATCATTAGTATATACTTGAGACAACTTTTGTGGATGGAATAAAAATCACAGTTTCGCCCCAAAGTTGAAGCCACTCTGCAAAGTGTGGCTTAGGTAAACAATTACGCCCCTTATAGATTATCCCTTGCAGATGGGTATTAGGACATGGTCTGCCCGGCATCCTCAGCCTGGCCCAGGAGTGTGCCTGTGGGAGGATGAAGGGAGCAAGGGCTATTTAATCAGTAAATGTTTTCAGATGGCTCAGTATTTTTGTCAGACTTGTAGCTCCCAGGGAGAAGGGATTAAAAGAAGCTGCTTCATGGCTGCCAAAGAAGTGGAGGGGTAGTTCTGCCTATGGATAAATGAAGCAAGCCTTCCCACCTGGAGCCATCACAGCATCCCTCCAAATCGTCAATAGGAAGGACAGCTGCTTCAGCTCAGATTTGCCTCCTCAGTTCCACAACAGCAATGTGGTGCTTCTGTGAATGAATTCAGTGTTTGCTGTAATGCAAAGAATGGCAGCTGTACTGCAGAGAAGGGTATGTAGGTGTCTCTTGGTGGGAGGAACATGCTAGGTATATGTATGCTGAACACCGCATGCTGATACTGAGTGCATATGAAAAAGTAATAGCATGGCCTACTTTGACTATCCTGTAAAACCTATGTCATTTTCTGTCACAATGCATGAGGTTTGCATGCATGACCTAACCCTTGAGAAAATCATCTGGGCTGTAGTAGCTGTACTACTGGCTGATGTTTCTTGAAGAAGCTGACTCCAGCTCAGAACTATGTGACTCGTAAATGAGCCAAATATTCCAGATCCTTAGTTGCTGCCTTTCAGCATTGCCTTTTTATCAGTCTTGAAGTTTTAAGGGTTTTCCCACCTCCCTAGCTCTGGAGTAGCAGCTCAACACCTGTGAAATAGTTCCCAACATCACTGTATTCATCTCCCACCACACTTTGGTGCCATGTGCTGTACATGAACATGGTTCCTACATAGCTTCCCATAGTCCAGTTTCCTAGAGCTCTGTGACTCTCATCTTTGCTCAGCCCTCATCTCCAATTGCACAGCCCTTTCTTCTCAGCACAGCCTGTCCCTGCCTTTAAGCTTTCTTGGTTAGCTGTCTATCAGAAAAGACATTGTTTCCCATCCGGGTGTTTTTTCCATGGTTTATAGAGACCAAAAGAGAGATGAAGGACAATAGTAGAAATGCAATTAAAAGCACTCTTTTGGTTTGGTTGTTGGGGTTTTTTTAATAAGTAGACTACTTTTAGTCACAATAAACATGGTGTTATCTACTAAACTAACCATCTGGTGGTGTCTAACAAAACTTAATGTTGTCTGCAAATTCTCTGCTTTGCTCTGATACCAATGACATCACCAGCAGACCTTTATATGCTTCCTTTATCCATTCCTTGGAAGGACCACACCTGGGGACTTTTGTACTTTGATGTGCAGCTCCAGAATAGCTCTTCTGAGCAGGTTGCAGCTGAGGGCTTTGTAGGATGTACACCTTCCTGGGGTGTGTCAGGGTGCTGTGAGGCTCAATGGCTCCAAGGGGACCATGCTGGTATAGTGACAAAGGTCCAAAGTCAAGCTGGGAAAACAACCCAGATCAATAAGGCCTCTAGCCAGGCACGGGCATGAGAGAACTACCAGCAGGCAAGACTATAACATATGCCTGTGTCCCACAGCAGAGACTGATGGCCCTGAGCAGAGCTGAAATGAGGTTCTGGTCCCTGGCAGAGGTGAGTAGAGTAAGGACTGGAAGTGCCCTCAGGGTCCTTGTGGTTGATTCAAATAGAAAATATGGTTCACCTGTACTTCACCTCTTTACTTCTGCAGCAAACCTACTCCTGGACATTCCTATTGCAAAGGTTTGCTTCATCTGCATGTGCCAGATCATCACTCATTACAAAAACATGAAGGTACCAAGCTGAAGCTCTGATACAGCATTTCCCAAGAGCTGTTGATTCCAGGGCAAAGCAAGCCTTCATGCAATTGCAGCACTATTTTCCTCACAGATTNCGTGTGGCTGCCGTTGGCTTTTGGCAAGGAGCCAACTCAAACCTCAACAACCACCCACAGCATCTCATTCAGAAGTCATGAACAAGGGTTTTTTTAATTAGTATAAGAAACACACAAAATGTTTCTCATTTTTACATAAGGAAAAACATTTTGAGGTGGTACCTTTGATGTATTCCTTCTGAGAGGCAATAAGCAGCAATGAATTTGGCTTATCCACCTCTACTTGTCTTTCACAGTAATAACCTGCCTTACAAGTATTGTCCCTATAAATATTATCTATTTTTAGCATTTTTCACAGAAGTAAAGCGAGAGATGGAATAAACATGGTGGAGTTTTTTCAAGTTATAGGTGAAATCTGCTAAAACTAAGAAGGACATTTGCATCCTCTTAGCCCCATATCAGTTATCTAGTCTTGCTGCCTGCATTATCCTACCCTTTCCTGGAGAAAACTCCCCTGAACCAAGCATCTGTGGGAAAGCTTTAGTCACAATTACAGACAGAAAAGAAACAAAATTAATGTATTATATATAAATTTAACCAAACACTTTAGCAATTTTATAATAAAAAGAAGAAAAACAACATTGAGAAAAGTGTTGCAGAACTATAGCCTTAAAAACTTGATTCTGCATTTAATATTCCATTTTCTCTAGAAACAACATGTATCCTATTTTCTGCCCTTCCTGACATGGGAGTTGATTTCAGATGATCAACTTCCCTCTGAATTTCAGTCGCTGACTTTTGCAGATGTTCCTGGTTTGTGCCCACTAGTTATTCATTGTCTCATAAAGGCACTTTTCTTTCTTTTGCTACAAGTATTTGTGTAAAAATAATTTATTCTCTGCTGTATTTAATTCTATATTATATATTTTTATATATAAAATATATATTATAGATATAATTTTATATATAATATTTCATTATATATTCTCTTCTGTATATTAAATTTTAATGTATATTTTAGTATACTGCGTTATCATAATTAAAGGTTGACTGAGAAAAAACATAAGTACTATTTAAATAAACAAAATTAATTTATTTATTGCTTTCAGAAGAGTAAATTGACTCAAGTATATTCTGAGTCTGTTTGTCCCTTAGTAATACCTCTCAAACATGATCTGATATTATCTGCAAATGTGATGAAAATGGCCATAATTAAAGATGTACTCAAATATTAATTACAGCTTGTTCATGATGAAAACAAACCACTTGTCAGTATGCAATAGCTGAACGCTGTAGTTTTTAAAGGTTAATTAGCCTTCAACATGGGTCTCAAAAAAAAAAGAGTAGATGTGCATCTCAAAACAATCTTATTTTGCACTGCATATTTTGCTTAGAGATTAAGTATAAATGGGTCACAGATCTATCTATTTAATAACAAAGTTATTAAATCCTTGGCAAACCCCATCATGGGTAGGGTTGCATGGCTATGAAAAAAAATATTAATTCCTGGCTTTTTTTTCAGTGGCAGTAATCAGTGATTCAGATTTTATGCCAACATCACTATGAATGCTTTAAAGAAATGCTTTAAAGAAATGTTAACTCTGTCTTTCACTTAATTTTAAAAGAAAATAATGAGTTAACCTTTGCAGTTAACATTTTTTTCCATTGTTGATAACAGCTTTTAAAAGACACAAACATAGAACCCCACATTTTGTATAAACCTTGACAAAAAGGTAGCAGTGTTCTATACATATGTAATACATGCATTTTAGAAGTTGAATGATTGTGAAATCCATCAGTTATACTGGTCAAGAAATGGGGAAAATGTTCATTTTCACTTAGTAGGAAATGCTGTGTTGATAACATTTAAAATTTTCCAGACAACTAAAAAATTCATAAAAGCTCCCTTAACATCAGTTAAAACCTTTATAATGTTTTCTTCTTTAATTCAGTATAGTGAAATTAAAAGTAATTTGTAACCAGAGGAAAAAAAAAGTGTTTTCTCTTCTGATAATATCCCTTTGTTTTGATGCTTACATCAAAATACAGTTTTGTCAATCCGACTTGATGCCACTGTGGCTCACCACCAAAATGACAAATTTTATAAATTAGCTTTTCTGCAACAGAAGCATTTTGTCAAAAAAAAAAAGGAATAATTCTGTTTATAGAAGAGAGTCTATGTACCAGTCTATGTACTGCTCATGCAAGGTGTTTCGACTGATTGACACCTGAATCTAAGCTAGTATTGATGGGTGTTGATCTATATCAAAACTTCTCTGTGCCCTTGTATTAAACTGAAGGCTGCACAACTTTGTGCAGCAGCTCCCATACAGAAGTTGATGTACAGTTGCCAATAGCCAAATCATTTACTTTCAACACCTGTGCTGACTACTTCTTACAGGTTTTACATTAGCATCGTGGCTCCCTCTCCTCTGACAGAAAAGAGTGTTAACCTGAATCTGTTTCATGGACAAAGAGGCACATTCTGACAAACTGAAATACTGAGAAAAATAAAAAGAGTTGAAGCTGAAATATGGTAATTCTCATTATAAAACTTATTTCTGATAAAAAGAGAGAGGTTCAAGTAACAGACACAAATGTAACATATCCTTTGTGTTCTTTTTGGTACATCAGGAAAAAAGACTGTCTTATCTAAATTATGGTTTTTGCTTTTGGCTTCCTCTGGTCACGAAATGGTTTAATGCTCCCAGATCACAGAGAAGAATCACTTAGGAGATACTCCACAGTCTCTTGTGCTTAAGTACACTATTATATCTACAACCCAGACATGAAGATCCTGTCAAGAGGCTCTGAAGACTGACATATGGAGTTAAAAAGGATCTTAGAAAACCTCTTACATCTGTCTGGCAAACTCAGATTTATGCCCATCGACCCTCCTGAACCTGATATTCTAGTCTGGGCAATAATCCAAGATCTTTCATGAAACTGCATTCCCCCAAGCCTCCTTAATATCACCAACTCTTAGATAATGGAGCTTAATGTCTCAAGACACCCTGAGATCTTTTAATCCAGAGCTATTCCTATGTTATGGGCTTCACTAAGCTGCATGCTTCTCAAATAGTAACAGCTCAGATGCTGTCTTCAGTCTGATTTCTTTCAATATCATAGTGAATCTCTCCTGTCCACTGTTGCTCATTCAGAGTATGAAAACATGAATATATATTTCCACATTCTACCCAGCTATGTCTGAGACTCCAAGAAGGAAAGAGCAATAGTACAATAAAGAATTCTTCATAAAACTGGGAATAATGATGGTAATTTTTTTAATAGCAGATGGTGAGGATCATGGGATGCTGTGTGTATGCATGCACATACACAGTACGAGTCACTGAAAATCAGCAATCTGGGCTCTACTATTCTAAATACAGCAAAATACGGTAAAAGAACCCTGAAGTACTGATTGCTAAATTGTTAGTGTTGTTCTCATTAGGTGTCTTCAATTCACATGTAAATAATGAATAAAACCATTACTTAAAAGAATGTATGCAACATGAAGTATTGATATCTAATGATATCTGATGAACAGGCTTTGTGTTTCAACGATCACCACATTACTGTCAATTTATGCCATCTATGTATTGTAAATCTATGCACAGATATCTTTCAAAATATCAAAATGCCATGTGGAAAAAAATGAAGTTGGAAATGTTGAAAAGTACGTGGAGCTGTGATAAAGTGTGTTTAAAACATAAAAAACCAAAAATATTAGACTGATGGCTCTTATGGGCACATTCTTTACCAACAGTCATGCTTGCAGACTCTGGTGGGCAGGCCCCAGCAACTCTGAAGAATATACTTTATTGCATAATCTCAGGATTGAGACTTCTCTAAGTATTAGCAAAACCAAAAAACAAAAACAAAACAAATCAAAACTACTTGTCCTTTTAAAACTTCCAATTATAACTTTATTAAATGTTTCTAACAACTTGTTTATATTTAAGAAATGGCTTTTACAAGCAATGTCTGCTCAATGTGTGTGACACAGATGTAGTTCCATATAAGTGTGTTTTAGGTAAGAATTCTTTCAGATTACACAATGGACATTCATTTGGGATTATCACTCAGCATTATTACTGTGAGTTCATACATTAATCCCACCAAGCCCATCAAAGAAAAAACATTGAAAATTTAAAATTGCTACTGTTTCTCTAAGTCACTGCTATGAAAGACTTGATCAATTAGAAATTTTACAGAAAAGTCAATTATGTTTATTACAGAGTTCCCTATAGTAAAAGCAGTACTAAAAGAAACAATGCTCTGTGTGGTTTCCGTGTAAGTACTTAAGACTAAGAAAAGAAATTCTGCTCCATGACTATTGAGAAACTGCTCATTACTTTTCTTTTTTCACATGCTAAAAATTAAAAGGGAAGCTCATATTTGTTTCTAAGATTTTGGCAAAAACTGCTAAAGACAATGGAAATTATTTTCCATTTATACATAATTGTCTGATGGTCTGAACAAAGGAAGTATTAGTTTACTGATCTATTTGGTTTGGGAGATGGAAAACCTGGTCCCCTATTATCAAGAAGAGGGGCTTAACAGGAAACCTTCACTTACACCATTTCTCTGATTACCAAGCAACAGGCTTCCTCCTGTTTCAAGATCACATTTTATAGTCAAAATGAGCATTTCAAAAGAATTTCAATTAGCAGAAAGATCCACTTGTTCCAAAGTGGATAAAAACAAATCCCCAAACCTCAGAAGTTGCTGTGAAACAGAATTGTTGTCAGCTCTGCTATTACCCACAGAGGGCTTTGGATCAGACCCATTATGCCTTTAATCTCTTTATGCATCTCCCACAAGCAGAGGACAAAAATGAAAATGGAAAGCCCTGTGCATCAGTGACCTAGATGAGACTACTGAGTTATTAGCTAGAACAGTAAATTATCACTGCCCAAGTTCCCCTTTTACCAACAAGTGCCAACAGGAAAAGAAAATATAATAGGAAAATAAGTGTAGGGCAGAAAGTGAATATCTATTTTCTGATAGAAAAATGTACCAAAAAAGTATGTAATGTTTTATCTCTATTTACTGGCAAACCCTGAAAAACTGGAAGCACCACTGCTACCTCTTAGTTCCCAATGTTATTTGCTAAAAATCTATGAAAACAATGTAAAGCACAGCAAAATGTTAGTCAACTGGGCTTTGGAACTGCTTGTGAAAGGTATGAAAACCCTTCCTCTTTCAGAATGGGACGACATGGGTTATGTTCTAGCCAAGTTTATAGCCTTCCTGTAATTTAAAGACCTAGCTCATTGACTTCTGTGTGGAGAACACTGATAAGTATCTGTGGGGGTATAACGGATAGATTCTTTCCTTCTTAAGAATCTGAAAACCATTTGTACATCTTAGCTATAGACAGATACATAAACTAAGTCACTGTGATGGCCAATGTCACTGTTGGACTACCTGTCAATTTTTTTTTGCATAATGTAATCACTGCAGCAAGTCCTTGTACTTAGAAGATGAGGTACTCACCTCATGAGCACCCGAAAGTATAGCAAGTACTGGTTTCTTTTTATTGATGATCATTGTGCATTTATTAATTTGGTATTTGATGGACACAGAGAAAGGAATGTAAATGGCTATAGTAGAAAACTGAAAAGTGGCTACTACCATTGTGATAATAACTGTCACAGCTGCCTTGTTATTCCATTTCAAAACCTGTAAGATAGTAATAATGTCAGTGTTCATCCCTCAGATAAAGGAATTGTATGGGCAGAATATCCTAGAATTATATTTTCCTGTTCTGTTTAATAAACACTGTAAGTGTTCTACCTCTTTTATCTACTTGCTTCAAAATGTTAACAAAATTAAAGTTGTCCTGCTGTTTTGCCCAAAAGAGTAATTTTAATTCAGATGTCAGCAGTGATATCTGTTGTCCAACAAATGAGAAAAAAGGCAGTATGTTCCAAATCTTTTTAAAAAGAATTTGAATATGATTGAATATGATCTGTAGATAAGGATTCTGTGTTTTGGAAAGGACAAAAAAAAAAGAATGAAACAAATGATTCAGTATCTGTAGAAGATGCAATAGGAGCAATAAATAAATAATATCACCAGGAGACAAATGTGCTTTTTTTGATTATGCATTTTGTCCACAGCTTTAAGCAATATGTCTGCTATCAGAACACATTCTTTCTCTAATGAGTAATATTGATCTCTATCATTATAAAAGCCAGTCAAGTCTCACACACAGACATAGAGATAGCCATACACGTGGGTGCAGCTCTATGCATAGTGTTCATGCACATACATGCAAAAACATCTATGTATTACATATTAACCCTACACATTTATAAAACCTTTTTGGTCCTTGAAAAAAATGTTCAATGTACCATTCTTATTAGAAGATGTCTGAATTATCCTGAAGTTATACAGACAGAAAATGAGATTAACCAAATCCCTTGACTCTTGCTTTTACTGCCTTTTGTTTTAACCTTGTAAAGTGGATGTTGCATTTACAAGGGTTTACTGGTTCTATATTTTAAAGAAAGAAAAATGTCTCTGCAGTCCTGCTGTCAGAGTACTGTAGCACGTGCACTTAGGCTCTGTCTAAACAGCACAGCAGATGAGCATCCTTGCATGCCTGGGGTCCCAATCCTCTGACACCCTGATCAGAGATGGGTGATGCTGCTCCCTCGGTCCTGATCACCCACCTGCTTTTTCTTACCCATGAAGAGGAGGACATAGTGCAGTGAAAGAAGATTAAGGTGACGGTGCACTTCTGGGTCTGACTCTGATATTATATGAGGTCCTGCAGTACAAATACCATCTCTGAATGCCTACTGGAGTCAGTGGGAATTTTTGAAGTAAATACCTGTCTTGAATTCTCCATATGACAGCAGAGGTTATAGAAAGAAAATTTTTAACTGAGGAAAAGTATACTTACACTAAACCACAAGCAGTCCTATTGCCTTAGGCTCTGAGAATCATCAGAGTGGTTTAAGACCAAGAGCTGTATTTTTTATGTCATATATATTAAATTTTATATTATTTCAGTTGGTCTTTTGAATTTGACCATTTGCACCATGCTAAAGCTTGGAACTGGAAAAAAACAACAGGCAGAAATTTGAAATATTTGTCATACTGAGAATACATTTCAGTTTCATCAGATTACAAATTTCAAACGGAAGTTAATTCCATTAAAATGTTTTTCATCCTAACAGTATGTTAATTTTTAAATAGCAAACAGAATGGGAGATAAATTACTAATTGTTATTCAGCAATGAGTCTATTAATTTCAAATCCCAGTGGTGATCAGAATAGTCTGTAATGTTGCTGAATATATCAAAAATTACCAAAAATAATTTATTTTCATGGTTGCCAGGACCCAGTAATATATATGTTATTTTGGTCAAAATTTATACAGTTGCTTCTGTCTAGATAGATAATTAAAACCCAAAAGTGAAGATAACTCCCAACTGATGCAACATTTTTTCTAGATTTAGGCCACATCACTATAAACAGTATTTGCTATATTTAATGTCTTTTTTGACCTGATTTTATAATTGTCATACTGGGCTCTCCAGCTATCACACTACTACCTCATTCCATTTTGTTAAGAAATCAAATAGTCAAATAGAAGTAAATGTTAAATCCAGATGAGATCTTTTTATTAGTTTATTAGCTATGCAAAATCTGCAACTCCTGTGACCATTCATGTTCAATAATTAAAAAAAAATTATGATCTGTTTCAGGACAGGTCTCTGAACAATTTCAAATGGAACACTGTTAAAAAGGGAACACAATCTGATTGATTAAAACTTCTCCAGTGACATAGAGCAGCTTGGCTGAGCACAGCTTATGACTTTATTAATGCAACATATGCACTATTTTGATTTCATATGCACTAGTTTAATTTCAGGGAAGCCTTTTGTAGCAAGTAGAAGTCCCTAAATACTTACCCATAAGGCTGCTTATGGCAGGCTGCCTAAATTGCATGAGGATAGTCTGTGTCTCAGTGCACAGAAATACCCCCTTTAATAGTACAACCAATTAAAATTGAGATAGTGTATGACAGCTGTAAAAATTGTTAATAATTAGAATCCAGCAAATGACTGCTGTATCTTGATTCTGATCCCTGTACAGTCATGAGAGTATTTCAGATTAAAGGTAAAGGGAGAAGAAAGAAGGTTTGATTTGAACGTGTTGCCTCTGGGAAAACAGTAGTGGAAATAAGAACACAAATGGTACGTTTTTTTCCCTGGAAACTTGTCAATAGTTGTATTACAGCCAAAACTAGAACTGTCAGATAAATGAATCATTAAGAATTCAACTTCAAGACAGGAAGTTAAATTTTTCTGCAGATGCTGAATAGCAAAGACATGCTGAAAGAGGAGCAGGTGACATTAGTAATAAATGTCTATAAGCTTCTTTGCAACAAGGATGGAAGAATACCAGCTACCAAGTGGAGTGGATGGAAAAGTACAATTGTGGATGGAAAAAGTCTAATTGTCTTTGGTTTGAAAAGACGTGCCTTCACAAAGCATTTTCCTCCTTTAAGACCTATCAAAAGCTTACAGAGACAATCATACAAGTCTATGTCAACAGAAAATTTTAAATACTTGTCCCACCATTTCTGAGCCATGGTTATTTACATCATAAAGTGTGCTGGTTTGAAGGTAAACTGGCAGGAGAAACAGACCCACCATGAGAGAGATTATAAGTCAGAGTCACAATTTAATGAAAGGTATTACAATAAATACACTGACAGAAAGAGAAAAAAAACTGCTTTCAACTCACCAAAACCCAGCAGTATAACCCAGTGTCCCGGGGCACAAGCCCAAAGGGGTTTGTTAGCCCTTGTGCTGAGACCCACAGGGTTTCCCCAAGTCTAAAGCAAAAGGAAGTGAAGAACCTGTTGGTGCAGATGATGGCTGTGGTCTGGGCAGGAGTGGTGGCTTCCTCCTGTCAAGGTCCTGCTGCTCCTCTGGATCCAACAAGTAGCCCCCAAGGTCTTCTTACACCCGCTTATGTATCTTCAGGGATCACCCAGTCCCTCCCCCAGGGCAGGGACTCACACAATGGGTGATTAACTCTGAGTCATGGGGTATTGTTGAACCGTTGATGGCCCATTAGCAACCACGCCCCCTCAGGCTGGGTGTGAAGGTGTTAACGACTCTCTGGGCGGCTGCTGCAAATGGTCCATTGTTCTTGGGAAATGAATAGAGGGGGTAGAATACATAGCTTTGATCACCCACACACAGTGATAACTGGTCCCACCTGCTGAACTAGGACATAAGGGTAAAAACAACAACCAAAATTTGTAGGATTTGGAACTATAACATCTGCTTTGTTTCTAGTAAAAAAGGCAAACCTCCATCCATTTGAGTCTCGTTTAAGGTACCAAATGGTTGACTTTCAAAACAGAATGTAATTATCTCATAGCTACTCTCTGGAAATTCTGGCACGAATTAAACCCAAAAATACATATACAAAGTTAGATTAAATATACCTAAGTGCCTACAATGTGAAAAACCATTGATTACAGCAATCCATCTTGCCAATATCTTTTTAACATTTTACACAATATACGTAGGTAGAAAATCATATCAGAAGTTGGTAGTAAGACCAGTAAGAACTTTAATACCTAGGGAGAAGAAAAAAACAAAACCAAAAGAATCCCATTAAAATTGTGTCAGATAATATTATTGCTCAGAAATGGCAAGGAGGTTAGGTGGACAATAATCACTTGACAGTAAAACCCAGATTACTTTCAACTGCAGTTGCATTTCACATGTCTAACTTTGAAAGCAAAATACCTCAGCAGTAGACTCTGTTAACAATGTGACTAACTATTATCTATGCAAGATTTGAATATCTGTTTTCTCAGCTAGAAATGACATTACTATTCCCTAGACCATAGAAGTCCACCTCCCATTTCTTTGCTCTGAGCTCATATTAGGAAGGGAACAAAAATAAACATACTATTATACTATTAAACATAATCATTAATTATACAGTGATTTTTAAACAAAGTCCTTGAACATTCTCTTTGGAATGACAGGCAAATATAATTAAAGCTTAGCAGAAAAGACTTCTTCTGTGTTTTCAAAATCAAAAGCATGAGAAAAAAACTAGTTTTCAAATAGCATAAAGATGTGAAAAACCTTAGTACAAGACAAAGTACTTGATATCCAACTTTGCAGAGGGTAACTCTCACTGACAAGTGGCTGATTATACTGAGCAGCTTTCTTAGAACGGAAGTACCAACTCAAATCTGAAAAAACTTGGACTACAATGGGAACGTGGTATGAGGCAACCTGATAAACTGATCTTTTGTAAAAAAAAATCATTTTTGGAATTCAAAACCAGGTCTTCTTGATTTTTCCCTTGACAGCTATGAAAATAGAGGGTTGTGAATGCACAGTTAGTTTCATTCAAATATAGGAAACCAGTTCATCGAGATATTGGAAATAACAGACTCTGTTCCATGCCAGTTGTGCTGAAAAACAAAATTCTAGCTTATATCTGTGGATATTACTGATCTGTGGAAAAGAATTTCATTCAGTTTCTCATCTAAAGCTGTAAAGGGATTTCCATACATATTTATTCAACTATAAGAATTTTGTTTGTTCTTTCCAGAAACTAGCAATTAGGACTACAAAAGCATAACAGAGTGTCGGGCTACACCTGCCTGTCTCCAGCAAACCAGCTACTCTGGTGATAATGGGTACCCAGTGTGGAGTGTGTGGCTGCCAGGGTGGAAGGCAGTCTGCAGGATGCAGGTGCTCTCATCTTGCTTCTGCCCACAATCCCCTCTGTACTCAGGAGTCCACACAGTCACCAAGGAGGCTAGAATGAATACATCTCAAGCTAGTACTGGCTTCCACAAAGAAAGAGAAAGCGATCCTGACAACAGTGAGGTGTAGAAAGCAGCATCTGAACACAGTGTAGGTTATGGCTCATTTTTGCATCACTCAGTAATTTTACTAGCAGTTTTATACTGTCAAGGTAATGAGTCCCTATGCAAGATATGTTATTCTGGTGTGGGATATTGCATTTAGCTAAAGTATCTGGGTTGCACATGAAACATCAGTGTTTTCTAGAATGAAGGCAGTGTATGAAATGGTATGAAACACCACCTAGTTTTTCATAGACAATCCCTATACGTGAAAAAGAAAATAATTGCGGTAACTTATTTATCTCTTTCTGGTAACATTGTAGTAATTGTCCTTGAATCAAAGGCATTAGAAAATGAACTCTGGCCAGCCACTGTAATATTGACAACATAAAAGTATCTCTTCAGTGGATTTTTTCTTCTTTTTTTTTTGTTGTTTGTTTGTTTGTTTGTTTGTTTTTGCAGCCTTCTCCATTACATTTTATGTGCTAATTGTTGGAAAATTCAATTTCATTGTGATCATCTGTGTAATATTCAGTGTTACTGTCTGCTAACAATGCAAAGAGCTCACATTTTCCATGGCTTTCCAATCAAATTAATAGAAATCCTCAAATTGTGGATTTTTCCAGAAACATTTATAAATGCTTGTCACATATCTATTTTGCATTTCTGTCATATGAGGATTTTGAAATTCTATTGATAAAAATGGATCTGATCTGTTGCTGTGTATAGCTCAAAGAATTTCAATATGAAGGCAATAGGTGTTCTGAAAATAGTCCTAATCAAACAGATTGATTAGAAAATTTAACTTCTACAAGCAAACAAACAGGAAAGAGTTTCACACATTGGTCCTAATTTTAGCACAAAGTTACGTTACCCAGGAAAGGTAAGAAGACCTTTTGTATGTAGAAAAGATGGGGGAACTAGCAGAATTAAAGCACTCTCTGAAGAACTGAAATATGAATATGCTGGTGTACATAACATGAATGTCAAGAATGAGAGCCAATCTAGATGAAAAGGGGAAGTAAGGTAATGTGGAGTTGAAAATACTATAGAATGAAAATCAGGAATAATGATCAGTGAGCACTTAGCAATAGTCCAGACAAGAAAAAAGCAACCACGAGCACTTGGAAGATGCCACATACCTCATTTTATGCCCATGTCTCTCATCTTGTTTATTTACATACCACCTTGGAGAAAATAATAATCCAAATACTACTACTAATAAGAATAATGATAATTTTAATGAAAAGGACTGAAAGAAGGAAGAATAAAACCCAAGACAAACAAATAATGTCCAATAAAATCACTCACTGTCCACTGACCCATGTCCAGCCTGTTCCCGAACAGCAATCACCCCTCACCATCCAACTCCCCTCAGATTATATACTGGGACTGACACTCTCTGGTATGGTATATCCTTTCGGCCAGTTCAGATCATCTGTCCTGGTCATCTTCCCTCCCAGTTTATTGTGCACATAATCACTGGCAGTGGAAGTCCTTGACTTAGGGTAAGCACTGCTTATCAACAACTAAAACTTCATTATGTTATCAATATTATTCTCATCCTAAATCCGAAACACAACAATGTAGCAGCTATTAAGAAGAAAATGAACCCTATCCCAGATGAAACCAAGACAATATTAATTTGGTACAATGTTAGAGCCTGAGAAGTCTGGAGGGATTAATAACTGAGACATGATCTTCTTCCAAGTTTCTTTGTATCGTTACAGAATAGAATACTGCAATAGTTCCTTCTTTGTATTTTTAAGCAGTAACTTATGTCAGTGAACAGTGAGAAAAGGCATATTCTGTATCATCTCCCCTATTTCAGACAGCCTAAGGTACATGTGTACTACACACTGTTTAGTTCTTCAGTTCTTTTTCAGGTCCTGGTCCTGACACATGAGCATTGGTTCACCCCTAAGCTCTCTTTTATTATGAAGCAAAAGTTTCTACCAAAACAAAGCCTAGGCATGGATTGTTCAAGAGGTATTTTCTACATGACATTTTAGAAAACAAGTGACTAAAGTTCAGTTCCGGTGGCTTTACTCTCTCCTCCCACACAATGCCAGCAGCTTGTGTATCCCTGCAGTCCTGCATGCTCCTAGTTCACAGCATAAATACCCCATTGTTTTAGAAGGTACCACAGACCTTACATTGTTTGGCACATTTCAGACTGGGGAAAAAAAAAGTCCACAAAAATAAAGAAAACTGTGCCTTAGAGTGGCAGTGGCAGTCCCTGAAGCTCACAGAGGACCCCCTGCCAAGCTTTTTGTAGTTCAGGTTCAGCTCCCAGTCCACATAGCCTGACTGAGGATCTGTTTCTAAGGAGGATATGTGGGTATGGATACTCTTTAGGATGTGACTTAAAAAGATAGTCCACAATGTGCCTCAGTGGCTGCTCTAAAAATACTATCAACAGCTCTGTAACCCATTGTTTTCACCACAAACTAGTATACTCTACAGTTCTGAGTCTCTTAAAGGCACTATGTTAAATGATGATGATGACAAAAACACTATTATTATTAATAATAATAAAAATATAATATTATAATAATTATAGCAGTATTATTATTAATACTAATACTAGCACTACTGCTACTAATAAAGAATATCTTGCTTTTTCCCCCTTTATTTCTGAGCAGGATATACATATTAGGATGAAGAATCCCAAGTGGCTTTAAGCCTTGGTTTCAAAAGTGTTTGAATCTTTTCGCAGGCTGTCCTCTTTCACAGATTTCAATGGGACTGGAATAATGTATCTTCATGTTCCAGGCCATTGAATCACTTCCCTCAAAATGTATGATCTTATTTAATTATCTCACGGAGATATATGCTTATTCCTGTTCAAACAACTCTGTATTAAAGCAAATAAGAATATCAGGAAACTTCAATTACATAAATTACTCCAAGTCTTTGATCCCCCTAGATGACCATACACATAGTATTCATAATATCATGATTTTAGACCCTTAATATGTACCCAGTAAATAGTGTAGAGTCCATCATAAGTGCAACTGGAGTTTTCTGAAATCTATAGCTACCACTTGCAGTCTACTAATGATGGAATCACAGGACAGTCCAGGTTGGAAGGGAGGTCAAAATCTGGTCCAACCTTCCATTGAAAGCGGAGCTCAAATGAGATTCTCAAGCACCCTGTCTATTTATCTAAGTATTCATTATTCACCTTAGTGCCCAATAATGCAGTATAAATCCTAAACCCCAATGTATTCTAAGCAATATTTCTGAGTCTCTGTTGCATCACATATTTTGAAACATATATTTCTATTTTGGTTTTGCTGTTGTTTTGTTTAATTGTTAGTCTCAGATTATGGGGATACCTTCAGATGGTTTGTCCTGATTATCACATGTAAGGAATAGCTGCAGCTCAGAGATGTGATTTCTTGACTAACCTAAGTACCTAGCCACTTCCATTTAACTCATACACCTAGACTCAGAGGTAACTTTGAAAACTTAAACCCTATCCTCAAAATGAGTTTTTATAAAATTCATTAGCATCAAACTCAATAGAGTACATCAACAACCACTTTTAAAACATAAATTATTAAATGCTTCAGGTGAGTCAGGGTAATTCATGTTTTTAACTGCAGCAAATTTAACTTTTCAAAATATGTTGAACATATTTTAATTGGACTCACTGTGGCAATGCTTGAGGCTTTGATAAAAATTCACAACTACAAGACATAAACAACACTGATAAATTCACTGGGTAACAGGCTGAAGTGAAGAACAGAAGTGAAATTTCAAAATGTGAAAGGCCTCCAATTTTGTGTCTCTGTCTATTAATAAATCCATGGTTAAAAATAAAAAATTATATTTCTAGGAATGATGAAAAAAAGAGATCACCTCTTCTCTCCATGGGTAAAGCACAATATTCAGAAAACCAGAGAAGAAATTAATTATAATTATCAGATCTACTGAATTAATTAAACAGCCAGGAACAGGAAATTTGCACATAATCCCTGCCAGATTCTGTGTGTCTATGCGGCCTGATTTTCAATTCTGTTACAAGAATAAGTCCATGAAGGTAAATTGTTGAAAATGAGTATCATTTTTAATCTTACTGTCCTCAACTTCCCTTTGTCCTACACATGTAGTCCTTTGAGGAATGAAGTATTCAGGGACTTGCAGTAAGAGAACCATGAAATATATGTCTGGATGTCATAAACACATTTCACCGCTGGGGGGAAAAAAAATTGACTTTCATGAGAAAAAGGAAGAGCTGTGACATCCTGCAAAATAAAAAAAACAGCCATTTGTGGAATGCAGGGAGATACCAAGAAGGAAAGCAAAGTATCTTCCTAGGGCTTCCTTGTCTTTAAGCTAGAAATGAGATAGAAGAATTAATTAAATACTGATGGTTATATAAATAAGCATTTTATGTCTCCTTAAATGGTGAACAGGATGGCATTAAAAAAGTCATAATACTCTGAACAAAACTCCTGCAATGATAATTTCATCTAGTACATTACCTCATAAAAAACACTCCATTTGTGTGAGAGAATTTTGCTTCAAATTTAAGAATAGTGTGGGTGTATACAAAACAACAAAGAGAGCTACACTTCTGCTACTCTGTCAAAAAGCTTTAGTGGAAAATCTCCTCCGAGGATATTAATTTAGACATTTAAATGTTGAAATATTCTGAGATTTTCAGCCAACCATTAAAGTTCATTAGAGTGCTGAATGCTGCATGTTCTGCATCAAGTGACAAACTTACCACTTTCAAATGTTTATCTTTATTAAAATTTCCAAGATAAATTTAGTGTATACACTTCCAAAATCTATTATCAGTCAGAACAAATTCAAGAGAAGCATCAACATCTGGATTAGATAATGAGGAATTAAATATCAAGTAATTGTAATATAAGCAGCTGTTAAAATGAGTCGTGTCATCATAACAGTCTATCACTTAATTTCCCTTGGTCCAGGTAATTACAAATTGTTAAACAAGTGCATAAATTTAAATACTTTCCTAAAGTAAAGTATTCTCTTGAATCAGGGCTCAAAACTTAAAAGTATATGTTCTAATCCAGCAGCACCGAATCCTGAGCCATGGCTGACATAAAAACTGTTCACTTTGGGGTAAGGTCTTCATGCCTTTAAGGACAGCCACAGCAGCTGCCAGATTTTCTAGGCATTACTACTATTATTTCTCATGATGCTTTAAGGACATATAAGAAATACAGTTTCCAAGTTTGCCAAAACAGTTCATTCCAATAGTTAAATCCAATTTTTAAGACCTTTACGTCATTGCCAAGCACAGCAGTTCAAAAACCCTTTCCTACCCTCTGCTCTCTTCATCTGAAAATGTTTTGATCATCATGAATTCTAGCAACTGGGATATGTGATAACCTGCAGACAAGAGCAATTACTTATGAGTCTTAGTTCTTAAACTGCTTCAAGGTCATGCCAGATGAAGAGCAAATGTCATATAGTGAGTATTCTCTTACCCAGTCATTAGGAACTAGAATTGGAACAGCCTATCCCCATCCCTGGAAGTATTTAAAAGGCATGTAGAAGTGGGACTTAGGGACATGGTCTAGTGGTGGATTTGGCAGTGCTGGGTTAATGGTGCAACTTGATGTTCTTTAAGGTCTTTTCCAACCTACGTAATTCTATGACTCCATTATAAATCATTTTTTTTCTTATAACAGCTTTTCTATATAGAGACCTTTTAAAAACTGCACGTATTATCCACCTATGTGCATCAAAAATGTACGGAAAAAGTAAAAACACTAATCATAATCTTTCTTCTTTAAAGGCTAACTTTAAAATTAATTAACTGGAATAGATGTTTCTGTAAAGATGTTTGATATCACAACATATCAGGTTATTCAAAGTAACTTCACAACTATCACAGAAATAAAAATTAAATTGTAAGATTACTTTAAAAATCACATTACTGCCCAAATCAGCGTTTGCATTTTTAAAAATGCACCTTAACTTTCCTAGAAATATGAAAAAATGTAATAGTATTATAAGAGAAAAAACAAACCACAAGATCCTAATGCAGAGAATGTGTAATACTCTGAAAAGATGTAAAAACAGAGAATGTTCTTTCACTTACTGTACAGAATAAACTATCCACAGCTTTCTTATTATATTGATTTTATGCAATATATTCTACTCCTATATTATTGTGACCTTCTTATTCTCTAATATCAGTATTAACTTAAACAGCTTTCTTAAAAACTAATCTACTACTCTATGTTTTATGTGAAAGGGATAACAGTCAAAAAGTATTTAAAAGGGAGCACAGTCCCCTAAATTCAATGTACATGTGAGTTCACAGAGTAAACACCACCACTTACAGAGAAACAATACTGAGTTTTTGGAGGCAGGGTGGGAGTGTGTGAAATTTAACACCATTTGCATCTGAGGAAAACTGGCATTTCATATTTTTCATAAGTGAATCCCTATTACACTGTATATAAATTACTGTCTGTTACAAACTTGTCTAGAAGTTCCAAGCTTTACTGGATATTCTCTTTTAATTTTGGGCTTCAAGAGATTTTGCCTATATGAACTGATGCAAAACCATTGGTTTTTTGATACCTTGAGTTCACATCCAGAGAAAAACTGTATATTTTTCTTTATGAGTTTTCTTTTAATTTGGTGAAAAAAAAAACATTTTGGCAAAAAAAGTTTTACAGAAATAACATGTAACTTCACAAAAGCATCACAACAGATTACGAAGACTAACAACCATTGCTATTGTAAGGAACTTTTGTTACACTCAGCAAACACAAACTCCATGTCACTTAAATAAGGTAGCCACAACTTACAGAAAATAAGTGTTTTAGTTACCCACAAGAGGAAGAAAAGAATAAGGGAAGCTAGATTAAGAGAAGAAAGAATAAAGAGAGGAAAAGAGGAGAATAAAATATAGCTACCACTTAGAAGATCCCATGTTGATTGGTCAGGAGAGCAGACCAGGGCAAAATGGAGACTTTGTTCGTGCCACTTTATTTGTTCTGATCTCTACAGCCAGAACCCCCAGGCAGGGCCTCTGACCCACTGACCACCCTGGGGTCCCAGGCCAGGGTGAGGGGCTGTGTTTTCGCTGTCCCTGCCAATCTGAGCTGGGTCAGGGGCTCCAGGAGCTGTGGGGTGTTATAGTTTTCCCAGGCTGTTTGTGACTGGCAGCTGCTCTGAGACTTCCCCATGTGGCCTCCAGGGGCTGCCATGAGGGATATGACACCATCCCAACCTCTGTGAGGTTCAGCCTATCCCTTCCCCCTGCACACACACACACACCCCCCCCAAAAGGTGGCTCTAACTCGATAATCACTGATTTGGTGTCTATCACTGTCTATACGTTATTTTGCAAAAGGTAAGTTGGCATTGTTAATCAAATGAAAAATGACAGTTCTTGTGTCACAGGAGTAGGATACTGTTCCAAAAATTAGGAGCACCTTTTTTTTCAAGAGTGGAGATAAAAGACCAGTAATAATAAAATGAGCTTCCCTAGATATTGCCAGTATTCTACATTATGCTTTTATGTGATAACTTTTGCATAGAAGATCTTTTGATTCTATTAAACCTCTCAGGTGTTAGGCATTGCTCCCATTCTTTTATAACTACTGTGACTTGCAGAGGCTGTGGAGAGATTTTTATATCAGGGGCTGCTTACTTCCTTCTCTAGAGCAAATCCATCTTCTTCTCAGGCTAAATTTTTCCTCACAAATTTCTCTGCTTTGGTTCCCAAGGTACCTTTTAGTAAGATAGTAAGATATTCCCTCATGGATTTGTGCTATCAATTGAAGACATGTCATTACTATCAAATGCATAAGCATGAATTTTATCATATCCGATTTTACCCATCTAACATGTAGGTACCTGATCTATCATAATCATGTAGATAAATTCACAGAATGAAGCATCTCCAAAGGACAATTCATCTTATGCATTGTGAATACCTATCTAGGGATGAGAGGAGGCACACTGAAGAGGTTCGTTTATCTCCACTGAAGAAACCCACATCACTAGCATAGATTAGGCAGCTAATTTTTAGGTGGCTAATCTTGACTGAGGTGATTCACCCCAGTTGATGAAGTACCATAGTAGGTCCAAGTCCTCTGTATTATGCAGTAGCTGTAACTCCTGCTGATATCACTGTTTCTAATCAGCAAAAAAGAGTTCTGATGAACCACCAATCCCACTCTAATGTATCTGAATGGGAAATTTAGAATTACCCATATCAACTACAGGCTTTTTTAGAGATTTTTAGTTTGTCCTTGCTGAGAGAAATAGGTGATGTCTTTACATCATTCCTCTCCTTTTCATATACTGAGTTGGATCTAGATTATCTATCTGTCTGTGCTAGAGTGAGGAATTATTCCAAATAACATGTCACAACACAGGATAGTCTGAGCTTCTTGATGAAAGGCCATATGGTTTCTTAGTTGTACACTTTGTAAGTCTTTGATGTATTATTTTTCCCAGAGTGCATGCCACAAAATTACAATATGGGTACTGTACTATACTGAATGTTGCTTTTCTTCCAGTTGGCAATCAGATCTGCTGCAGGTTACTACATGGCAGTCTTTAATTTTTGGCAAAATATTGTCATTCTGTACAACAGTAATGTGATAGAGACTGAGCTGGAAACAGCCTGAAGACAATAATTCGATATATTGTACCAGAATGTGCTTTGGTTTACTTTGTCAATCATCTCCTGTCTTTTTTTTTGTGTGTGTTTTCATTTGTTTGTTTGTTTATTTTGCATTTTTTATATTCAAATATTCTGTATTCAAGTGTCCTAAATTCAGTGGAGGAGCGCCATGAATTTGCACATATGTCTTTGGAACAGAGACTTACTGTTTCATGTTTATGACAGTAATGCACTTAACTGTGACTTGGGCTTCTGAATACTCTCCTGGTACAATTAAAACATGACAGTAGGAGCTGCCCAGATGATGCATAAGGAGTATCACCTTAGGTGGAACTGTGACAGATGGATTTTTCTGTGTGACATGGTTCCTGGCCTCTCTAATCTTGCCTTAGAAACTTGCCTTGAATCTGCAGGAAATGAACAGTCATGTTATCTTAGCAGTGCTGAGATGACAGAAGGTAAGTCTAAAAATTCCATCCATTGAATGACAGCTCAGACCTTACCTGAGAGGGAAGGCTGTCCAGCCATTCAGCTGCTCAGTTGCTCTATCAGTATGTTTTGTAAGTGTTTTCTCATTTGCAGTGTCCTGAAGAGCAATTGAAAGTGCCAAAGGCACTTATGTAAAAGTGGTAAGAAAGTAATTCAATTCAATTCAGTGATTCAAAATTACTTTTTCATGTGTAAATGAATTCTGAAAAAAGCAGATACTTTCGCATTAACTACCACATTCTCAGAAATATTGTCTCTTTAAATGCATAATTATAATTTACACATTTTTTAATATCACTGTGCTTTATTTTGAGTTAAAAAGTTGTTTTCTAGTAATAATATCTTTTGTATTTGTTCTGAGTTTGGTAAAGAAAAAGTTCTATTCTATGATATTTTGCTTCAAGAGCATTTGTATGGCTTCCTTCTGAGGAACCACAAAACTTAAAGGTCTCTTACTGTTTTTAAGATGAACTTCAAAAAAGAAAAAAAAAGGTACAAGAATGTGATTTTCAAAGAAGATTTAGAAATTCAGAGAAAAATAGCATAGCATTATACAATATTAAAATTGAGGAATAAAATAAATTAGGATAATATTTAATTTTTTATTCCCTTTTTCTCATGGATCTAGACAACAAAAGAAAGGGGTAATCCTAAAATTCCTAGATTTTCCAGAAAGGTCAGACTTCTTGAGGGTATAAAAATACCTGAAAAAGGATCACATTTTTGAAGTCTTGAATGTATGTAAACAGTAAGAAGGCTATTTATCCACCAGACATCCCAAACTTGCTTTGAGGGAGGAGATGACATTGATGGAAGGATGGTACCTGATGATAGGTATGGGATCCCTTGCTATAACATCCTTCTTTTTCTTTTTTTCTACTTGTTTGTATTACGCTTACTCAAGAGAAACACACTTCCATACTGTGTACTTGTGAATAAAAGTGGCCTTAGTATTAAATCCAAGTTTGCATCTTAAATTCTCCATGTAAATTTCATCCATCGCAAAAATTTTAGATGAACAAAGAGCAGGTGAAAAAGATCTTCCTTAGCAGACCAGTGTTGGGAAAGAAAAACAATTATTAACAGAAGGAGACCTGAAGGGATTGTCCAGCAAGCCCTGGGCAGCAGATACTAAAAGGGGTTCCTCCCTTTGATAAGACAGGAGCCTGCCACGAGAGGACACTTTGGAGACCAGGACTGTTTTCAGGTATCTATGTATATTGGCCCTGTCTCCCCTTGCAAGATATGGAAGATGTGGCAAGATATCTAGAAACCCTTTTTTCCTCCTCTCCAGGTGGTCTTGATGTGGAAAAGTGCTTACCGTACAATGAAATATAGTGACTGGGTTTCCTAAGCCCTAGTTAACATAACTCGTCCCTCTTATTTACATGTCCTACCTCCTCACTAACATACCCCGCTCCTCGGTTCTATATATTGTAACACGAATCATCAATAAATGTCTCAGTTTCTACCCCCAAACTGGGATCGTGTAGATTACTGACTGTCACAGACCAGTTCCCCTTTTGTAATGAACTTTCTGAGAGTAATTCAGATGGGCTTTCCAGTATCTGCTCTGCAGTGGCTGGTCAGAGGGTGAACAGGATACCTACTCTTCTCCCCTCCCCTTTCTTCTTACACAAAATTATATCTCCTCTTTGCTGGTGATTGCCCCTCCATCCTCAAGTTTCCAGTGCTGGAGGAGTGAAGAATGAAAAAATTTCAGAGGAAGTTATTCTGGCTGCTCTAATGCAAAGCATTCAATCATTATTCATTCCTGTATCAAAGCAGGCAGCCAGCAAGGGATAGCATTTTCTAGAAATCTATATTTCAGATGAGTCCATAGAACCCTGAAGGCAAACTGGAACGACTGAGTAAATTAAACAAAAAAATGAAATTGAGTGGACACAGGAACAGCACTTGGCATTTGCATAGTTCTTTGTTGTTTTGGCCTCGCCTATTAAACACAGATGTGAATGCTTGATGGGAGTACAACTATCTAAATATAAGAAGAGATCTGAAAATGATGGCTGGCCCAGCCTGAATTTCACAGAGAGAAATTGTTGCATCATTTTCAGTAGTAATTAAAGCTATTGAATTTTTTTACAATTATTTGTGAGAAAAAAATTGTGTTCAGAACATATTATACAGCTGGCCAATATTCCTTTAGTTGTGCTGCATCTTTAAGAGTGCTGAAGCACAGTTGCAAAAATGGCAGTGGAAAATGAAGTGAATAACATTTAAAGATCGTATTGATTTCTAGACAAAACCAAAGGAATGATTATACTTTTTCCATATATACCAATAAGGAGAAAAATACAATTAATATTTTAAGAAAAAATATAATTAAAAAATTAGCTGTGCAAAGAAGAAAAAATTGAAATAAAGAAGCAAAATTCTTTTACTGCCAAACACATTGTACAAAAATCATGGCTTTTATACTCTCCAAAAGTTCACTGTGCACTTCACTCACAAAATAGATGACTATTTTATAAACAGAAGCAAAATGCTGAAGGATCTTTATACATATTCACAGGAGCTAAAATTTAGCTTCTGATCATGGGGGAAAAGCTACAAAACTCAGAACTGGGCACGTACACTGAAAATATATTAACGCTAAACTGTTCAGAAAAGAACTCATAGGCTTCCAGTTGCCACAGACACACACTTTGTTGTTATCCAAGTGTTTTAAGAAAAATTATTGTTTCTCTTCCTATGGTGAAGATTTCAATTTCAAGATTTTTATATTAATATCAACGTTTCATGGAGTCAGTGATAAACTAAGAACTTTAGCAGTGATGCATATACATAAAACGAAGATATTTTTTCTTCAGGAGTGAGAGAACAGTAATGTCATGTGACTTGTGACTAGCTCCACTAAAGATTTTTCAGTTGCATGTTAATGGATATTAATGAACTATGGTAGACAACTTATGAGTTAGTTGTTAATGGTATTCAAAACTACAATACAACTAAGAGCCAAGGAAGAAGGGAGTTCTAATGTGACAGCCAGTTTACAAAACAGGAAGCGTACACAGAATGCCTGAGAGGTGAAAAACTAAACTACAGACACTGTAGCACACATACTGAGTGAAGAGCAGGATGACATAATTTTCTTCTGTATGCCTGTGGTTATTGTGAAAGGATAATGAAAAGAGATTGATGAGGTAGAAAGGCTGTGATAGATTTGAGAATCGAGATGCATGATCATCTTCTTATATTGAGAGATATCCCATGATTTGTACATGTGAAAAATACATTATTTAAGGGGTCTTTTATTATTAAGACTGTTTATGTTTTCGGGTTTCACACTGGATGATGATAGAGTTAATGAAAATCCCCAGAAAGTTAGAGAAACCTGAGGAAAAAAAAAAAAAAGAAAAAAAAGTCAAATCAGCCTTGTACATTGTCTCTTATACTTATTTAAGAGGCAAGTCGAAGGCTTTAAAAGCCTTGAGCTTAGATAAAGATATGAAAAACAGACTGGAACAAAGAATTAAGGAATTTGACTCTGTAAAAGCCATTAGTCTACACAGCTGAAGGATAATACCTACCAGGTGGAATATATAGACCTTTTTCATCTGTATGTTTTAGCTTCAAAACTTTTATCCTAATGAAAATCATATTATAAAAGTGGATTAATAATGAAATTATTCTGTCACATTCTGTGAAATCTGGCTCATTGGCTTGGCTGTTGAAAAAAGAAGGCATACATAGCCTTAAGCTTCTGGTTTTAACGGGCAGGAATGCAGCTCTACCTTCCTCGCTATCTGTAGGACTGTCCCATAGAAAAGTTAATGGTGTTGAGTGAATGATTAAAAAAGGAAAATGGGATGGCAAGATATAGGAGGGGAACTGAGCAGGGATAAGTTAAAGTAGCAAAAGAGATGTTATCTCCTTTGGTAGCATGCAGCCAGACAAGGCAAAGGAAGGCAGCAGCAAACACTGGTGTTTATTTAGAATCACTTTTTGGTTTCCTCTGACAGTAGTTTAGTTGTTGGAGTGCCTGAGAGACATTTTCCTGTAGTTTTTCCCAGTATCCTGCAGGGGATGTGGAGGTGCATCTCTCGTCAGTGATGCTTCCACCATTACAGGCAAAATTCCCTGCACGCTTGGTAATTCTATTAGATACAGGGCAGATGAACTACTTTTGCTGTTTATCACAAACTTTTCATGAAGTTGTTCATTAAGAGAAGTGATGGGATGCATTCCACAAGGATGTGGACAAGCTCAAGAAGTGGGCCCATGTGAACCTCATGAAGTTCAACGAGGCAAAGTGCAAGGTGCTGCTCCTGGTTTGGGGAAATCCCTGGTATAAATACAGGCTGGGGGTTGAGCTGATGGAGAATAGTTTTGTTGAGAAGGTCTTGTGGACTGCTGATGGAAGAGAGGCTGAACATAAGCTGGCAACATGTGCTTGCAGCCCAGAAAGCCAAACGTATCCTGGGCTGCATCAGAAGCGTGGCCAGCAGGTCAAAGGAGGTGATTCTGCCCCTCAACCCTGTTCTGGTGAGACCCCACCTGGAGTGCTGCATCCAGGTCTGGAGTCCTCAGAAAAGATATGGACTTAGTGGAACTGGTCCAGAGGAGGATCAGAGAACCGGAACATCTCTTCTGCAAGGACAGACAGAGAGAGATGGAGCTGTTCAGCCTGGAGAAGAGAAAGGTCTGGGGAAAACTCATTGCAGCCTTTCAGTACTCAAAAGATGGGGACAAAGTTTTGCAGTGCCTGTAGCCATAGAACAAAGGGTAATGGTTTTAGACTAAAAGATAGATTTAAGTGAGATACAAGGAAGATATTTTATTTTTTTTTTTAAATGAGGGTAGTGATACACTGGCACAGGTTTGTCAGACAGGTTGTGGGTGCCCCTTGATTCAAACTGTTCAAAGTTAGGCTGGATAGAGCTTTGAGCAACCTGATCTGGTAGATGTCCCTGACCATGGCAGAGGGGTTGAGCTAGTTGTCCCTTAAGGGTCCTTTACAATCTAAACTATTCTATGATTTTATGAACCAAACTATTCACTAACTCTGCTCATAGCTATTTAAGTCCTTTACCTGATGGACTGTCAGCCCCCAACTTGTCAGACTTCATCTTTTCTGTATTTAAAGCAAAAATGAATAAATTTATGTAACTGGTTGTCATCACAGAAGTCTATGAGCTGTGTATGTAACAGACAGGAAAACAGGAAAGAGACTAGAACTTTAGGAAGGAATTATATTTCCAACAATATATGCCAATAAATAGTAATTTGAAAAGGGGGGTTGGGATATGATAACTTCTGATATTTAAGTGCAGAAAAGTGAGTGTAAAATATTTGTGTCTCTACTGTTTGTCACATTAATACTTCCCTCCAAATTGAAATGCACTATTTTCAGCCTTCTCTACCCACAAGGCTTTACCCAAAAGTACTTTACCCAAAAGTACTCGTTCATTTCAAGAGCTGGCAAAGAGGGATGAGGAAAGGCCAAGTGACTGAAACTCAATAATTGTAACTGGCAGAAAATGGCATTTAATAAAAATAAAAGTCATAAAATTGTTGACTTCCTGTTAAAGTGCAAGTGAAATATTTATGGTCTTATATTTATATAATTATTCTTAATTAGAGGATTTTCTTACACTTTTTTTTTTTCAATTCTTTTGTAAAATAGCTGAAATCTTAGGACAAAGATGTATGTACAAAGCTACTGTGTATTTCCATAACACAATACATGCACTACTAATGACAGAAGAACAAGGAGCAAACATACTGTTGTTTTTTATTTTGCTTCATCTGTATTCATATGAATAAAATTCTTGGATATAACAACTCAAAAATTTGAGGGTTGATCTAATGCAAAATGCTAAAATGCATCTTTTTTTATAATGGAAAACAGAGCCAAATCTGCCAAATTTCATTAAAATTGCCTCCATTTATCTCAGCTTTTCCTCCTTACTACTCTTCTTTCCTGGCTATGGACACCACCTATTGATCTAAGCTTGGTGTTCTACAGTTATTTCTCAAATTACTTCTTTCTCTCCAAATCAAAGTTTTCATATGTCATAACAATATTAAAACAGTGAAGAGATTCTAAGGCCAGTATAAGATTTAAGAAGATTTTTGGTGAAGCGTAATTAGCATTGGGGTAAAGGGAACAATTTGATGGATAAATTGTTTCAGTTTACGTCATGCTGAAAGACTGTAATGAAAGTCTTTAAGATTAAATTCTGCTATTTTTTTTCATAAATTCTGTCAAAACTGTCAGGAGGTAGAAGCCTGGCAGTTTTATTTTCCCATTATCTTCAATGGCAGCAAGATATGTGCAAAGGAAATGAAACATATTCAGCGAAAGCAGAGCACACTGCTACAGGATATCACTCCATGAAGACTTAATACAGAATAAAAGTAGCAGATATTAAATAATTTATCAATGCTATCACATGATAGGTGAATAGAAGCACCAGGTGCAGTTTCAGTATTAGAGCTCCCTGCCCTGGTTCCTGCCCTAACACCTTCCTGCTTCTTTTTGAGGATGGTAATAATAAAGACTCAATTCTAGTTTCCAATTTTTAATTCTAAGAATGACATCATTCATAAAACATAAAATGGTAGTGACTCTGTGGCACATGTGCTTTTCATTCCAGGGTATGCTTCCTTCAACTGACAGTTAAAATTAACGTATAAATTAATTTAGCTGTGGCTAAGTGAATGTAAATTGATATTTTGACAACCATTCTGAGGACAAAAAAATATATTATTTTCTCTTAGCCATGAAGATATACCATGTGAGAGCAACCCCCATGCAAAATGCAAGCCCAAGGTCCTGACATTACTGACAAACTCATTTGTGAGTAATATGCAGGTTGATCAGCTGAATTGTGTAAGTAACTTATATAGCTTATGGTTTGGGCACCTGTAGCAATGTGCCATTAAAACTGGGCATTCATTTTATATTCTCCTCTTTTGTTTATCCTTTCTTTGGGGTAGATAAAATACAATATATTTGTCTTCAAGGCATAAATCTGACTCTGCACTTCTTCATATCAGTTGACCTGGCTGTAAATACAAACCTGGGTTTACAGGCTTGGCAATGGGAAAAAGATACAGTAGTGCTTCTCAAACCACTTTGCTTTGTCATGCTGAGTAGATGACTGACCTGAAATATCCAACTCCAACTGACCTAATACTCAGGAATAACCCTTTACTGATTCTCTGTCTGAATTACTAAAGTGATCTCAAAACAATTATGAAAAACCGGTTACACTTTTCTCACAAAAGTATGTTAACGTTCACGAGTTCATCTGATTTCCAGAGATTATTGAAAAAACCCCAAGAAGACTCTGTGGACATACACCCTTTGTTCTGCCTACCTCTCAACGTGATTGTTATAGTTTCAAAATCTTTCACAGAGTTTTTTGTTCCTTGCCAACACAGAAATTTGGGGGTGATGGGGAGCAAGGGGTGGGGTCAGAGCAAAGTGGCATATTGAAACGGAGTTTTTCACTACTTGCCCAAGCAACCTTGGGGCAATTAGCTGATAATCAGCCTACAGTAGCTCCTGAATACCAACTTAATTGCTTGGGGAGAATGGTCTGGGAGTTCTGGACCTGGGGAGGGGAGAGGTTTTTGCTTCTCATCTTTTCCCTGGCTGGGGATGTGGTGTTGAAGAGGGTCGCCACGTTCACCTCTGCTGGTACCACAGGCCTCTGGCCCCATCAACTGGTGCTCATCTGCTGCCCTGCTGGGGCTTGCAGCAGCTTTAGGATGATTCTGACTCGCCCCCAACTCTGCACATTCTGTGATGTCTTCTCTATGGTAGCCACCACTACCTGCATTTGTTCTGGACTCATCGTGTGCCAGTACCATCTGCATCTGCCATCCCCCTGCCACCCTATTCTGGAAGATGGAGAGAGGGTCCTTGTGCTGCACTTAGAACTGGCACTGCACTCGGCTGCATCTCTGCCTCCCCTGAGCACACCAGCAGGTCCCGTGGGCCACCAGTGGTCACTGCAACTTCTGCCTCCGCTGAGCCTGCCAACACTTCCTGCGTGCCCCAAGTGGTCACCGCAGCTTTTGCATACCAAGACACAACAGCAACCCCTGTTGTTTTTAAATATAACTGTACCAAAAGGCAAAACAGGACTTGACTGGTTGAAAATTTTGGTCAAGGTGTTGTTGTTTGTTCTGGTTTTTTGGGTTTATATATATATATATATATATGTAAAGAACTGTTATTCCCTTTTTTACATATTGTGCCTCACTTACTATAAACTGGCTATAAACTAATGAATATATCACTGGCTATAAACTCTTCAGCAGAGGATAAGTGAGCAAGGAGAGGCAGTGGTGTAGCCTCGTGTGTTTGTGAATGTTCCTGTTGTCTATAGCTTGATGATAGTGATAGCAGGATTGAGTGTTTATGGGTAAGAATCAGGGGGAAGGCCAACAAGGCAGATATCATGGTGGGAGTCTGTCACCGTTCCTGATGTAAGGAAAGATTTTGTAATGTAGTTTAAAACTGTGTGAAACCACTTATGTTATAGCAATGTAATTGGTTAAAATATTTATAATTTGTTTACATCAAGGGTTTTTATTGCTTAAGATCTTTAATGCACTCATTACTGGAGAGTAGCCACCAAAATTTTTAGAGGAATAACTGTAAGTCATTTGAGAATAGTTCACATTCATTATAAACTAAGCGCATAACGCTCATAATCCTGAATAACACAGAAATTAACAGTAGAACCCTGTGAGGCTGTGTAAATTCTGTAGCTATTCAAACTCCAAATCCATGCTGAAAGGGAACTTCATTAAGAGAGTTACATCTTATTTCCAGTTGCAGCTCAATCTTTAAATAACTGTACTAGAAAAAGAATTTAAAGGCACCCACTTATATAAGTTATGAACGTGAATAAAATGCTTTACAGTGTACTACCACCATAAGCCTGTCTCCAAGTTTTCTGATGATTCACAATATCTCCAGGCAACAAACTAAATGACAGCTTTTGAATGTATTTCCTGTTCTTTCTTTCTTCATCTGCATTTATAGGCTTGCTTTTTTTTTTTTTTTTTTAAATCTCCCAGAAGACTGGTTAGCCATTTTGGTAGCAGTTTTTAAACACTTTCAGTTCATCAGTTAAAGAAAAAAAGATGTCTACTCAGCCAAACTGTGATATTATCTAAGGAGATATTTCTTCTTGGATGCTTTCCAACATTTTTACTTATCTCCTCTTGCAATTAAGAAATGCTTAGATTTGCCCATATCTCTAACTTCTGATTTAGACACCTATACAACTCTACCTCTTTCCTTGGTATCTTCATATTTCTGTTCCCACATATCTATATGTCTAGCTCTATTTCATGGTCTATGTGGATTCCCAGCCTATTATATATATAAAAGCTTTATATTTATTTTCACTCACTTTTGTATTGTTTCTTATTAACACTCAATTTAATAATGATGCCATTTAAAGAGAGCTTACATAACTTTAGACTCAAATCTGGAATTTGATATGCTCAAGCCTATAAACAAGGTAAGAAATAAGATGCTGGTGAACTCTCTTTGGATTGTCTGCTCTGTATTCAAGCTTCATTTTGCGGGGAACACTATTACTGCCTCTGTCCTGTTTCTGGTATATTTATAATTAAAAAAGAGACTCTTAAATTGTAATAGTCTCAAGGATAAGTTAATTTCTCTCACAACACATTTATTCCATTTTAAATTTAATTTAATTTTATTGCTCTGAAATCAGATTTTACAGGGTCTTTCCCCTAACAATTACTTTTCTGGATGATTCATGAGAGTTGTGTAGCTTATCCCAGAATCCCTGCTGAGATCTCTGCTGTGTTCTAGTTACAGCAGCCAGGACCAGCTTATTACTGTGTGGGTGTAACCAAAACTGTGTATTCTACATGCTCTGTGTCATTTCTGATGAACTGTTAATAATGGACCATTTGCAGCAGCTGCCCAGGGCACACCTGACACCTCAGGCTACAGGCTGTGTGTTAAGGAACCCTGTGAGGTAGGGGAGTATTCCTGTCTTCACACCGATGACTCAGCCATAGTAACTCCCCTCTGGGGAGGCATCAGCACCTTCACATCCAGCCTGAGGGGTCATGTCTGCTAATAATTCCAAAAACATTCCATGACTCACAGAGTTAAATCACCCATTGTGAAACTGCTCGCCCTGGGGGAGGTACTGGGCATTCCTACTGAGCATATATAATCTTCAAGTTTTGGTACTTCTGGTACCACTCTTCGGATCCAGAGGAGGACCAGAATCTCAACAGGACTGCAAGTGCCACTCTTGACCAGACTGCAATCATCATCCTCATGAACAGGTTTTCCTTTCCTTTTACTTTGTACTCAGGAGGGCCATGTGGTGCTCAGCACAGTGGGTAACAAACACCATTTTGTTCGTGCCCCAGGGTGATGGCTTATACATCTGGTTTTTGTTGGTTAAAACCAATTTTTTTCCTGCATTATTATATTTATTGTAATCTTTTTAAATAAACTGTAACCCTGACTTGTAATCTCTCTTGAGTCAGGTTCATTTCTCCTGCCAGTTCACCTTTAAACCAGCACACCTTGGCAGTATTCAGCATGTCAAGACATGAGGTGCTAGTGAGAGTCAAAATGGAGGAAAATATTACCCAGGAAAAAATTAATTCTTTTGAATATTGCTTCATCAATTATGTTCTCTATCTCCTGGAAAGGCCTCAGTATCCAAGTAATTATTATTCTTTTGAAATTATGAATTTCAAGATCAATTTTTTGAAAGACAAGTGACTGCTTTATATGCCTGTTATGTGTCAACTGGCACTGATTTTCAGACATGAGCCTGATTTATGGAAACATAGTGATCTCCAAACCATAGAGAGTGATGTGGTTGACATACCTGGGGGACAGGATGCCATCCAAAGGGACATGGACACAATCAAGAGGTGGGGCCATGGGAACTTCATGAAGTTCAACATGGACAAGGTGTCTGGGTTGGGGCAACCTCCAGGATCAAAATGGGCCAAGGGATGAACATATTCAAAGCATCCCTGCTGAGAAAGACTTGGGAGTGCTGGTGGTTGAAAAGCTGAACATGAGCAGGTGATGTGCAATTGCAAAACTGAATAATGATTCAAGGGGGAAAAGTCTTACTTTTTTTTGTCTCAGCAGATTTTCACGTTACTTATGCATCTTATTGAACATCATCTCAATAGGCAAAGTGGGAAGAGTTTGACCTTTGGTTAAAGTTAAGAACCAAAAAGGAGGTCTTAATAAAAATGAGGACTCTCACCTGAAGAGAATAAAAAAATGAAAAAAAAAAAACAAACAGTGGGAGAAAGAGGAGGAGATAGAGAGTGAGAGAATAAAAATATAATAGTATTAATAGTATTAATATAATAACACTATAATAGATTAAGGTATTTATTTTCTTTAATTATTTATTCTTGTATTTCATAATTACTTTTCATATTACCAATTGTGGATGATATAAATAAATACTCTAATTTGTATTTTCCTTTACCTGACTTAATAGGGATTTCAAGGTAACTAGATAATATCAAGGCTCTTTTCATTCAATGGCATAGTTAACAAAACCACGGACTACTGGGGAATCTTTGTTTTACCCCATCACAATTCTTCAAAACAGACAAATAGTATATAGACTGTTTGGCAACTGTCTACCTAAAAAGATGTTCCACATTGCAGAGTATTGATATCACAAAATCAAAAGAAAAAGAATGTTTGTTTCAGGAACTGTTGTAAGTAGAGAAACTCTTTGGGAATGTATGGCTTTTTCCCAAGTCACTTGAGTCTAGACGTGCAAGCTCTTTTCCTGCAGCTATAGGTGGATAACCAGAAGATCATGCACAGCAGAAGGACACAGTGACAGAACAGCTGAACAAGGTATTGGAGAACTGGAGATGCGCCTGGCTATACACTGCAACAATCCATATCCTTTTGATGAACATCAGACGTGGAACAAATTCTGGACCCAGAAAGAGCTCTGGATGTAGGGTACTGCTATAAGCTCAGTCATCCATTTCTTTTGAGACAAAAATCTTGGCTACCACTCTTAGACTTCAGAGAAGAGGCATGCCAAGGAACACATTGTTTGCTTCTTGGCAGACAAGACACCCACTTATGGATTTGGAGCAGATGAACCGGCCTTTAGTGTGATGTTCTCGTCTACAGATGCTATGGTTTGTATTGGTTAACACACCCTCTAAAACAGAATGACGAAGACCAGTGAGAACTACCAGGACCAGTTGGAGATGACGTGCACTCTGGTCATGTTCTCAGCAGCTCTTTGTTTCTTTTCTCCATGTGCAGAGAGTCTGTCTGCAGAGTGTTCTGGGACAAGTTTGACCTGTATGTGATCTGGGTTTACTTTGGCCTGGACCTTGCCAACATCTAGCATGAATTCTCAATGTGTAGGATGCTCCCCTTGTTGTGCAGGATAGTCACAGCAGCCCTATTGTGGAATAACTAAGGCACAAATTCACAGTTTCTCTCCACAGCACAAGCTCTAATGAAGGTCATCTTCTGCATCTGGTGTCCATGCTGGAGGATGTGATTCAACCAGATCAGGGCTATGTGATCCCATAGGACACGCATAGACAGAGCATCTTTGATAATTCCTATCTGGTCAAAAACATTCTTCATCTGATCTGTCATTTCCTTCCTGTCCCTCAACAAGGAGAAAACATTTGACATGGAACATCAGAGCTATCCTATAGGGATCCCTGTACACCTATAGGGAGCTCTATACACTGATATTTGTCCCTGCTTTATGGGGGTCCCTTGATGCACTATGAACTACAGAGCAGAGAGCTTGATACAGTTCTACAGGATCTTGAACAAGACTGTTGATTTTCATTAGGAAGAGTTTCAAGGCTGCCTGTTAGCCTGTCATCTTTTTTTTCTCTAGTGGGAAAATATTGGTGTTTACAAAGCTGGATGAAAACCCAGATGAATTGATGGTTGAGAAAACCTGTGAAGTCACCAACAGGATGATCTCTTCCACTGGATAAGCTAGTCAAGGAATCTGGGCTGGTGGCTCAGGACAGGCGAGCTCCTTCCCCCATACTCAACATCTAGTGGGGCAAAGACATGCTGCTCTACTTGGGCCTCTACACCTCTGGAACAAACCCCTTCCCAGCTCCTAACAGGGACAAAAGGGAGGCAAGGGTGTCAGAGCATGTGTGAAGGTGGGCAGGTTTGCTGTGGGTTCATCACCTTAGGCAAGATGAACTCATTGTGATCCTGCCAGTCCTGTCCATTTTCTGGTATTTCTTCAACAGCCTCTGCCTTTTCCCTATGACCTGGACCTGGATTTTCTCAGGTCAGGGCAACACTGGCTTTTGACAGCTGTACAATATACTGAGAATAAGCTAGTGAGGCAGGATTTCCCTTCCCAGAGGCCATGCTGATTCTTTCTTTACAGACTGTGTTTATCCATATACTCAACAATGTCATACTTCAATATTGTCTCTTCCGTTTTACAATAGAGGAAAGACAGACACAGTGAACCTCTCTGGAGCCCTGTTTGTGGATGGGAATTACAGTGGCGACATTCCAGGCCTCTGACTCAGTCACCGCTTGAAATGATAGGTTAAACATTTTGGCCAACAGCTCTGCAATTTTACATTTGAGTTCCTTCACAGCTCTTGGGTGAGTGGCTGTTAATCCTAGTGACTTATTGACATCTAACTTATTCTATGTGGTCAAAGGCTTCATGTATAGCTAGCTCAAACTGATATAGCTTCCCTGACCAGTCTGCTACAAAAGAATGCAGTGCATGTTGGAAACATCCCAGAATCTGTACCTGTAAAGAAAAAAAAAATTAAAAAAAGATAAATTACACAGAAAATAAATCTCCTATTCTCTGTTGTGACCTTATCTTCAAATGCCACTTTAACACATTTTGGGTCATTGGGTTGTCCAGCTGTTTCATATCTGGCTTTCAGCTTTTTTGGTATTTAAAGACTTTTTTATTATAAATCTGAATATCTTTTACAAATTCATTGATGTTTTTTCTGTAACTTCCTGTTTAAATACGATATGCCATGATTTTATTGCTCTCCTCCTTCTGACAACCCTTCTGTTTTCCAAAGTCAAACCTTTCTACACAGTAGCCTCTTTAGGTTTTCTGTTTAGTTACACAGGGCTTTTGCTGGGTAATTATGTTTTCTTTTTCAGAGCAGTTTACCTGGGCTTCCAATATAATATTTTCAAGCAGCCTCAAGGCTGCTTGCATGTCTTTTTGAGTGTTCGGTTTAGGGGTATTTTTGCTAATAGCTTCATTTTTATCTAATTCCCTTTCCTGAAATTGAATCTCTGTATGCAGGATTTATTTGGCTTGTTCTTTCCCACTGCAATATTAAGCTTAATTTTATTCTGATTGCTGTTACAGAGGCCTCTTCAACTAATATCATTTGAATTAGGTCCTGTGCATTACTAAAGACCGAAGCCCAAATGGCAGCTTTTCATGAGTGTTAACATTAGTTGTTCTAGGAAGCAGTCATTTACTGCATACAGCAGTCTTATCTCTATCTCTTGTCCTAAAGCAGCAATGATACAGTCTGTATATGTATAGTGAAAATCTTATCCTGTTGCAACCTGTCTTAAATTTGCAATATTACCTAAGTGCTATCATTCTCCAGATCAAAAAGCCCAGATTATGATCCTAGTACTATTTGTTTGTATTATTATTATTGTTATTATGGATTTCTACACAGAATTCCATAGTATTTCTTTTTTTCCAGGAACTTTGTTTTTTCCTTCATGTACATTGCCCATACGTGTACATCTCATTCTGTCATCCTTCAAAGCTGGTAGTCTGGCAACACTCTATCTTGTTAATCATCCTTTCAGCAGGTCTCTGAGATGTCCATTGTATGACAGTTGCTGTTTATTGCCAAAAATTCTGTTTTCCTCATTTTAAAGGCTTCTAGCATTGGTATAGAAGCCAACTTCTGTTAGTTTTGCCCTTAGTTTAGTTTTGCCAGGCTAGTCAGCTGACATTTCAGGAAAACTGACTTCCCTTCTCTATTTCTGTTTATTTCCCTTCTGGCCTCTTCAGAGGTGTACTGCATATCAGTCAGGTTACACTGCCAAGTTGAATCAACCTGAATGAGGTGTTTCTTCATGCTTGTCAATATTTTTTCCAGTTTCTACTTTAAATAATCCTGTTCGACCTTCTTAATTTTCGGAGGCAGCAGTCTGTTTCCACATTGATGAAAATAGTCTATCATCACTTTATGGGTTCCGTCTGTCTCAAAAGGTTTCCCACTCCCTAATGTATTGAAATACCTGTTATCACTACACTGTGGTCTTATCCATATACCACAATTCTGGATCTTTGCCTGCCTGTCATGCCTCATGCCCTACAACTAGAAGCATAGAATGCCACCATGAAAATTCTAACCTCAGTTTTCTATTGGGCAGTTCAATCTAATTATATATTCACACAACCATAATCAAAAATATGTTAAGAAAGCAAAAACTATTTGTTTCTTGAAGAAATTTCAGCTATTGTAGGAATTCTGCTTCCATACTGTTTAGACTATGGAAGCACTTCTGCCTCTTTAACTTCAGTGTTGTTTGGGTTTTTTTCTCCCCAATAGCTTTTTTCAAGGGTTTTCATATGAAGTAAGAGTATCTGAATTCAGTATGGGAGGAAGAGATTGAAGAACCTATATTTTGTGACTTCAGCATTCTGAAAAATAGGTATGGGGAGTTTGCAACTGAAGTTGTATAAGTGACACTCGTAACAGCATCGTGAAAAAGAATTCAATAGAAAAGTTTTATGCATATGGATACTTTTCTGGATAGCTAGAAAAGACTGAATATGAGCATCCCTGTGCCCTGTACCAAATCTATACACCTACAAGATGATTTACCTGGCCACAGGCATCCTTTTCTATAAGGTCTGAAATCCAAACCCAAAACGTTCTATGTAAGAAAGCTGTGAAAGCAATTAAGCCACTCAGGTGTGCAGAACTCAGCTTTGTGATACTGTTTATTTATTTATAAAGCATTACTTGTGCATAAAAGTGTCTTCTACTATGCCTCTGTAAAAGTTATTTTTGTTTATAATAGAGTTGTCACATATATTTGTAATACAGTTTTCTTTAGCTGAGCAGCTGTCATTCCACAGCAGAAAATTTAAAAAACACAGCAGAGTGCCATGCAGAAATGATGCAGATTGTTTCAAAACACTTAAACCCCTCTCACTCATTGCCCTGCGTAAGGGCCACTTCCATCATCTGTGTCAGGATCCTAATACTTTTCAGAAAACTTGCTTTATTCCAAAGAAAAGATTTATTTCAATTGCATTTGATCTAATAAAATCTTCTGTTTTCAAAAACTTCTTGATTTAAGCATGAAAATTTCCAGGCCCACAAGATAATTTTCAGAAGAACTATGGAAATTTGGAAAAGAGAGGGCTAAAGAGGAAAAAAAATACAAAGTTGCAAGAATTCTGATAATTTAAGTCTGAATATCAAGAAAAAATATTAACCAAAGCTACATGTTCTTCCATTACCCTGGAATGTGTGGACTTAAATTTCCATGGACATATAAGAGACATACTATGAACTTTAATACTTGCAGGGTCAAAGTTCTTCAGAAAGTCAATTCCCATCGCATAGAATAATTCTGAAGAAGTCAAATCTTAAAATTTCCTTTAAAAATTGGAAATTAGAAAACCACTGAAAAACTTCCCTTCTTTGCCTTCATCAATGTCAAATGATTTTCTGTCTTGCTGTTTATTTATCAACACATGGTACCACAGAATAAATGAATTAGAGGATTATTGGAAGTCCTCAGGTTTTATGTCAATGAATCTGAGGAAATAATCTTCTAGTTTGCTTTTTGGCTAATTTTTTTATCCAACTTCTGATTTCATTGACCTTCTGTAATAGTTTCTAGAGAATCTGATCATTACGAGAGTTTCCTTTCACTGAGAATTTGATTGAGTTGCAACTGAGTTACAGTAGTCATTAAAAATCCTCACTGCTTCCTTGTCTTACTAGGACCTGTTAGCCTATTGACATATGCCATGTTATGTGTGTAGCAGAATGTTCATAAAGTCCTTTGCATACAAAACCAAATTCAACAATATAACACACTCAAAGCTATTTCTGACCTACCACAGACTTTGCTTGCCTTACCACATCAGGGAAATTTTAAAAATACAGTTCTTTCACTAAGATAGCAGAAATTGTCTTCAGAAAGTGTTGGGAGGGGTAAAATAAGTTTTGAATAGTAACTAAATGGCCACAACACCAAACAACTGGGAAACCAAACAACTCTTATTGTGCAACCGCACTTCTGCAGTATAGCAGCATCACAGACATTACAAAAATGTGGAGCAGGTTTCTCTGATCAGCTCACATAGAAATTATCACATTGCAGGTTCTGAAACATGATTAAGGTAATAGTTTTGCTATGAGTTTTGTTCTACAACAAAGTGTAGATCATCAAAAGTGTAGACTCATGGTTATAGCAGATGTGTCATGAGGACAAACCTCATTTGGTTTATGTCTGCAGGACATTTTGGACACCTGAAAAAGATATTTCTAAGGTTCTAAGCTTAAATTTCACTGATAAGCTTGTAGCAGCAAGCTATACCCTCGAGGATGTTTCTTTTCTTTTTTTTTTTTTTT
>VWZF01004004.1:62635-163855 GCA_013396755.1 Sclerurus mexicanus | reverse complement strand
TTTTTTTTTTTTTTTCTTCTTACAGCTTTATGACTCATCATCGTGCTTGATCCATTCCTGTTCTGAAAGGTTTGCATCTGCAGGGCAGTAACTACAACCGACCTTAGCTTGCCCTCTCTCTGGACCACTGTGTTCTTGCTGCTATCATTATTTGTATTTCATTTCATAGTGTAGTTCAGAACTGCATTATATTTATCTATATTCACAAAAATAAAACATCTCCATCAATGTATTGGAGATAATTTAAGACAAAATAGAGATGTACACAACTTTGCATCAGCCAGTCCATTTACAGCAGAGTTCACATGGCAAATGATTTAACAGTAACTCCATTCAGAGCTTTGATCTCTCTAGTTGCACATTACATACTGTCAGGCAATAGATGTCTAACCCAAATGTTGTGTGTTTCTCTTTGAAGTACTTGACAGTTGCATTTTTTTAACTGTAAACTAAGTCAGTACCACTGATAGGTTTAATGAATCATCTGCAAAGAAATACCTTGTTTGCCTATTCTCTGTTTACAGTGTAATAGCATGTTTTATATAGTTGCCAGATGTTTGTTTACAAGCACAATTTATTTTTTTTTTTACTACTCCAACCCTCATTGTTCAGCTTTGTATACCAAATCAAGAGGACAAAAAAGGTGCTGCTCTTCCATGGATACATGCACCTCCCTGAAGCACATTTCAGCTCTAAAGGAAGGTTTGTTCTTAATAAGATATTAACGTTTTTATTGTTCACCACACAACAATATAAAAGCAAAATATTATAGGCTTGATAGTCATTCATAAACAGGTAGTCCGCTAAGAATCTAGCTCTGCATCTATTAGTAATGGCAAATATACTACAAACTTACATTTACTGCCTGCAAGATTCAGTTGTGAAGGTAGGCCTTTGCTGAAGAGTTAACATATAGCCAGATGCATAAAAGGACTTCTGACCTGAACTCAGAGATTTTGAGTCTGTATTAGCTAAGGCAGTAAGAGACATGAGTTATCGTCCAGCCTCCATTTTAATGAGTTCTTAACCTTCCTTTTACAATGACGATGCCACCTAGTTAATTTGTAACTTAATAATCATTTAGGACTATGTTTATGTGGCTATCTGCATATTCCCTTTGCTCTTCTGGATGCCACAAACTACCATATAGACTATATTATTTTATAGACAAACTAAACAGTATCACTGTTTCACAGAAACCACTGGATTTCTGGTGTGTTCACAGCACTGACTTGAATGCTGAAGCCACACATATTTGAATATGACAAGTGTTAAAGATGATTTCAGCCTATTCAGTGTATTTCCCATTATGAATAAAGGATTTTCCATTACTCATTCATAGTCAGGAGTCAGATAAGATCTGTAACACAAGTTTGACATTACAGCCTTTTTTTTTTTTTTAAATCAATTACATTGTCACTGGGAATCTATAAAAGTACTCATGGTGTTTTTAGGTGTTGTTTTGTGAAGAAGAGTCTACTAAATACCTCAGGATGGCCCAAGAGAAAAATAAGCATAATAGTTAAAGAGCCCTATGAATAATAATGCATGATGGCAAGCCAATGATCATACAAAGGTTTTAAAATTCTTCTTAGAAAAATAAATTAAAGAAAAAATTATAATTCCCTCTTCAAAAAATCTAATCCACTTCATGTTTTTCAGGAGTGAAGTTAAAAAAAAAAAAAAAAGGGAGAAGAAAGAAGCATCCAATATTCATCCAGGTATTTTACATCCCAAGAAGTAGACATGATTAATAACACTACTTGCAGTTGGTGTTTTTAATCCGCTCACTCAGATTAATTTGTCAATCTGTTATTTATGCCTACATATGCTGGCTAGAATTATGGTACTACTTCAGGTTTAGATTCTGTATGCAGTATCCTGCAAAGACCAAACATGTTGTCTTCATTCTGAACAACTTTGTCCAACTAATCAATAACTTTCTGGATAAATATATCTCAAACTATGCCGTAACATAGACGTCTGATCAACCATATCTACCTTCACTACAACAAGACGTAAGAATGAAGGAAAAAAGTTTTCCATGAGTATTCTCTCTTTTTCTAAGCAAGAATTTTTTCATCTTCCACTTGTTATAATTTTCCTCAATTCATGATGTAGCTTCAGACATATTCACTGTATCCAAACAGAGGAGCCACTAAAAGCATGTACGAGATCTGTCATACTTGTTTACTGCTTAATTCAAATTGATAGTTGATTATTTTTTTCTTCAGTCTTCCTACAGCAATTTAATATAACATTCAAATTACTAAGGAGCAAATTTGAATATATTGATTGTGCAAAAATTATTCTAGGAACAGAAGTGAAATTTCTTTCCCCTATTTCCTTTTCTGTATTTGCCAGAATGCTTCTGGTAACTGCTGATTAATTTCTCATGGAGACTAGTAGAATTTCATAACTGACACAAGATCGTAATTTGTATAAAGGCAGATATTTAAAAATGTCTAGGTAGAATGTTGCTAAGTTTGCTGAAAAAGCTTTCAAGACTGTAATGTGATTACATTTGGACTGCAAAGTAGTACTGCTCTCTGCTGGTTGTTATAAAATTAAATTGCTATTTGGAAGTTGCATAAAAGTTCTTCAATGTATTTGCTGGATTCATCTTTAAATTATGGTTTTATTTGAATTAAGAGAGATAAAGAAATGTTTATTCAGCTATAAAGCTAAAACATATCTGCTTACCCATCTGACAAATGAGCAAATCTCAGATAAGGCATTCTCAGCAAAGCATAACATTTGCAGAATTTTACATGTAAAGATCCCTCAGGCTCTAACCTTTCTGACATAATGTTGATTTGTATCCTCCTCTCTAATAAGTTGTTTGTTTCTTTCTTTAACTTGGTTTTCACTTTTGCTAATTCTCTGCTCATAACAACCTTCTTTTAATTAGGGAAACTGAGGTGGCATGAGTCCAGCTGAACACTGCATTGACACAGCTGCATCTCCACACAAAGAAATTTCCTGAGACCTCTCTTAAGGTTCCTTAGGAAAGGAAAAGCAAGAGTCTTTGCTCCTCTAGACCAAACTGAGAAAAAAATAATGGTGTGCACTAAATTATGTATGGAGGGTGAGATTTTCAATGCCACAAAGGACAGTCAGATGTCTAATTCCATTTATACCTTTAGAAATAATTATCACCAACACTGAAAGTAAAGCTTTGATAAAGATGAACATAATCCCAAATCTTTCCTTTTAAGCATGCAAAAATTGTCATCTTCCATACAGGAGAAGAATTCCCTGAGAATGCAAAGGAAACAAGCAAGAAAAGAACCAATAACCTCTCTCCCTCAGAGTCCTCAGGAAAGACAAGCAATGACTTTTCAAAAATCCTTTCTCAAACCTTGTTTTTCTGAAAAGTGTAAACATATCAACTGACAATGATTTTGAAACTGGCATATTGTGACTCATGCTACTCCTTATACTAAACCTTATAGTTCACTGACCCTGCTAGTTTATCACTCAGATATTTCTATTTGACATTACCTCTTGGTCCTTGGCTAAATTTTGGTACATGTGTACACAATCTCTAGAATGACTTATTCCATTCTTAGATTCAGGTTGCCACGTGGCATCAGACTATTTAAACAACTTAAAGCTTTTAACTACTCTCTGAAAAAAAACCCAGGAAATTGTTTGGACATGTATCCAATGTAGATTTCTTTCCTTTCTTTTAATTTTTAATATGTAATATTCAGAATAACCCAAATAAAGGACCATCTTCATATATCAAAGAGAAAAAAAAGCTTTGGTATGCCAAATTTTTATTCCAGTGCTGGGGAAATCAGCTTCTTTTCTTCAATGAATTCAGAACAGTGGAGTCCTGAATTCTTTATGTTTTAAATAAAATGTAGGAAAAACCTGGTAATGCAAGCCAAGAGAAAGCAGATCTAATTTTCATTAAAACTTCCCACATTATCTTCATTTTCTCACCCACCTGTTCTTTTTTCTTTTCCCTCCAGATCAATTCAACTGTTATTGTGCCTCAGAGGAAAAAGTCTTGCACAAAATTATACTTCACCTTAGGAGATCAAAGCTGTTTTACAGATGGTTTTTTTCAAGTCTCTTTTAATGTTGGTGGCATCAAGCTCATTAGAAACAACAACAAAAACAAGAAAAAGAGAGATTTAAGCCACGATCAGTAAATTAAAAAGAAGATTTGATATCTCATAGAAATGAGTGATAGAAAAAGTATTAATGCCACAAAATGGGACCTGAAGAATTGATTATGCAACAAGGATAGAAATCCAATTCTTAGTATCTCCCTTCATCAGTTCAAAATGGTTACAGATTCTATCTGTTAGAGGGGCAACAGTGGGGAAATTTGCAGCATAAGGAAAAACACAACTGGGCATAAGTATAACCCTAGTAAAGCCGTTTTAATTAACTATTTATGGAAATGGAAAAATATTAATTACAAATTTGTCCAATTGTTTCAATTATTAACAAGGTACAACATATTAAAAATAGCATTCCATTAACTGGTGCAAAATAGCATACCAAAAATGTTATGCTGGTCTCCAAAAGAATGTGTTAACTGTATAAACAAATGCATAATCACCTTACTTCCCCTTCCAGTTCAATTTGGTTTACTTAAAAACTTCAGCATTTAGAGGTTAATACACTGATTCAATCTTCCTTTCATCAGAAGAGTGGCTTAATTTCCTCTTCCATTTCCATTAAGCTGTTGTCATGAGAACAAATCTGTCCTGTATCATTTTAACTTTGCCTTATTCTCTCTGAAAAGATCGAGACTTTTGATTTTTAAAGTTCTGGAATATCTCTGAAAGACAAGGTTTTGCTGGACACTTCTGCCTTCTAAATAATCTCTATTTTTGCTGCTTGTCTCTTCCAATCTTTGTCACCAGCTGTGGGAGCTAGGCAACTGACATTCAGCTCTACAACCCTACGTCATTGGAAAAGACAATTAAGATTTTCAGCTCATTCCTACCCAGTGAAGAGTGCAGTTGGAATGGACATTGTTGCCTGGGACTCATTCCAACCAGGGCCAGGCACTGCTACATGCAAAAGAGACACTAGAAGACACTAGCTAGTGGTATTAACTGCCGCTGAATGGATGAACAAACGTGTGGATGGATACTTAGTGCTCGTACTCCACGTTTCTGCTCTTCTGTTCGTTTTGGAGAGGATTTCTTGTAAAACTGTTGAGTAAAATACTGTTTTCTAATCAGTTCAAAACTTCAAGGGGCAAAGTTTTTACTCGCAACAAAATTTCTTGATTTATGATTCTTTGCAGTATCCCATGGTAAGGTGTATTTCTNAAAAACAGAGAAGTTTATGAGATATAAACATAAATCCAAGTGCTGAAATCCTAAATAGAGTTATATTAAATAATTATATTAATTAATATATTTATATTATATATTAAAATTATATATTATATTAATATATTAATATATTAATATATTGTTATTTAATATATTAATTAAATATATTAAATAATCACTGTCAAAATAATTTTTGACAAAGGTCAATTTTGTTTGTTTTATAGAAGTATATTATATATCTTAATAGAATTTTAAGATCAGATCTGACCATTCTGGTTATATCATATGGCCTCCTACATGGTGTAAACTAGAAAAATTTGTTTCTTTGAACTAATTCATTCATTTTAATCATTTCGCATTATAAAATAAGCATTAATTCCTGAGGAGCTCAAGTCTGTGTTTTTTCTTTTCCTGAGCTTAGAATTGCTGAATTTAGAATTGCTGAATTTGCATTTAATATATTCTGTGGCTATACACCTTACAGCAATCACTGATGTAAAGTCACTGCAAAGTAGCAATTCGGACACTGAACCTGTAGTTTAAAAAAAAAACAAAAAACAAAAAACAAAAGAAAACATAAAATAAAGCTGAATAAAAATACTTTAACAGTATTTTTTCTTGGATAATGACTGCATAAAGTTAGAGTATGACTTTCAATGAAGGTTTTCACTGTGTTTTTGTCCCTCACAGAGGACCAATAATAGAAAACAACTCACAGATTGTCATGTGTTGGGAATGATTCATCAGCAAACCAAAAAGACAAATTTCTGATATTTTCTGTAACTGCATATTTATTTATTCTGTCTTTTGAATTAAATATAGGAAAGTCTTTACTGAAAACAAATATCAAAATGACACCACATTTCAGATGGTTTTGGGGTGACATTATATGNTCTTTCCTTTCTTTTAATTTTTAATATGTAATATTCAGAATAACCCAAATAAAGGACCATCTTCATATATCAAAGAGAAAAAAAAGCTTTGGTATGCCAAATTTTTATTCCAGTGCTGGGGAAATCAGCTTCTTTTCTTCAATGAATTCAGAACAGTGGAGTCCTGAATTCTTTATGTTTTAAATAAAATGTAGGAAAAACCTGGTAATGCAAGCCAAGAGAAAGCAGATCTAATTTTCATTAAAACTTCCCACATTATCTTCATTTTCTCACCCACCTGTTCTTTTTTCTTTTCCCTCCAGATCAATTCAACTGTTATTGTGCCTCAGAGGAAAAAGTCTTGCACAAAATTATACTTCACCTTAGGAGATCAAAGCTGTTTTACAGATGGTTTTTTTCAAGTCTCTTTTAATGTTGGTGGCATCAAGCTCATTAGAAACAACAACAAAAACAAGAAAAAGAGAGATTTAAGCCACGATCAGTAAATTAAAAAGAAGATTTGATATCTCATAGAAATGAGTGATAGAAAAAGTATTAATGCCACAAAATGGGACCTGAAGAATTGATTATGCAACAAGGATAGAAATCCAATTCTTAGTATCTCCCTTCATCAGTTCAAAATGGTTACAGATTCTATCTGTTAGAGGGGCAACAGTGGGGAAATTTGCAGCATAAGGAAAAACACAACTGGGCATAAGTATAACCCTAGTAAAGCCGTTTTAATTAACTATTTATGGAAATGGAAAAATATTAATTACAAATTTGTCCAATTGTTTCAATTATTAACAAGGTACAACATATTAAAAATAGCATTCCATTAACTGGTGCAAAATAGCATACCAAAAATGTTATGCTGGTCTCCAAAAGAATGTGTTAACTGTATAAACAAATGCATAATCACCTTACTTCCCCTTCCAGTTCAATTTGGTTTACTTAAAAACTTCAGCATTTAGAGGTTAATACACTGATTCAATCTTCCTTTCATCAGAAGAGTGGCTTAATTTCCTCTTCCATTTCCATTAAGCTGTTGTCATGAGAACAAATCTGTCCTGTATCATTTTAACTTTGCCTTATTCTCTCTGAAAAGATTGAGACTTTTGATTTTTAAAGTTCTGGAATATCTCTGAAAGACAAGGTTTTGCTGGACACTTCTGCCTTCTAAATAATCTCTATTTTTGCTGCTTGTCTCTTCCAATCTTTATCACCAGCTGTGGGAGCTAGGCAACTGACATTCAGCTCTACAACCCTACGTCATTGGAAAAGACAATTAAGATTTTCAGCTCATTCCTACCCAGTGAAGAGTGCAGTTGGAATGGACATTGTTGCCTGGGACTCATTCCAACCAGGGCCAGGCACTGCTACATGCAAAAGAGACACTAGAAGACGCTAGCCAGTGGTATTAACTGCCGATGAATGGATGAACAAACGTGTGGATGGATACTTAGTGCTCGTACTCCACGTTTCTGCTCTTCTGTTCGTTTTGGAGAGGATTTCTTGTAAAACTGTTGAGTAAAATACTGTTTTCTAATCAGTTCAAAACTTCAAGGGGCAAAGTTTTTACTCGCAACAAAATTTCTTGATTTATGATTCTTTGCAGTATCCCATGGTAAGGTGTATTTCTGTTTAGTAAAGAAGCCACAGTTCGTTTCTCAGCTGCAATTACTGCTATATAAAGCAGGTTTTCCTCCTTCCAACATGAATTTGTACGAAACGCTTCTGGGGCCTGTAGACCTTTGCCATCTATTTCACAAGGTGTAAAAGACAGCTGTTATTCTGCATAACAAAGAGAATGTTCTCTACTGCCAACAGTTTCATTTCCAGTTCATTTCTGGATGCCTTTAAAGGTCTTGCTTATAGCCTGCAATGTACTAAATATTTTAGAACTTTATTACTATTTCACTTACATTCAACTTTCAGAAACTAAAGTTATCTGAGGCAGCTGATGCAAATTGAAGATATTTCATTTCACACCCCTGCCCTCCCTGCTCACACACACCATGTAGACAGGAAAGCTTGAACAGGAGACAGCAGCCAGCTAAGTTTCCTCCATGAAAGGAATGCAATCTACAATTAATTTTTCTTCTCTGATCATGAGAGTGTGGGTGTGTTGAACATTAGAGCACATTTCAAAACCTGGAAATATTCTAGGCTGAGATAAGGGTAACATGGAAGAGCAGATTAGAAAGCAGAGTTAAATTGTTGCTACAGTACCACCACCAAAACTGACTTGCACTACTCAAAAACAGAGAAGTTTATGAGATATAAACATAAATCCAAGTGCTGAAATCCTAAATAGAGTTATATTAAATAATTATATTAATTAATATATTTATATTATATATTAAAATTATATATTATATTAATATATTAATATATTAATATATTGTTATTTAATATATTAATTAAATATATTAAATAATCACTGTCAAAATAATTTTTGACAAAGGTCAATTTTGTTTGTTTTATAGAAGTATATTATATATCTTAATAGAATTTTAAGATCAGATCTGACCATTCTGGTTATATCATATGGCCTCCTACATGGTGTAAACTAGAAAAATTTGTTTCTTTGAACTAATTCATTCATTTTAATCATTTCGCATTATAAAATAAGCATTAATTCCTGAGGAGCTCAAGTCTGTGTTTTTTCTTTTCCTGAGCTTAGAATTGCTGAATTTAGAATTGCTGAATTTGCATTTAATATATTCTGTGGCTATACACCTTACAGCAATCACTGATGTAAAGTCACTGCAAAGTAGCAATTCGGACACTGAACCTGTAGTTTAAAAAAAAAACAAAAACCAAAAAACAAAAGAAAACATAAAATAAACCTGAATAAAAATACTTTAACAGTATTTTTTCTTGGATAATGACTGCATAAAGTTAGAGTATGACTTTCAATGAAGGTTTTCACTGTGTTTTTGTCCCTCACAGAGGACCAATAATAGAAAACAACTCACAGATTGTCATGTGTTGGGAATGATTCATCAGCAAACCAAAAAGACAAATTTCTGATATTTTCTGTAACTGCATATTTATTTATTCTGTCTTTTGAATTAAATATAGGAAAGTCTTTACTGAAAACAAATATCAAAATGACACCACATTTCAGATGGTTTTGGGGTGACATTATATGCAAAGACAGTACTTCATCACTACAACTTTGATCTGGTTTAGTCCTAGCTTTGGGAGCTTGCATCTTAATTGGAAACCCTTTAGCCTTGAAATGAATGCACAAGTTATTTTTGTATAGTAAATGGCCTTCTGTTGCTAAGGAAACCAGATGTTTGATAATTAAACTTGAGCTGTAAATAGTTGTGTGCTGTCATGTGAAAGACTACTCCTCACAAGTTGCTATTCAGCCAAATAGCTGGGTTTCGTGTCGATTGAAAAATTGGAAGCAAATGGGGTGAAATAGCTGCCTCTGAAATTGACTCCAAAAAGCAATCACTTTGCTAAAGCATTTTAAATAACGTTAGGAAAACTTTGCTGAATTTTGTGGCTATTCTGCAGGTCAGAACCTATCATTGCCTTCCTTTTTATCAGTTCTATTTGCCTGTTATCTTCTACTCACAGATAAATAAATATGAAAGAGGAAATGTAAACATTTCCTGTAGGCAAAAAGACAGTCATCAGTTTCAGCCAAACCAATCAGGACCTGCCTGATTCAGAGCTCAAAAAACATTTTTAACTTTTTATTGTATTTAATAATACAGGTTACATGAAGAAAAAATTGTGTATTCATGCCAGTGAATTTTCCTTTCTGCATCCCATGAGCAATCTTTCACATATTTCAGGGCATGTGATTTTAAGTGGCTCAGAAGTCAGTAGCTAAATATAGTAGAGGTAGCTGGGAGACTGGCAAAAGAATGAGCTTTGATATGAAATGTGGAAGACTGGAGAGAAAAACCATTGTGCTGAATGAGCAGAACTGGTAGGTCTCTGTGGAGAGAGGACACCCAGTATATTCCTCCTGGGGGTCATGTGAGAAAAAGCCTGAACAGGGAGGAGAAGAGGAACTATATCTGACTGTGTATTTCCATATCTTAAAAACATAACTAGCATAGTGATATTATAATGATATAAGGATTTGGAATCTATGCTTTTAGTACGAGCAAGGAAAAAAGCTCCAGGCTGAGGAACAAGGAGATCATCTATAAATGACAAGACTAACATAGTTTTACAGCTCAACATAGAATCATATAATGGCCTGAGTTGGAAGGGACCTTAAAGATCATCTACTTCTATAGGAGTATGAAATTATGCCAAATGGAAGAAAGACCACAAAACTGCTTGACGAGACCAAGTGTCAAGAAGGAGAGCTACAAGCAAGAGCTGTTTCATATAAGAGAAAGTTTATTGCCATATATCAGGTTGTTACAGGTTTCCTAGTTTATGAATTCACAGTTGTGAAGTTAAATATCATTATTGCATGCTATACAAAATGGAGTTTGGTTTTCTCCCTCATGTTGTCCCCACTCCCTGATTGGTCAGATTTTACCACAATGGAGCCTTTCCTTATATGGTTATCTCCACCCTTGTTTACCCTTTATGGTTGTGATCCTCCCCTATCTTTCCTTTCATGTAGGAGGATTTGCATGTTCCTCGCAAGTTCAACCCCCTTTCTGGAAAGTTCCATGCTGCTCTTACATAAGCTGGTGCCATTTTAATAAATGTGCCATTCCATCATACCCCTACCTGGAGTGTGCCTCTCCTTCTTACCCTCAGAGGGTCTCCTCATACTTCCTATTCCCATGCCGTGTGCAGTGACACCTTCCACTAGACCAGGTTGCTGCTCAAAGCCCCATGCAACCTGACCTTGAACACTTCCAGGGGTGGGACATCCACTTCTCCAGGCAACCTGTTCCAGTATGTCACCACCCACCATAAACTTGATTTGTAACTATGAATTACTCAATCACTGTAGTAAGATATTAAAATAACCTTTGATAATATCACTTTTGCATTGAAAACAAGTAAGATCAAATGTAGTTTCAGCTTTTCACTGATCATTGAGATTGTAATCAATATTTTTTTCGTTGACATTGTTCACAAAAATAGTTTTTTCCTGGAATAATAGCTATGCTTAATCCATACATGCATAACTTTCATGATCACTCAAAGGAGTTACCAACATCCTTATAATAAAAATATTTTTCATTTGGAGTTTTATGCTTTAAATCACTTATGAAGGTACACAACACAATAATGTCATTGTGCAATAAAAATAAGCTATTTCAGATTTTTATTGCTAGTTTAATTTGGTGGGCCTGAGAGCAATTCTGCTGTTGCCACACATGAAATGAAACTTGTACAGCAAGAAAACTTACTACTTGCTGAGATGTGCAATGTCAAGTAACCCATAAATATGAAAATAGGTTTACTCTATTTACATAGTCACCTATTTTTCCTCCAAACAGCAGAAGGGGCATGGTTTGAAGGAAAAAAGTCTTCAAAATCCTCTAAAATGCAGCTTATGCTTTATATGTCTAACTTGCTATGGTCTTTCTCCTGTCTCACACCTACCGCCTTACTTTCCTTCTCATTTTTCCATCAGAAGTATTTATTAGTTTTTGATTTTTAAACATTTTAAAGGTAAATGATAAAGATTATGCAGGAATATAAAAGAACAAAAAAACATGTTTAACATAAAATGTGAACTCTTAAAAGGTATAGTATGGTCACTATCACTAACAAATTATTTTGGTTTTCTTTTCTTCATATACCTTGCCTCCCTTTCAGAAGGCATAGAGCATAACTCCAACTCTTCAACTTCATTATGAATTTCTCAAAAATTCCACCTTGAGGTGTTATTTACTTATAAAGCACTAGGACTGCATAGAAAATGTTACATTTTAATACATGCATGATACATTTCACATCAGGCACCATACAGGGCATCATAAAATATGAATTGAAGTGTGTGTACTCAAACTGAAAAGACTGTTTGAATTTCTCAGTGGTAATCCTACATATATTATTTCCTAAACCTCTGAAGCCTACAGTTCCTTTATTTGTAGTCACAGGTCCATTAGTAGCAGTCCAGGGGTTTTTTAGTTAATTTTTTTTTTTTTTTTCAACAGAAGTACATATTTTCTGACCCCTAAGCAAACTTGTTCTCTCCAGCCTTTTCTCTAGGTTTAGCAAATGATTGTTTCATTCAGAATGCACCTCTTTTCAAAATGACATTTTCTGGATAATATTTGGTTTTGTTTTGTTTGGGCACTGCACTGCCACAATGTACAAGACAACAGCAGTCCAAGTACAAGGCCATTTTTACTTGTAAACCCATGAAAGCTTTCCCTATCACCAGACAAGTTTGAAATAAATACAAGCCATTTCCTAAAGCTATCCTCCATACAGAGTAAAACCTGGCAGTAAATACAGTGAGAAAGCTGAGAAATGTGTTTTTCTAGAGAATACAATAGCAGACAGAACCTGACTACTGACCTTACTAAACTTTAAAAGTCATGAAAAAGTAATCTCTGAACATAAAATAGAATTGAACTCTTCACAAATAAAGCAAATAGAAAGGAAGGGGCTGTAATATGAGCAAATGGCAAATCAGGAAGGAAAGCAAATCAATGAATCTCATCTCCTCAATAAAGTATAAAGAAAGAAAAGTACTTGCTGCTATTTAATGCTACAGCCAGTAAAGAACAGCCATGATAAGGGGCCTGCTTCTCCCCACTCAATCACACAAATTTTACTACAAAAAAGTAACTTATTTCCTCCCTACTACCATCATACAGTCCACGTGGAAAAAAAAAAGCTTGTCATTTTCAACTGAAATTGTAAAGCAAACCACATGACAGAATATAACCAACTGAACAAACAAGTCACTCTTACTCTAAAAAGAAAATGAAAAATTAGATTTCCAGACACAAAAGTTCACATATACTTGCAGAATACGCTATGTTGGTAACATTGTGATGTTATGTTTTCCATATTGTCCTAGTTCAGCAGGTTATCACTGTGTGGGGGTGATCAAAGCTATGTATTCTACCCCCTCTATTCATTTCCCAAGAACAATGGACCATTTGCAGCAGCCGCCCAGGGAGTCATTAGCACCTTCACCCCCAGCCTGAGGGGGCGTGGCTGCTAATGGGCCATCAGTGATTCAACAATACCCCATGACTCAGAGTTAATCACCCATTGTGTGAGTCCCCGCCCTGGGGGAGGGACTGGGTGCTCCCTGAAGGTACATAAGTGGGTGTAAGAAGACCTTGGGGGCTACTTGTTGGATCCAGAGGAGCAGCAGGACCTTGACAGGAGGAAACCACCATTCTCAACCAGACTATGACCATCACTCCTGCCCAGACCACAGCCATCATCTGCACCAACAGGTTCTCCACTTCCTTTTGCTTTAGACTCAGGGGAACCAGGTGGGTCTCAGCACAAGGGGTAACAAATCCCTTTGGGCTTGTGCCCCAGGACACTGGGTTATACTGCTGGCTTTTGGTGAGTTGAAAACAGTTTTTTTTCTCTTTGTGTCAGTGCATTTATTGTAATACCTTTCATTAAATTGTAACTCTGATTTATAATCTCTCTCATGGTGGGTCCATTTCTCCTGCCGGTTTGCCTTTAAACCAGCACACATATGTAGCAATGTATTTTATACTAGGACTGTCCATATCAAATGCATATATAAGAAGTTCCTTGTAGTTTGTTCAAGCCTAGCTGTGTATGATGGGTGCCTAGCTGGAAAACCAGGTGAAAATCCTGCAGGTCTCTCACAGGGTGCAGCAACTTCCAGTAATGGAAGATTTCTGAGGAATATCCTAGATCTGTCGCTGGCTATTTGGCAGATTTGGCTTCCTGGATTGCTCTGATCTCAACACTTGGCTCTCAGTGTCAGAGAAGGAACCCAAAGTCTTCATGTGCCTATGCCCTCCCCATCAGTTCTCTCTTTTCTAATCCTTACCCTCTCTGCTTGCAGGTTGTGCCATGTCATCCTGTAGGGTCAGCTGTCTATGCCTTATTTGCCTGGATCTGGCAGATGAATGACTCCAATGAATTATTAGGTCTTGAGAGGCCTTTAGAATTGCCTGGAAGTTGAGCCCCTCATGTAGTCTGTGTGTGGGATGAATAAAGCAATTGCTTAGTAGATTCAGCATGGAAATTTCTCTGAGGGAATGTCTTCAAAGAACATCCTCACATCATCTTCAGAGATAGCTCTAATAATGGCATAACATATAACAGTTGAGATTTTCAAAAGTTGGGAATTGCTTCTGGTGAGATGGATAAAGATTCTCACAAGCCTTTTGCAGCATACTGCAAGCTGCAGCACATTTGACAGGATCAATGGAAGGCATGCTATTCAGCCAGTACTGCAGGTCCCAAAACAATCCAGATGGGAAGTTTCCAGGAAATGCAAAGAGGGAAATCCATGTCTTTCTAATAGCAAACAGATTGCTTGCATTTAACACAGCTCAATGATAATAAAGTGCATAATGAAACAGTCTGAATGCTCCAACAAGTAGGAGTTTTCAGGTAGCAGCAGCCCCAGCAGCACTGCAGGGGAAATGTGATAGAACCAAGGGTGACAGTGTCCTCAATGGTATGGTTACAGTCCTACAGTGCCCGAACAATAGCCAAACAGATCCCGAGACAATCACTAGGATGTCCAGGACTAGGCATGAATGCAGCTCATGACAGAAGTTGGGATGTCCCACCTGACTGCTCCCTGATTCTTCTCACCCAGTCCCTGGTCCCATGACTGAATCACCTTAGAGCTGGCTTACATCCCCAGCGACTGGGTCCTGGGGGCAAAAGAGTTAGTGTCATCAGGCCTCTGACAGCAGAGTGACTCCAAAAACAGGTCCAGCCCTAACTTCACCAAGGAACAGCACCAGAAAAGAAACAGAAGAACCCAGACTTCTCTGGGCAGCAAAAAAGGGCTGATTGAATGCTGTTTGACTGTAGTCTTGTTTTTTTGCAAGATGTGTAGGGTTGGTTTAAACTGTTTGGAAGCTTTTGAAGATAAAGTCACGCATTAGCCAACTGTCAGTACAGTGTGCCACTGCACATCGCAGAGTGAGCCAGGCCTGCTGTGTATCCAGGCTGTGGGGATTCCTTGCCCTCTGCCTTCAGTGAGCATGGACAAACAGCTTTCCCTCAGACAGCATGCCAAAGGGAAGGGCATCCACCTTTGGCAGTTTTGCAAGACTGGGAAAAGAGAAGCTCCTGAAGAAGGGCTGAGCCTTCAGGACTCCTATTTATTCCCTTCTTGGTAAGAAGTAAATCTGTCCTAACAGCAGTGGATTATCTGTTGAGCAGCCCGAGGCTGTGGACTTTTGAGTATTGTATTATCTGTTGAGCTGCCTGAGGCTGTGGACTTTTGGGTATTGTAAGGGAGGCTTAGGTGACAGTTTTGCCTCTAATTTACCATCCAAGACCTCTTATAGCTATTTTAGGGTTTCAGGACCATGGTTTTTTGAAGTAAGAAAAGCATTTATTTTCCAAGGCACTTGATGATGTATGTGTCTCTGCATAAAGAGAGAACACTAACTCCAAGTAACCTTCCTCTCAGCATACAGAGACTCTTAGGATCTCAATAATAAGAGCCTCAGAGCTCAGACACTCTCCCAGGCCTGCAGACTCATCCTATCTTTCTGTCCGTCTTGTTGCAAATCACACCTCATCTCTGGTAAACTATAACTGGATGGTCCAAAGAACAGAAAGGAAGAATTCATGTGGGAGAAAGTTTGCCTCAGGGTCCTGGTGGAGTCATGTTCTTCTGGGGCAGCCAGAAGACTGGAAGAAGGCACTTGTATATCAGTCAAAATTCTGCTCCCCTAAAATTTGTATTTAGGCACTAAACTTTTCAAAGAAGAGATTAGATTTTTACTATTGATCTCCAATAAGAGCCTTGGGTGTACCACTATGAACAGTCCATAATACTTCACTTTTCATTCATCTTTTACCTATACAAGGCTAAAATGCTTAAAGCTTGATGTTCACCACAATAGAATCAGAGTGTTTCATGGCATGAATGAATTTTCCTTGAGATATGCACAGGAAAAAGTAATAATCTGAATACAGGAGAAAATACAGAAAAGAGATCACAAGTCAGTTTTTTTTAAGCCCACCCTAGGCAAATTTATGCAACCTGTTTTGCTCAATTCCATTGCCAAAAGTCTCTCAGCCATGTTAAAAAAATCAATCAGAACTAAATTTCACTATTACTACTACTGAGTGAAGAATATGCACGATCAAAACAGCAGTTCATTATGACGCAAGTTCTGTGAGTTGCCAAGTGTGTTTTGGAGTGAGTTGAATGTTGTCATGTACCCCCAACTAACTGTAAAGCAATATTGCAAAATGCTAATAAGGAGCTTTCTGTTTAACCACTGTATTCTTGGTAAAATAAGCTGGTTGAGCTAAAATTTCAGAAAACACTGAATTCAGAAAACATACAATTTCAAAACAATCTGAAATAAAGCAGAATAACTTAGATTATTTTTCAGTTCAGTTGTAACAGTATGAAAAAGAAGTACTTTATGTTAAATGTGAAGGTGGCAGGAGACTAAGGGTATTGTTCAATGCATGTCTCTGTCACCCCCATTGCTCAATATGACAAGCAGCGGAAGAGAGAACTGAAGTAACAACAGGTAGTTTGTTTGCATCTTCTCATATCAAAGTGCTCATTTAATGACAAAAAATGTGTTCATGCATTCATATAAGCAGCATCTGTATATACAGTTCTTGATGTCTGGCTAAGTTTCCTCAGATTACTTTGCTTTAATAGTTAGTATCTCCTTATGGTTATGTTTTTCTTTCTATTTTAGACATGAAAATCCATGTAATATGCAACCAAATAGACTGCCACATGAAAGTATTTTTTTTAAAATGCTATTTATACTAGTTCTTTAAAATTATTTTATAGATAGATGTAATATTTAATGAAAGATGCAGATAGACTTTTTTACAGCTGACAAACTGAAAATTAATTCACCATGTTTAGTGTACTCCTAGTTTTATAACCTCATCCCTTATTTTATTATTGTTATGCTAGGTAGTGACTTTTTATGATTATGCCAGTTGGAGAACATAAATTTTCATTTGTAATTGCAGAAGAGCATCAGCACAGCATGGTGTAGAATTGCAATTATTGTTGACCTTCTGGAAGGAGAACCAAATTCTTGTATTTTGTTCAACAAGAGTGATAATACACCAAAATAAACATATTCTATTTATAGAAAATGTAGTAATTGTACTGAAAAAAAAACAACACAGAATACAAGACTGGTTATATGCAAATCATGAGATATTAGCTGTCAAAGAGCAGTAGAAGAGTCAGAACAAATACATACCTGTCCCAGTGTCCTATGTGCAGCATTGGTCAAGGATGGATACAAAGGGAAAACCAGAGGAACAGCTTGTGCAAGTCACAACTCAGAGACTTTTTGAACCTACTACAGACACTTTTTTGATCTGTCATTTCTGGGGTTAAAGCAATTTTCTCTCTTAATTTAGAGAGAAAAATAAATCAGATGTAAGATTCTTTTATAAAGTAAGAAGGTTTATAAACTTATGGAACTATAAGGTTTTTATATTTTTATATTGTACTATAATTTATGTGGTTTATGCCAACGTCTACAGCTCAATGATGAATTTGAAATATCTGATAACTAGTCAGCTACTGAAAACTCAGAAGGAATGCCATGGTTGTGTGGGCACAGTCACACTGATTTTATACAAGAGCATTTTCCATGTAAATCAGACTTGGTTAATTATATATTACATTAATATATCTTAATATATATATAGGTTAATTATATATTAAGAGCTTTGAACTGTCTGTTTTCAATCAACACTACAATTTTAATTTCTTCCAAACTATTTTTAACTAAAACTTTGCATAAAAGACTTGTTGACTACATTAATAAATTTATTGTTAAAAATGTTAAGCATTGTTTCATTATTTTTTCTTTTTTTCCCCAAACTTTGTTAAATGCCATCATTAAGAGATTGCTGCTTGCTTACTGACAGAGAATACTACAAACCGTTGAAGCTAAGTTGCATTTTCCTAGACACTTGCAAAGTTTTTTTTTTTTCACTTACTGCAGCTTTGAGGACTCAGCAACATTACAAAATGGCCTGCTATTACATTAATTGTTAGAAAAAAATATTTTAAACTGTGGAGCACATTGTATGACCAGTAACAGTATATTTAAATTATTTCTGTAAATTAGACAACATATAAGGTGGTAGAAGAAGCTGTTTTCCAAGAAGACCTCTAATAGCTCATGTTCATCTTGTTTCTAAAACAAGAGATACAAAACCAAAACAAATGTAACCATTAGAAAGTCATGTGTTTGCAAAAAAAGGTTTTTTAAGTTACAAATGTTTGCTTTTACTCCATAATGATACCATTTTCTGTATTTCATAATTATTTTTTTTGCCTGTTTGGGAGAATAAACCTAACTAAAAAAAAAAAGACCCAAACTACTTTTATCAAAGCAAACCATGATAAAAAAATTATGGTTTGGTAGATCTCTTTTGGCTTTGCTTCTTTTGAGATATTCCAGTCCAATATCCTATTGAGACAAAGAAAATCCACAAGTTAAATCATGTTGCTTATTTATAACATTTTTTGTTGGTGCACAAAAATTTTTATCACATTGATATTCTTTTGATCTATCAGAGATTGGAGGCATACTGCCTTGGAAAATGCACCATTCCTGAAGTGTATCTATGCAGCCTTACACAAGCAGACCTAAATGTTTTTCATGTTTTCTTATTTAACCAGAAGCCACATCATTAGCAGAATTTTAAGCTCAGACTAAGCCACCCTGTTTCTTAGCAATGTTTACTAACATGATTCATAATCACAGTGGTCTTCAACTCATTGCAACTGATCATACTTATATATGTATATATATGTAAATATATACACCTCTTTTAAGGGAATTAGAGATCACTGTGATAGTAGGGTTTAAAAGACTGAAAACTTTGGCCTGTTTCAAACTTGGAAACAAAATTTTACTAGATTGACATTCATTGGCAATACACATTGCTAACAATTAGTTCTTATTATTAATTGATATATATTCAAACAAATAGTTTTAAACAAGCTTTTCCTAAATTAGCTGTGAGTGCACAATATGATGGAGTTGATGTTTCTGATGGCTATGGTCCCCTGATGGCTTTGGTGCCCACGTTCAAGCCAACCAGTGCTTAGAGACCTGTGAAAAGGGATGATGAAACTGAGGTAGGTAAGTTCTTTTATTACTATCTTTTCCTTGCTCATGATTGCAGTTTTATGGCCTCTGTTCAAAGGAAAAAGGGAAATTCAAATACCCCTGATACAGATAAACCTGTTTGTTTGGAATTTTTTTGCTTCATCTCACTTATTCTCCAGGATTATTTTGATTCCACCAAACTCAAGAAAAATTACTTTGTTTTCTTTCATGCTTGATCTACATCCTTAGCTTACTACTTGCATGGGTGTTCCAGCATCTCATCTGTGCAATTTTGCTACAAATCCCAGTTTGCCTCTATGCAGTTATGACTATTACTTATAGATTAGTGCTTAACTGTTACAAAATGCTACTAATAGTGTTATGATGTTATTTACATCCCTAACCTGTTTAGGTTATTTATTATGCTCAGGTCTGGGTTCAGGTTGTATCTTGCTTAACCTGCTTCTGTTTGATGGGTGTAGCCAACATCTCTTTGACCTCACACCTTTCTGAAGAGCTCTGCTGGAGAGCTTAAAGAGATTGAGTGAAAGAAAAAAAAAACATTTGCGACAGCTGCTGGGAGATGCTTCCCCCTTTCACTTCCCCCACGTGGTCCCCGAGATGCCCCAGAAAGAGCCACACAGACACTGCAGGAGAGGAAGCAGAGAGAGAGTTTATTAATATGGGTAGGGGAATTTAAAGGTTTTAAGGGAATTCTAACTACTACCAATAAGAATCTAGGGATAACAACCAATGGGAAAGGGTTAACTAAGGGCCAATAGGGGAACTTAAACAGAAACCTTCAAGGATGAATTCCTGAATGCTTAGCTAGAGGGATAAGGGTTTTCTCAGGGGGTTTTGGGAAGAAGACAGTGACTCAGTGAAAAAAAGACAATAACTCTATTTTACAACACAGTAAAAGCTTCAGTTTTTAAGGCATTTTGGCTAGCTTCTTCATCTTCTTCACAGACCCATTTCTTACATGATTTTTTCCATTTCTGATACTGCAGGTCTTCTGCCACAACCATGGAGAGTTTTTTTGGAGGACTACAGTTACAAATATATTTGTGGCCCCTCCACTGTTTTCTTGTTGCCTCTCCTTAGACAGAATAGCTCCCTTTCCTAGATGACCACCCTCAGTCCAAGACTAGGCATAATTCTCTTCTTTAGTCTCCCTAGAAGGGATGGTATTAATTTATGTATGCAGATGAAGTTGATCCGGTTTTAAATTGAGTGAACTTTCTCATCTATATAAGAAAAATTCTCTTTTACAGCATCTGTCCATGGGTAGCAGACAGACATGAACAAATTAGTATAAAATAATTTACCAGTTTTACAATCACACTTCCAAAATAATTGTGTTCCCAATTCATAGTAATCCATGTCTATGGGATCGAAACATATTTGCATTGTTGCCTAACAAAAGATTTATGACTGAAAGATCTTTGGAGGGAATTTAACAGTTCCCATTCATATATGGATCTCACTTCAAGGTTGGGACTAATGCTTTGAAAACTGCTTAAAAAACCAGATTTTTGAGGAATTGTAAAAAGTTAGGTAAACAATTTGTTGCATACGAGCCAAAATAATATGGTGGGAAGCCTTAAATTACTTATTAAAAACCAAACAACAAAAACTGAAGCCAAAACAAAACAAACCCAAACCCACCAAATAAATAAGCAAACCAATCCCACCTAAAAACCTCAAAGCCCCCCAACATTCAGAAAAAGCCAAAACCTTAAAGTTACAAAGTTAAAACCAAATCTCACCAAGAACATTTTGAAGTCAATGAATTATAAAAAAACCTCTTTTTTTCAGAAAAATGAATTAACTAAAAATTATTTTGTACTTTTACTTTATGATCCCTAAAATTTTCAGGGAATTTTTTTTTTTTGTTAGCAAAAAAGTATGACTGCAACTGAAATCAACAAGAAAGTCTGAAAGAAAAATGGGAACTAAATTAAAATGATTGTGGAAGCTAAATTGATTGTGATTATGACATAGGTATGTGAGACATATATATTTATCACAGCATACATAATGAATGTACGTCGTGTTATGTGACTGAATTATGAGTAGTACATATGAATTAGATGCACATATTCAGATACAGTATGAACTATATATAGCTTGTGTACACACATATGCATATACAATAATATCAAAGAAGCTTCATGAAATTTCTAGCTAAGAATTAGCCATGTGTGTTGTATTCCTATTCATAATACATCTGTTGTACCAGTTTGCCATTTCTGGTTTCCTCAAAGGTGAAAGGAAATGGCTTTTGAATTCATGCATTCTTGCTACAAAAATGCCAGATGCCAATAGTTGCTTTGCCAAAAGCTTCTTAGTTTACATCAGAAATTATTCCAGTTCAGGGCCACTTGAAAACCACTCTTGCAGGGCCTGCCATTTCATACTCCATGCCTGAGCAGCTGGAAAGCAGGGAGGAAAGATGGAAGGACCAGCAGTGCAGACAGTATATTCATCACTGTGTTTTCCTTGTTTCAACCACTTCCATTACAGAAGGAGCAAGTGCAATTTGTAGATTGCTTATGGTGTAAAAAAAAACACTGGTCTTAATTATGAGAATTTTTGTTAGTTTAACTTTGCAGATTTCAACATCTTCAGTGGAAGGCAGAAGTCCTGAACTTGTTGTCTGCATAATTTTTTTTCTATTTTTGAAATGTCACATGTTGAGCAGACTCTTTGAAAAAATTCAACAGCTAGAGACTGGATGACTTCAGTAATAAGAATACAGCCCAGGGAAGGTACATAAATCTGTAGCCTTGCTGTGCATAAAATTGCTTTGGTAGTTCTGCATCTGGAAAGATGTGAGGTTTGATCAATGTGGTTTGAAGGAATGCCATCAGCTAAATAAGCTAATCCTGCACCTTAATTACCAAGTCATGCTGCTTTTCTCCAAGCTATCTTATCATGAACTTTTTAAATGGATATAAAAGCAGTGGTGAGTTTGCAAATATGACATTAAATGAAATGAAGTTTCCTTCACCCTCAAGAAAACATAGGAGTGACTCTGTGAATCATCCCTATAGGTCTACATGGGCCACCTTCTGCTTCAGTTAGAATCTTAATGGCATAAATGTTTAATCCATATGTTTCCTTCATGATTCATCCCTGAGCAGCTCCATATGTCAGCACTGGTCAGAGAAGGCTTTTGAAACTCACAAGAGCAGAGCCGGTGACTAGCAGACAAATACATGTCATTTCCACAAGTTGTTATTTTCTGTTTACAGGCCCATTTAGTCAGACTACAGGATAACTGGGGAGAGGATTGTTGAAGAGATCATCAATGACATTAAACCGGATAAGTTAAAGTTTGTTGGATCTATACGTGTGCCTTTTGTATGCCTATGCTTCTGTTGCAGGGAAGAGTATAAACTAGTTCTCTTCCTTCTAAGACTCGTGGGCTATGCCTAACCTGCTGCTGAATCCAGCCCAACCTGCCCACCTTGGTGTCCTCTGAAGAATAAATCAGGCTAAGCAGGATCATTAACATGCATACTTCCAGTGGGTGCTCAACAGACTGGAATTTACTGCAGCAGGTAAACCTCCATGCAAAGCAAACAAGGGCCATGATTCTGGCATTGGTAATCTTGAGCTGAGAGACAGATCCAGTACATGGACCTTATCACCACAGTGCCTGGTATTACAAGCATTCTGTTCTGTGAGACTCTTATGAAGAGCAAGGTAGGAAATCATTATCCTCACTTTATAAGAAAAGCAATGAAGCATGCAGAGAGAGGATGGAACAGTTCAGAGTTCTTTCTTGCTTTATTAGTCAGAAGTATCTAAGTTCATAGAAACATGAATAATTTCTATCCTGCATTCTCTATGAACTCCATTTTTTAAGGCTGCATAGTATGCAAGTTAAACAAAAAATTTCTTGAGCTCAGGAAAGGTAGTACATGTAAGTATGTCTACAGTACTTCCCAAAGAAAATGGAGGCTTAATGTTGGGATCAAATACAGTACCCTTGTCTTTATATAAATGTATGCAGACACAGGCATTGGGCTTACTGAAATGTGCACTAACTTAAGAGATGTACAGGTCTGGATCAAGTGCCAACTACAGGCAACTACTGACTAAAGAAAACCTGTGTATTGATTCAGGTCTTGCTGTACCAAACACAAGATTTTTTTTTTTCACTTAACAGAGTGAAAGCATATAGAGCATGAAAATTCAGCTGGCTTTCATGAATATTCATTAATATTAATATTAGTATACAAAATACATCTGACCTGTGTATATGCAGGACTCTTCACAGATTTCACAACTTTGTGCCAAAATTCCCTAAAGAGAAAGGTCCATGAGTCTATGGGTAAGGAAAAAATACATCCTCAAATCAAATCTTTATTATTATCTATAAAGCCATCATATAATTTCTATATTTTACAACTGGTATTTTTCAGTCCTTATTCTATATTATAGTTTATAAATATTTATTTATAATATTATTTGTAATAGTTTTCATATTTATAATAGTTTTCAACTTGCAATGAACTCTAATTGAACTACTCAAAAATCTGGCTGAAGATTTATAGAATTTTTTGTACCAACCAAATGCATTTCTGCACGTTAACAAGTTTTAGAGTTCTACTTTAATAGAATAAACTATTTTCATTCAAATTGATTGCATTAGAACAGAGAAGTATTAGTACCCTGAGCAATTTTAAGGTTAAAAGGAACTGTTCAATTGCCACACATATGCATTCTTTTCTCAAAAATTTACATCGAAGGCTCCTTTCATCTGCATGACAACATTTAAAATGGAAGAAAATTTCTTGCATGTTATTTAAGATTATAATAAAAGTACTTTATGGTTGATACACTGAGAAATATTTTTGCTGACTAATTTTATAGCTAGTGGAATGTATTGATTGAAAAGAGATAATAAAAACTTTTGTTCAGTGATTGGAGAATTTATTTTAAGGCAGTGTTCAATCAAGACTTAAAAATAAGCAGGGAAGAAAAAAATTTAATAAATATGGTCTTGTCTGTTACAAAGTCATGTTGTTATTCTGCTACATGAAGTCTTGGAAAGTCTCCTTTTGTGACTTGAAGCATGGGTCATCTTTTACTAGCAACTAGATATAAAAATGAATATAGACATTGCAATAGATAGTTCTTAAGGAAAATTTATGGTTGTTGAAGAAATATTTTTTAGATCATCTTACATTTCCTTTTTTTTAATGAAAAAAATCACGTATCATCTACAGTGAATGAGGAAGATAATGCTTCTGAGCCTTGCTCACCTTAGATGTTATAGCTTCCAGCACAGCCTGAAGGCGAATGCAATTAAACATAGTCAAATGGGAGATACCAATTCAGCTGCATGTTTTGGCTTCTAAATGAAACATTGCAAAGATCATTGGCAGATTTTTCATAATATCACCTGTTATGGAAAAATACTGGGTTTCTAATAATGAACAGTTTCAATGCACATTCATCCTATGCTCTCTTGCTTGTGTAGGATGCAATATCTTCATAGTCCAGTTTCCAAGTGAGAAATGTTTGGAGAGAGAAAAATGAAAGAGAAAATAAGATTATAGTTACCACAGGCAGAAACCCAGACTGTCTCTAAATAAGCATCTCTATATATGCTTATCTTCAATCTAATTCCTTTAATTTCACTATTACTGTTTAAGCAATTTCCAGAAAAATATTGTATAATTCTGGGATATGTGAGGACAGAATGTAATTAAACTCAGCTTATTTACTTCAAGGGACAACACAGGATGAAGCTATGTTCAATGGTAGGCTGATTATATATTCATAAATATACAATTCCAGTTAAGACATTTTGGCTTCACTAAAATGTCACAGAAGAAGGCAAAAGATCAAAGCATAGAAGTGAAATTTTGATATAAAGAAGGATGATAACAAATGTTTTCTTCTTAAAGTGTGTTTTGTTTTTAACTGTCCTACTGCAGGAAAAAAACCAACAACAACAACAAAAAAACCCCAACGAAACAAAACAAAATTACCAATCCAATTCTAACTTTTAAAAAAAAATATTCTTTTAATTTGAGAAAGGTTGTTTTAAGGATGGACTAATGATGCACCAAAAGTTCTTTTTTAGTGTGTTCAAAAGCTTTTTCTTGACAGTTTATTAAAAAAGAAATGTGTTCCCTAAATTGCATAAGATTATCACATCCCAGCAAATATCCAACAGCCAGTTTTATAGAAGGCATTCGAATTGTTTTATGCTTAGATCTAAACTACCTTGTGCATACTTTGCATTGTATCATTGTGACCAAGTAGACTTGTGGGATTCTCTATTTGAAGATGAACCTAGAAGAGAACAGATTGTTGTTTGAAGACACAGGAACCACCATGCACTTGCATTAAATACTTCACTTTCAATTAAAACACATAGCAGGATAAGCCTGATGTTCGAAAAGAAATTTCAAAACGTCTGCTATTTTTTTTTTTGCAGGCTTTTAACTTATTAACAACTGTCATTTTTAACTGAGGTCTTCACTTTTTCAAGATAAAAATTCTTATAACAAATACAGCATTATGTAATATGCATGGATGAAAAAGTAGGAGATAAAATTGTTTGTCCATTCTGCCTAACAGCATGGAGCTGGGGTTTTTTAAAGTATAGTAGTATAATAGTAGCTATCAGTTCCACTTCAGTGGAACTTTAACACCTTCCTCATTTAGTCAGGCTTTCAACTGTTCAAGCATGAAGTTTATTAAGGCTCATAAAAAACGCAACTACCCCGAAGTCCTCTGTGAAACCTCAACTTAACATATCCAAAGTTTTATTTAGCATTTTATGTAAAATATCCTGAAATTTACAAAAGTCTAAAAGAAAAAGGAAAAAAAAGGACCCAACCAAAAACTCCAATGATGTTACTGTGGGAAGACTTTACTTAAAAGAATACATCTTAAGCACTATTCAGAAAGGTGACTTGATATTTGCCTGCATGCAAAACACCTTTGTCCAGTTCATCATCAAAAATGCAACATAGGAACTGCAGCCACTGTGCAAGGTGGGAGATGCGAAGGAAATAGCTGGAAATAGCTTAGTTTGGTCACTAAGTATATATGCTTGTCAACATATGTAGTTACATCTATAGTGTCAACTGTTCAACTAATAAAAAAAAAATTAGATTTCAAACAGCAAATATGATGAGTTAGGATGCACAGGCATTAAGCCTGTGTTCTGCTGTCACTTAGCGTGGGAGAGGCTTATAATGCTTTGTTGAGACACTGAGATTCCTGCCAGCAGGTCCTTTACTTGGATTCATCTTGTTCTATTAGACAAGGGAGTCTGAGTGTAGTGCAGGCACTACCTTTCACTGTACAGGCTATTTGTACAGTGTCCTGCTCCAGTGAGCTGAAATCTTACAATTGTTCATCTTTACTGTATTGACCATGCTGCTCCTTGGCACCTCCAGAGAGCACAGGCTTTTACTTGTCAGATTCATCTCTTCACAAGGAAGAAAAATATCTGGATGCATACACTCTGTACAATATTCCTTATTATAATCTTACTCTTTACTTGAAACATAAAACCTGTTAAATTAGATCATTAGGTAAACAAACTTTCTTCCTTAGTTTGTATTTAGGGTTTGGCTCCATGCATTTTGGAGTGTGAATTTTCTCTAAGCTTGTGGAATATCTTCATTTATCATGAACAAAGAGAGCACTGCTCAATAATTATAGTAAAACTCACTTGTATTACAATATTATTTGTAAAGTCAGGCCCAGATCAGCTTACTTGGGCATTTAGACTTCTGTAAATAATTTCCCTCCTGATAAGTCTCCTTTTGTCTTAGATAATTCTATGTGAACAAAAACACATTTTTATTTAGTGACACACCAAGACACCTTCTGAGACAACACATACCCTGAGAAATAATGTAATCAGCTGGATTAGGGAGCAGATATTTAAAGGGAGATGAAAGTTAAAACACAGAGTTTGGCATCCACAGTATCTCACTGAGAATTCAAAAATTATACAGACAAACCCGCTGCATTCCACAACAGATGCCATGATTTAGGAAGCTTCTCTCACTTCTTAAGAGTTATTTATTGTGAAAAAAGACCTAAATGTGAGGTTAAGCAAAACCATTTTGTAAAGTAAATGTACACATTTAAAAAAAATAGAGAATACAGAAACAAGTGAAGGAAGAATAAAATAGAACCAGTCTTTGAACCAACAGATTATACAGTAACGTTCAACAGTGTGTTAGGGGTAAGGGGTCCAAAATTTCTCCCTTCAGATTTATCTAATGCTCATCATGCTTCAAACATTAAATCTGACAAAATTTGGCTAAAGCTAGACTTCATTTATGGAGTCTATTTTTTATCTTTTCCAACAAAATTAGAAGCTTTGAAAAATGGCAGAAGAGTTAAACTTTCAAATAATCATTGCAAAAATAGTGGTTGTAATAAATGATAACTTCTTAATCTCTGAGAAAACTGTTCCACTTATGACTTAATTTTTATTTTTTTTTCGCATTTTGCTACTGTCAGTAAAGCAATGAATAGCAAAACAAGGAGGCAAAACTGAAAAAAGAGACTTTCTTGTTATGTTGGCAAAGGTCTAGCAAAAAAAAAAAAAAAAAAAAAAACCAAGAAATAGCCAAAATAGTTAAAAGCCACAAACAATTTCAAACACAAGTTTGAAATTAAATTCTTTTTCACGTTTACCTGCTCCTTTTTTTTTATTTTTTTAATTTTTCTATTGTCAGAGACTAAAATAGTTAATGTCTTGAACATTGTAAGATCACCAAGGGACTTTTGCCCATTGTTGCAAACTCAAAAGAAATAGCTGCTCACCCAGAAAAACCCACCCCTTCCTGAATATGCGCACTGTGAAAGGACCATTGGGTCAGATAAGTGGGTGCATTGCCCAACTCTCCCAGATGCAGAAGGGTATGCACACCTGAAGCTACAAACTGGATTTCCAGATAAGGGAAGATGCTAATAAGATGCCAATCCTGTGAGGTGGGATAATTCTTCTTATCATGTCAGTGTCCTCCCTTACATGATGACTCTGCTGTAAAAATCCCTCTGGGGAACCTTGAAGACATTTTGCATCTGGTGTGGGCTGTTCATCTCAAATGCTGGACCATGATGGACCATGGCTGAGGTGACACTGTCCATTCTAAAACTCCTCACTCCAGGGGACGTACAAGGCATCCCTGAGCTTGAAGTGTATAATAACTTATGAAGTCCTTGAGCTTTGTCAGGGAATTTTCCCCAGCCCTGACAGACTGCAACCACCATTTCAACCATCAGACCTGGAAGATGCAACTACCAAGTTTCATTGCTGGATTCAGTGAGTGGTGACTATATATCTTAGGACCCTTATCCTTTCTTTCTCTTTCTCTCCCTTACACATTTCCTTAAGTGTTATGCTTTAATATTACTGCACTACTATTGTTGGTAATGCCCAAAGCGACATGATACCTGTTTTATCAGGTATCATGAAACAAAATTGTTCTAAAATAAGCTCTACCTATATATGTTTAAAAACACTGATTATTCAGTGTTGTTTTACTCTAATGTACCACAAGGGATTTATTAACAAGAACCTTGGTTACCATCCCCTCCTGGGGTGGATCTCAACATCAATGTGTCTCAGTGTGTTAGGCTGGCTGTGCTGGTATGTTCTCTGGAAACTTGAAGATTGGCATGGGAACCAGAAGGTTCATGTACAAACCTGAAGATTTCCATAATTTTTTGATTCAAAACTGTGGAAATGTACTTTTGAGCCATGGAATAACAAATAAGTTTTGGAAAAGTACTCTAGTTTTTATTTTCAGAAAAGCTAATAATTTGCATACACAGTTTTCTGTACCAGAGTCTTATTTATGATTTTGATTGCATGTCTCTAAGCAAGCATCAAACACATTTATACCATAAAATTCACCAAAGAAAAAAGGAAATGAAATAGCAGTAAACAGGAAGCTAGGTTGAACTGAATCAAACAAAATTAATGTAGCTTTGTAAAATGTACTGAGGAAGAAAGTTCATAATTGGCAGGATTAAGACTGTACCATAAAAATAGCACAGGTACAGCATATAGACAGTTTGACACAAACTGTCAATGCAATTCTGCTGCAAAAAGTGAAAATGTAATCTGTGGTTGAATAAAGAAGGGGAGAGTGGTTATGTCTATGTGACAGTAGTGAGACATATCAGAATAGCATATGAAGTTTTATAGTCCACAGTTTGAAAAAAGGGACAGAAAAACTGGAGACAAACGTGTTTCTGCAGATGACACCTACAGCTCAACCCACTTAATATCTAAAAAGATATTAAGAGTTGCGTTGAATGCAATATATAAATGGTTCAGACATCAGGGACTAAAAATATCAGGTACTAAAAGGCTGTTCAGTCTAGTAGAAAAAGGTATGACAAGAATGAGTGTTTAGAAGATGATGGACAATTCAAATGGCACAGATTTCTAACAAGATGCATGGCCAGCTATTAAAACAAAGTATCCCTGACAACAGACTTCTGAATTTTTCTAATCTTTATGCCTTCAAGCCAACACAGGATGTCTTCATGGAATAAATGTCTCAGCCAAATACAAGTTGTCTGGCTTGATACAGCAAAACCAGCAGATACGTAAACACAGAGAAAACCCATGGGGTTTAAACTCCTAAAAATCTTTGGGATACCCACCAAAAGTCATGGGGACTTCCTTGTCAGAGTTTCTCTATAATAAGTAGCAATTTTAGAGTGTTATTGTGATCTGGGACTGTAAGTCATCTTTTGCATATTCTACTAATTTTAACTATACTGTGAAGCTTTTAGGAATTTGGAAAGTATTTTGAATATTCAGTTCTGTCAACATAGAATTGAGTGGAAAATAGTTTGTGTTCCATTGACCATATGGAACATACTCCAGCAGCTTAAAAAACACAAACCTAAAAAACTAAAGACTCTGTAAAAAGCACTGCAAATCACCTGTATATCAGTTCAGTGATTTTTAAATCATCTTTGCATAATGATTATTCTAAACTAATTCTGTTTAGAAACTATTCACTTTTATAGTGAAAAACTACTCTGTGTTGGTAACATAAAAGTGAAGCATGAACAAGATACAACATACATCAGCACCAGTAACATACATACAGTTTTAAATCTAGTCTATTAATGTCATATAGAAGCAAAAAAAGACAGGGACCTTTCCTGTCTGAAATGTAGATGAGTTCAGCATGTTCTTGTAGGAGGTTTCAATCTTAATAAATATATTATTATTGAAATAAAATTTTTCTATTTCTCTCTTTTGTTGTTTTTGCAGAAGTGTCAACAACAGATATAAATGTTCTTGATTGAATTTAAGGGAATCGTTTGGGCAAATCCCAGTGACCTTAAAATGACTTTTGTTAAAGCTCAATAAAAACAAAAAATACTTGATTCTGCAGGTATTATATATTTCCCCTACCAAATGCACTGTCACCTACCTCTGGTATGATAGCACATTTCAAAAAAGTATTAAAAGTGATTGAATCTGTAATCCCTACAGCATTAGCCTGATGCGATTATTTCTACTGTTCAAATAAGATTATGACCACCTTAAATCTTCATTTCCAGATATTACCTGACATGTTCTACTTGCAAACAGAAAAGCCTTACAGGAGAGAGCTACTGTGAAGTTTTGGCAACCTGCCAAATTCAGTGAATTTAATGTATATATTTTAAAATAACATTTTGAATCAAACTATAATTTAGCAGTCTAATCTAGTGCAACCAAATATGCCAAATACTGCATTGAAACCAGATGCATAATGTTAAAAAAATATAGAACATGGATCATCTGTCACCCAAAAATGCAGCCCTGGTGCTGAGTTTTGATCCATACAGGCCAAAAGTCATTGTATTCCCTATTCCATACTCTTACCTATATGAAAAACTGTCAGACTAGGCACTTCTAAAAAAACCTTTCCAGACAAACTTTTGTCACAGATCTGCTGAAGATCTACATACCTAGGCACTTGCCAGATTACCAAAATTTCATATATTTTAGGACTCCCTGCATTTTACCATCCTGCGGCACTTTCTGCATTCGCCCCGAGGTTATGTTTTATATTCACAGTCACTGACTCCTTAATGGAAATTGAATATTCCAGTCTGTCTGCCATGCTGCTCATCCTCAATGACAGGCTACATTTACTTCTTTCAGAAGAGATGTTGCATGGTACACACATACACACAGCCCTTTTGCACATTCATGTACACACATTTATCAACCAGAGTTTCACAAGACCCCTCCAATGCACTTAATAGCTCTACTGGAGGGATCTTAGGGCTGAGTTCAGATCCTCTGGTGTGACAAAAAGATATTTCTTTATTCCCTCTTTGCCTGCTTTCTCAGCTATTGTGCTTTTCTGACTTACTTCTGATCTTGGACACTCCTTCACCTAAGCATTACCCTTTTACTCTCTCAGTATATTTTTGTATTTCTTTCCCAAAGTTTCCTAGGCTTTTCATTGGCTGTTCCTTATAGGCATCCTTCTAAGGATTCTTCCAAATGTCCTTCATCATTTGTCTTAGCTACAGAGTTTTCAAAATTGTCCATTAATCAACAGATAAGTAAACTCTATATGTATTATTATAGTCAGCACATGCTACAAGATTTATCAGCAAAAATGTGTACATAAATGCACCTCTTGATGCAACAATTTTTAGAGAAATGATTTTGCAATTAAATCAAAATTTTAAATGCTATCTCAATGGATTTCCTAAGACCATCTAATTTATTAATACCTGTTGATTGGGAGATTATTTTCTTCACTAAAGTGTAATTATGCTTCTGAAATGAAGATAATTCAAGTCTTTCTACTGGTTTCATTGAACTTTAGGATCAACCTAGCCACATGATCATTGTCCCCAACCACACAATGTGGAAAATGAACACATAATGAATGCTAGCACTATCTGTATTATTTACATTAATGGTAACTGTTTCCACTCATATCACGTCATATCACATCTATAAAATCTATGGAGAACCATGAGGCTCTGTAAAAATACTAAGAGCTTAGTTAAGCAGAAAAAAAAAAATCTCATTTGATGCAGTCTGTCAAATTATAACCTTGACTGATCTTATCTACTCAAGGTTGTTAGAAATTTGGTATTTAAGAAATAAAAGATCACCTAAATAAAATTCAGCACCTATATTGTTAAAAAAGAGGAGAAATTCAACAAGGAAACACATAAATAGCCTAATAAAGTTTTAGTGGTTGAATCTCAAGCTTATTTAGCTAATAAATAAAGTGGATTCATACAGGATCTTTGCTGTTTCAGGAATTTTCAACACTTTCATAAATCATCTGGAAAAAGGGAGAAGGAAGCCACAAGAAGACAAAATTTTCTGGTGATAGTTATTCAAGGCTATAGGAATGAGGGCAATTGAACTGCAGAAGAAATAAACGGATAATGAAATGGCAGATAAAATCAGTATAGGCAAGTGCACACTGGTAAACATTAGGAAAAACAATGCAAATTTTACATACAAGGTGATGACCTCTGAGATTACTTTTGCTGCACAGGAATGTGATCTTTAGGATGGGCCTGTAATAAACTGCTCAGTGAAAATGTCAGCTCAATACTCAGGTGAAGTAAAAAAGAAAATAGAATTTTACAAAAGGAGAAGAAAAACAGTACAGCAAATATTATGATATTGCATGATATTGTATAAAGCTATCCCTGGGTGTTCTTTGCAGTTTCTACTACACTCAGAATCATTCCAGAAAGGAAGTAGGAAACAATTAGACAATCAAGGACAGTCATAAGGGTTATTCTAACTGGGAAAAGAAACAGCTAATAAGAGCTAAAAAAACACTCCTCTAAAGTCATATGTTACACTGAGAAGATAAAAAAGGAAAGACTAGTCCAATAAAGACTAGGGATGTCAAAGTAATGTACCTAAAAGCGACCCACAAAAGTAGAAACTCTTCATAGCTCATACCAAATCAGTGGAATCCTGACAAAAGGGGATATAGGTTACAACCTTTTACATGAGTTTAAAAAGCAGTAGGAGGAGTTTATAGAAGGAAAATCTATTACAGGCTAGTAATCAAAGTTGCGGGAAGTCCTTTTGATAACCTTTTACTGTGGATTGGGATTCTAATAGAGCCCATAAGAACATTTCATCTACTTCTAATGTCACCAAAAGCAATGACAGAGTTGAAAAACTGAGGGGAAAAAAAAAAAAAGCAAGAAAAAATTCAGATGCAAATATATCTGGTGAAATAAAGGGCAACATCTTTTTCTGTCTATTGTGGATTTGGAGCATCAAGTTGTGTACCTATCACCTACCCACCCTACATCATCACATGGATAATAGCCCATCCCCTTCATGAAAACCATTTTCTTTGTATTCTGATACGCATATGTGTTTTCTCTGTTCTTTAGAGTTCAAATTCATTGGGATAAGCAGTGTTTTCCTATATTTGTATTGTCCCTTTGGCTAGAAGCATGGTTCAATAATATAGCAAATACAGCCTTAAGCCTAGTACTAGGTCGCAAATGCTGCATCCTGACTTGAAGCACTGTGTTTGCATCAGTTCCCTCCTCTCGGCTGCTTCAGACACTAAAAATGATTGAAAGTTTAACTTTTTTCTGTCATACTTGATGCTGTATTAGATTGCCTTTGCTACTTTAACTGCACATCAGATCCGATACCGATTGCTCTCTCATCCCTGACATTAAGGCTTCATGAACTACTATCCAATGCTCTAGTTGATTTGACAGATGTCTGACTGTGGATCCCTTTGAGAGCTTTGGTTGTATTTGCACACACAGATCTGCATTAATGACACTGTGGCCCTATGATGGTGTGCCTCCTGCATTCCATTTTCTGAGAAGCTAAAAGAATTAGGTACACAACGTAAATTATGTTTTGGTTAGTTTTGTTTCTTTTGCCACTGATAAAAATAATCACTAATGTTTCTCCTCTTTAAAATGCTTAAATCATCAGTAAAGTATAGAAATAATGTCTACCAATAATATATCAAATAAGACATAAAAATCCAAAGCAAAACTTCTAAATACTCCATTAGTTGCAAATTATTGATGCAGACAAGTGAGAAGATATTCACAAAATAAATATATACAAGATATAGCCATTTTGATAACAGGAACAAACATTTACTATTTATTAAATGCATACACCAGAGGATAATTTGATTTTTTTTAGTCAGACCCATAAGTCTACAATGAACAAAATCAGAATCTTTAATAGTACTGAAGATTACACTGTTACTTTGTTTTAGTGGTATTGCATTTAACAAATTTGTGACAAAGTTAGCATCCCAGTCAAAGAATGCCTTTGCTGAATGTCTATTTGTAGTGTTTGCATTGCTCAATTTCCATGCCAGTGTACAAAGTTTATAAGTCATGTTCAGTATCAATCAATCAATCATATTTATTCATCTCTGTGGTGTTGTCTGATAGAATCTTGAAGGCAGCACGAAAATCAAAACTATCTAGGATAAGGATAGGATTTAATATAATAGAAGAAATATCTGAAGTCCATCAATATAGGTGAAGGGAAAAGTAAACTCTGTGTTGGTGGCACTGAAGCCCAAAAAAAGATTCATGGGTAGACAACAGCATAAAACTAGACTTTTTTTGAGTATATTTTAAGAGTGGGATTCAGAAAGCTTTACCTGGAGCTAATATATCTGGGTTTCTGATGTAAAAATTCTAAGGAAGGCATTTTTCCTGAAGGGAGATACATAAAGCAGACCAGCAACTCCTAAATATTCCAGGCAGACCTAAGTGCATCTATCTTTTAATCTTGACCCCTTTTCCTGACAGCTCTTTTCTCACCCTTGTGATTATTTCCTCGTGTGTCAGCTCACCTAACCATTTTGCAGCCTACAAGGGCTCTGGCTAAGTCCTCCTCCAGACTGCCAAAGGAAGGAGCTGCCAAGCTACAGCAGCTTCCCAAGGACACCAGAAGCTGCTGATTCCATCTCCAGCATAACTCCTGCCCTCTCCGCAGAGCTCTGTCTCTTGCATGTTTATAGTTGCCTCTTTGTGGCAACACCAGCTTGCCACAGTGTTGGAGAATAAATGAATGAATCTTTAGGAAACTGCTGAAACCTGAACAGTTTCTCCTCCCACTCTCATCACCCATCAGCAGAATATCAAGTTATACCTAGCTGGAATATAGGGCTTAAATAAGTTAGGAGTTAGTTAAGACTCTAAAGAGTGTTTTTCCAGTTGTTGTTTTTAATTCTTCAGATGCATTACAATATTCAGGCTTTAAAAAATTAGCTGGGTGGAAAAAAAATTGTACACTAGCCCAAGCACTTCTTAGCCAAATCAAATGTGATTAAATTAAGGCATTTTCACCAACTTGATGGCAGAAAAGACCCAAAAGCTAGTAGAGCCAACCCACAAGCCTGGGAACACTTCTCTGTGAGAAATTAATCATTCTTACATTGTCCTAGCTCATACTGCAGCATAGAAAATAATCTCAGTCTTTAGCAAGATCAGGAATGAGGCAGCCCCACATGTTGAGCTTGTCATCTGAGGTTATTGGCAAACACAAATCAGTGCTGACTCATATCCAAGTGCTAAGATTGCAGATACAAGGAGCCAAGGAAGCCCATAGCGACCTGTTCGATCATACTTGGCAATGGTGCTGTGCACATCCTGGAAGAGACTGTGGACACAAGTAAAAACATGACTATTCTGAAAAATATCCCAAGTTTAAATATAGTTTAGCAGAATAAAGACATTTCAGTTGTTAAATTCCAAATGCCATCAGTAACTATAGAAATTTCATTTTCATAAACTCACATCTATAATCGTATAATTCTTGTAAATAATGTCAAACAGACTTTATGGCAAACTTCTAATGACATCATTAAGGGAGGGGGAAAAAGGAGAAGGGAAAAAAAAGCACAGAGTGGAGTTATCTGAGGAGTAAGGTGTGAAACACCCAAATCAAAGTGAGGGAGGATTAAAATAAGCTGTCTCTGAGCAAGTTGCCTGAAAAGACAACTGTGTATGGATAGTTGGAGAGCTAACAAAAGAGTGAAAATGAAAAGTCCCTTGAATAATCAAGGCTCCCCAGTGACAAAACCAGATTCAGAGAGAGACTTTCAAAGACTGTTAAAAGGAACTAGGTGCTGAACCTTTAGAGGTATTAAGGCTTCTTTGAAAATCCAAATCATGGTGTGTACTGAGAGAATTTAAGGGAGAGTTAATTAAATCCATAGAGATTAAAACAAAAAGTAACTTTCAAAACTTTGAATGCACCCTTGACACCAAAAGCGAGCTATAGGTAGTCTGGAATCACTCATTACCATAATCAAGTCTCGCTGGTACTGTCAAAACCTAAAAGAAAGTAACACACACATGCACACACACACATGTTGCCAAGAAATGGTGATGTGTGACTGGAGGTGAATTTTTTAGTCATTTGAGGTAATGACTGAGAATTTTAGTAGGCAAAAAAAGCATAAAGGAAAAAAATATCAGGCTACGACTAGAAAAAGGCTTCCTGTTCTGAGGATTTTCAATTGCTAAACAAGATTAAAGAGTAAAATAAGAATATCAAACACCTTTAATATATTTTTGCAAAATGGCAATAGTTTCTTTAAACAGATCAATAATCCTGAAACTTTTGTCAGACACGGAGAAAAACTAAAATAAAAAGATTTCTTAGATTTATAGATGAGAAAAAAACATCATTGATTTGGGCACAACATATGATACACAAGTGTAAAGCTTACAGAATCCACTTTCATAAAGAAAAAAAATTCCTTTAATTTTTTTAAATTAATTGAGACATTTTTTCTAACATGAGGACAGTTGCATTATACAAAAATAAGTGGTTAAGTTAAACAATACAAGTTAAATTAAGTTAAGTTAAATACTACAAGGGCTCTGTACTAAATCTTACCCCTTGTTTTTGTCTCAGAGAATGAAATTATTTTTTTCTATTAAATTGCATGGATTTCAGGTCCTGGGGAATGCCATTATTTTCTACTGTGTTGCATAGATTTCCAATTCATCAGAACTTGCTATGTTCTTTCCATCTGAAAACCTGAACAAAAATGCAAGAATTTTAACTTAAAAAAAATCCAAACAAACAAGCCAACAGGAAACAGTTAATCAAATAAGGAAGGTTTCCTACAAAACAAAACAAAACAAAACAAACAAACAAACAAACAACCAAATTTCAAGCCAAATCAAATTAAAACATAAACCAATCTTCAATTTTCCACTGGTATTTCATAGTGTTAATATAATCACTGCAAATGCCATCTTTGCACTTAGTTAAAAGTAGTTCTTTGATCAAGAACTACTAGTTATCCAGCAGTTATCTAGCAGAAATTTTCAGAATTAACTTCAGGCATCAAATCTTGAAACACATTTTTCCTTTGTTAAATGTAAACCTAGAGAGTTGTATTGTCTACAACACAAGGATAACAAAAAATATACAAATTTTTTAACCTTCTAGCTCTTTTCTTTACACCCATATTACACCATTGTCTTCAGACAATTTAATTAAACAAAATGTTTAGACAGACATCTTATACTAAAAATTTATTAATTTAGCCAGCCACAAACAAAAAACCAAGCCTTAACTTAGCCAACCACAAATGAAACAAATAAAGAAACCCAAACAAACCTGCCTCATAAGATCATGTATGTACTCCAGGACACAGAACACATGTCCATACTGTCAGAATCAAAATACCATTCCACACGACAATGTGCAGTTTGTCAATCCCAAAGCTTCAAAAAGAGCACTTCCCTCTTCTTAGTGATCTTTGATAACATAGTAAAAAATAAGACCTTGAAACTTTTAGTTGTGGCAGAATGTAGAAGACACAGAAAAGCATTTCATTGCTATGCTGACAGTTTCGACCAATTCAAATGCCACGTTAGTGTATTTTATGTGTGTTGCCTTGAATATACTGTTAGATTTCATAGTTATGTATTACTTGTTTTCAAGGCACCCAAACATCAATTTAATCATTTAGCCGTCTTACACTATCAGTCATAAGTCAGTGACAATTAGAGTTCTCCTGTACCTGTCTGCAGAAGCTCACTCTATCTGCAGTGTCAAGTAAGTAACACAATAATGGCTGCTCTTCTATTTTCTAGGGGAGTCTGAGTGCTAAATCAACTGTGGCCTTGCTGTAAGAGCTCTATTGTTGGTATCCGTATCTGTTTAAAGAACACTGTGTCCTATTCCTAGCACTGAGGATTTGGAACATTTCTATATTTGTCAAATTAAAGGTCTGAAGCCTCTGAAGATTAAAATCATATAAGCATATGAACAATGCTATCCCTTCCATTTCAGAGGTACAACTTAATAAAACAAGACAAATTAATCGCAGAATTCCAGACACAAATACTTGACATTACCATGAATGCAGGTCATGGTTTAATCCCAGGTGACAGTTTTAGCACCACACAGCTTAGCCACTTGTTCACTCCCCCTCTGGTAGGATGGTGGAGAAAATCAGAAGTGTAAAAGTGAGAAAAGTCCATGGGCAGACAGGTGTTCAGACATCTCCAGAAAAAGAATGCTCCATCATGTGTAACAGTGACTTGGTGTGTGAATCAACACAGTCAGGCAACCAAAATAACCACCAAACCAGGGCTAAGGAGGAAAGAGTAATTTTATTTCATTACCTTGTTAACCAGAGAATTCTGAAGCAACACCTGAGTGAAGACACAGAAGCGGGAACACAGGCACCATTAGGCTTAGTCCAATCCATGGTGGGCCTGCTGTTTGCACCAATTTATCAAGGGCCTACACACATGTAGTTTACCACTGTGCTGTGATCTCCCCTGTGCTTTTTATCATCTCTGAGATTTGATCTTCTCTCTGTCAAAACAGGGAGCTCAAGCATGTCCATGAGAGTGCCTCCAAGTCTCTCCAAACACCTCTGTTACCTCTACACAGAAATTCTACTTCTCAAAACTGACAGGATAAACAGCAGTAGGAATAATATATGGGGTTTCCCACTTATTCTTCAGACCTTGGTATTTCCAGATGCAAGGTCACTTGAACAAATCTACATCCTCCTCTCCATTATTTCACTTTTAAAGCTTTCCTCCCAGCACTTGGGAAGACAAATACCATCACTCTCAGTGTTGCAGCTCTTGCTTCTTCTTCCCTCAGCTCTGTATGCTGAGCATGACACCATAGGGTCTGGGAGCCCTTTGGTTAGTTGGGGTCAGCTGCTCCCTGTGCACCTCCAGCCTGCTTACCGGTGGGAAGGTATGAGGAGCAGCAAAGGCATTGGTTCTGTGCGAGCACTGCTAAGCAATAATCAGAACACACCTGTCTTATCAACACTGTTCCCAGCACAAGCCCAAACCACAGCCACATACCAGCAACTATGAAGAAAATGAACTCTATTGCAGCCAGACCTAGCACAATTTATCATCACCTTATGCTCTGACTAATTGCTAACAGACTCTCAAATTACATCATTCAATCACTGCTACCAGTGATTCACATCCTGTAATTCTACCTACAAATTTTAAAATTCAGAATTTGATTTTGTGTTAATGGGCTGACCCATTTCATGTCAACACTTTTAATTTCTAGCCTTTTCAGTAACATTCAGTTCTCTAACACCTTTTTAGTGGTGTTAGAGAGCTAGTGTTATCTACTGAAACTTTAAAGAACTTTTAAAGTCAACACCTCGTCAAAGTCCTGAATGGAGTAATACAAATGAAGATACCTCAATTTCATTTTTTAAAAGGTCATAAGACAAAATTTGAAAACTTTGAAAGAAAATTCTTTTGTTTGAATTTTGAAACAATTGAAATACTACAAAAAATCATATAGAAACAGAAGAGACAAAGTCATATTTAAAATTAAGAAGATGGAAATCAAGGGAAAATATGAAATTTCCATGAATTTCTAAGAATGTAAATTACACTATGAAACAGAGGACACAGAACCACCGGTTTTATTGATTTTCTTTCATTGAGTAGCATTAACAATCCTATCCCTTTAGCAAAACCTCCCAACATTTCCAGAGCTTCAAGTTCATCTATGCTGAGGTCCATATTTACCCAGGACAAAACTTTGAAAATATTAGTGAATTAGTCTTGACATTCATTCATCAGCTTTATTTTACAAAGGAATATTTTGACTCATTGAACAGATTCAGCTAATCCCTAAAGCAACACACATATGGACGCAGCAACTTCTTTGCTATTTTGTTCAAATGCTCTGTATGCTCGCCATAAGTGCCAATGTCTCTCATTTAAATCAGATAAAATACCAGTGTGTTTCTTAGGAGAGAAATTTGTAGTGCCTAAGCAACAAAATAAATCGCTGCAAAGCTATTCTGTGTGTTGTTCCTCCAGCATTGACTTGGAATAGTTCCTGGATCGAAAGAGCCTTCAGGGATCACTATTGTCCAAGTGACCCTTGCTGAAACCTGTAGCCCTTGTCACGTCAGGGAATCATAAATAGTATAGTTGCTCTTTGATAAAAAACGCTTTCTCAATATTTTTCTTAGGAAGGCACTCCTTTCATTCTCTGTTTTCACTTCCAGTATTCCTTATTTCTTTGCCATGAGTTTTTTTGACATAACACTCCTCTGCAGCCTGAAAAGGGAGTGAAAAGTATGATATGAAGAGCAAAAATAGTTTCCTTTGTCATGTTCTTTCCTTACAACATTTCAACATGTACTGTGTTCTTCTAATACACCACATATAGTTCTTCCAAAGCAACTTTGCACACTTCATTGGTAAAGCAAATAACATATAGGGTCCAAAAATGATGACCTCATTGAGGGACTAGAGGAAGGATTCAAATTATAAATGAACTGCATGTAAGAACCTTGAGTTTTATAATACATATTTAGAATAACAGCATGACTTCAACCATTTTCCACCTGAACATTTATTATTTTTATTTCTTTAGCTAGCATTTCTTCTTTATCATATAAAGATTTTGTTCTGTTCATACATTTAAAGAGTCTTTAGGTCACATAGCAAAATTAATCCATTCCAGAATGTCAATAATAAATACCAAATGCTTTCACAAACTACTTCCCTTCCTCTGCTTTTTTTCTTTAAAGACCTGATAAATCCCTTGACAGTAGCGTAAGAAAAAGCATATATATATATATATATATATATATATATAAAACTATGCAAAGGAATAACATTAGCTATTTAGCTAATATTTAGCAATTAGTTGATATATACTGACATAGTTCAGTGTGAGGCAACAAGTCTCTTTGATCTTCAGGCTGAGAAAAATAAAAACCTCAAAGGTACAAGCGATGTGCATGTTGGTAAGTGAGGATATCAATCATGTGTCAAGAGAGGGCAAATAAGAAGGTACACAGAGTCCCACAGTAGGTTCTAAGCAGGTACTTCCATATGCAACACTACAACACCTAAAACTAGTGCTCAAAAATGCCAAGAGGCATTTGCCAAAGAAGAAGTCAATTCTACAGTTCAGTTCTATAAAGTACTTGCGGCATTATAAGGGCACCAACAAATGTATTTTTAGGGATTCAGAGGTGTATCTGCTTCTTACAAGATCATGGACAAAAATCCTGCACTGGTATGGCAAAATGAAGGTGGGTTAGTGTATATTTTCTTGATAGGAAAGCCACTTTTTACCCTCTCTAAGTTAATGGCAAGATAGAGGGAATGAGTTAGAAGGTATATTGCAAAAATAAAAGACACTTTACATTTCATGAGTCAACATAAAGGTCTATGGAAACAATAAAATTCCTGTTTAGATACCCAGATTTTCATTCCAACGTGTTCTTCCCTAGATACATATTTAAATCTCAGATTTCTTAAAAGAGGAAGTCACTCAGTAAAGACTACATTACAATGATGGCACATGCTCACTGGTGAGTGCACGATTAAGAAGCTTTCAATATGGAAAAACTGAGTTCAAGCTTCCTGAAATGGCCTACTTTATCATTTGCTTTGAGAGCACCTGGGTAAACTTTGGCATTTAACATTAAAAAATGCCCAACGTTCTGTAAGTCTGTAAAACAACACTTGAGTTAAGAGCATGTGTTAATTGGTTCTTGCACTTTGGTCCTCATCTAAAAATAGCACTGGTTCTCCAGAAAAAGCTCTGCTTTTTATTATATCAATGCCACAACCTTTGTGAAGTTGAACCAGTCTCTATTAAAACAACCCAGCTTACTTTGCCCTTGCATGAATCTGTCAAGGAATGTAACATTTCTATGATGTAGGATAGCCATCTCATCATGTGTTAATTGGCCCAGGTTGAGGGACCAGTGAAGGTAGTGTCATGCTCAAAAGCAGCTATATATATTCCATCTGTGAATGAAACTGAGAGATGCTAACCCATATAAAACAAATCTAAGCAAATTTATTTTAAAATTATCAAAGAGTGTGTGCTTTAAATTATAGGACTGTGAATCAGTCTCTTTTAACAGTGTTCATTTTAACAATCTGGTGAAATCTAGCTGCATGGGGCCTGGGGGAATCCAGTTTCACACACAATCAATGTAAACTTGATATAATTTGACAAAAAAAAAAAAAGTTACCAAACACTGTATTCTCACTAAGTATTTTCAAACATCTTACCTGTCTTGTATTGACTAAATCACACATTTATAAATCCTTAGATTTATATTGCTTATTTCAGAGTTAGAGTGAAAAACCTTGAGTTGCCTTGAAAAGTTTCTTAATTCTGTCTCTAAAAAAAACCCCAAATCAGACCAAAATGCACCTTCCACTTGTGCTCATAAAGACACCTATTTTTAAGTATTAAGGCAAAAAAAAGAACAATCAAATTTCACAGAGGACTGAGATTTTATCACAGGTGGGTCAGTTTGCACTAACACCTTAAGAATGAGACTGAAAAGGAAGAAATAAAAAATCTGATTGATAATGGGGGTGGGAGATGAAATAGAGGTGCAGAATTCAGGCAAAGAAAAGATAATTGTATGGGAAGAACTGAGGTTATCTACATGATTAAAAGAGATTGATGCTAGAAAAGCAGTAACTGAATGGGAAGCCAGAGAAAATAAACATAGTCAATGAACAGCAAAGTAGATAGAGCATATCTGGAGAGATTTACTCAGAAAGAATGTTGTGTTTGGGATGGTGTTGGAACAGAGACTTACACTGTCAGTTTGGAGATTATCTTTGATGGAGAGATATAAGAAGAGGCAAAGAGCAAAGACAAGGAGGAAAAGCCTTCCTAGGAGAGGTAGAAAGGATGGTGCAGCAAAAAGTTTGTCTCAAATACTTTGTCATCAAGAGTGACGAGTTCTTTACAACAACAATTTTGCTGACCATAATCCTCATCATTCTCTGTCTAGCAGTAACTTTTGCAGTCCAACATATGTATGCAATTTTTGTTAATACTGATGTATCAGAGAATGATTAACTGTGCTACTAACCACTACTCTTTCAGCTGAGGTTACAGAAGACTTGTAGCATTGAATGCAAAGTCATAAATTCATGTTCAGAATCCATCTGTATCAGTATGCTACATGATTAGAGACATTGTGGTTTTCCTCTACTGATACAGATTCTTGGACAAAGTCCACCAATAGAAGATTAATCAAAGCCCTTTATAACCAATACTGTTGACTGTGGACCTTCATTTAAGTTCTCACATTATAATGTCAAATAGTGGGCAAAAAAATGAATTCTGCAGAAGGGAAAAAGAACCCTACAGTAAAAAAAGAGACTCCTCTTCCACTTAAGCACTTTGAGCATCCAGACAACAAAATATCTTTGATTCTGCAAGCAAATTATTGTGTTAAATCATTAAAAATAAAAAAAAAAATATTTTTTCCAAGACAAAGGGTCAGAGAATTGTATTGTCAGAGGGAGATAATTAATTAACTATTTTCTCTGTTTTCACAGAATCACACAGTGTTTGAGAACGGAAGGGAACTCTGGAGGTCACTGGACCAACCTTACTCCTGCTCAAGCCATGCCACATAGAGCAGGTTGCCCAGGGCCGTCTCCTGACAGCATTTGAATATCTCCAAGGATGGAGAATCCACAGCTTCTTGGGAACATCTGTGCCAGAGCTCAGTCACCTTCACAATAAAGCAAGGTTTCTTGATGTTCAGAGGGTCATTGTTATGTCACAGAGTGCTGTCAGCAACTCGTGGCACTAGCATTGGTGATGCTGTGAACATAACACAGTAGGCACAATACTGATGGTGGCCATGTCATGGGGGGCTTGGTGACAGGGCCAGCCCAAGATGTGCATAAAAAGGGATGCACCAGCCAAGTCTAATAGATTGACTATATGCATAATATGCATATGAACAAAGGCATGGAGAAGAGATCAGAGAGTCAGGCTTGCTCCTCTTTCCTTCCTTGTTCAGTGTTATACAGCCAGATGCCTGAATGTGACCAGTTCACAACATGCTCCTGCCTTCTACCTCCTTCAAAACTCATCTAAATGGAGGACAAAGCTTGAAAGGACACATAAGACAGCCCCTGTAACCATCTTGCAAGGGACTAGAAGTTCGCCTCAGCCTTGGGCAAAGGGAGATCTCCAACTTCCTTGGCCAACATGGGTGGCCAAAGGAGGGCTGGGCCATACATGAGGCCATACATAACCTGAGTGATGTTATGGCCATGTCACAGCTGGCAGAACACCTGAGGTGTCCTATGTCACAGGCAGGTCAGTGGCTGTCCCACGATGAGTGTCTCCTGCCTGTCTAAAAGATTCAGGATGGAAATCCTTGACCTGAGGGTGAGAGAGTCTGCACAGGGAGGCAGCGTTTTCTTGTGGTAACAGAGTATGAGCTATGGTTGGTGATTCTCCTCCTGTTTTTGACAGCATCAGCTATGGACAAGAATGTGACCAGATCATGATTTTCTCTGAATCTCCCCCTCTGTGAGTCAGACAGTGTGTTGTATTTTCGTACTAGGATATTGGCTTAAATCTAAGAAAACACGTATAGCCCCAGCCTGTACCATGTCATGGTCCTATAGGCAGCAGGTTTGTCCCCACAATGTGGTCAAAGGGAGCTCTGCACCACCTTACTTCCTTATAACCTGTCATTGTCTCATAGTCTCACAGGAAACTGAAAGATGCCTCACAGCTGTGGAAAATGACTGAGCCACACCACCCAGCATCTCTGTAACCTATCAGTCTGCCTGACAACTGGGAGATTCCTGTAGCCATGGGCAAATGGAAATTTTTTTATTGCTACACTCTGAGGCCATATTTATACTTCCCATCTTTTTTTTTCATAAAATATTCAAGTATAAATTTAGAGGCTGATTCTGCACATATGTCAGGAGTGAATTTCTCTGTGAAGAACTCACTGCACCTAACTACTAGACTCTATTTTTGGAGTTTTTTTATTGTCAGGTTTGGGTTGTTTTTTTCAAAGAATGGAAATTCTAAGGAAAATGTCTCAATTGCAATACTTTTTCTGAAAAAAAAAATACTTTTTGAAGATTAAAAAGACTCCACAAGTATGAGAAGTGGTTTAGATAGTTGCATGGAAACTACTGCATTCTGAAAATACCTTTGCCAATTCAATTCAATGTCAACTTGAGTTTCATTTTGACTGTTTATTTTCATATATTGAAAACAACTGTAAAGCACTATATGGAACTTACTAGACATAACCATTGGTCTTTTTATCTTTGTCAGTTTTATATTTGACACTTTCTTCCTGCCTGATACAAGTCTCAAATACCCAATCAGCACAACTGCTGAGAACTACACTACTGCTTGCAATAGCACTCAATAGCAGTGTTAGAATATGTAAAGTACTAGATAAAGTGCTCATTTTTCAGAGTATATCAGAATCTGTGTATTGTACTGAAAATCATAAATATATTATACATTTTTTACAGTGATTCACTTCTGGTGTAAATCATATAATACAAGCTCCTTGTGAGAAGGGATAATAAAGATAAATAATATTTTTTAAATGCTTAGATATCAGAGTAATGATCCATAGAAACACATTTAATATTTTTTTATAAACAAATTTTTCCACCACCACTCTATAATAAAACAGAAAAGGGGGATGGGGTAAAGGGGGAAAAGAAAAAAAAAGAGGAGATATGTACAAGTACAGAAGAAGTAACTATGAAATATCTACTCATTAACAGCACTCTATTCTGCAGTCTAAAAGAGGCAGAAATCCTCTTTTCTGTGAATGAAGAATAGGAGAGGAAAATTTTGTCAGTTACAGGACTACATGGTATGTCATAACTTGTAGCCACTGTAAGTGAAAGATGCAAGAAACTACATAAGACTTCACAAATAACCTGTGTTCCCTGTCTTTTTGGAACTTGACTCCCACTATATTGATTTCAAACAACGCTTATTGTGCAATGTATGCTTACAGAGAATGATGTTATCTCTTCTTCATTCTCTGGCTTAGCAACCGTATAACAGAACTTGAATTTAAATAAGTTCTGGTAAGGGGATCTTATCTTTGTTTTTTCCCCAAAATGTTTCAAACTGACTAAATCAATTCCACTCTTTTGAAGGTTTTTCAACTTACATCAGTATGATAAATCCACAGAAATATAAATGTAAAAAAGATTAGTAATAGTATCTAAAAAATACTGTGAGTGAAAAATGTCATGCTTGAATTCTTTGGCAATCAATATCAAGATATTGAAATAAAAATGTTACTTGAATTACTGTGATGTTGGCCTGTTTTTGCTGCAAACTGTTCAGTAAAAGAGTTTCATTCCTTTGGTTCACATCTCTCAACACTTCAGATAGTTCACATGGCTCCCTTTGTTGACTTTTTTTCAACTGACACTTGCAAAAGTAAATTGAGTTTTAGCTTGCTTTGCCATTTATTCAACAATCATTTTCAGAAATATTTTCATATATGGCAAAACATAAGAATGAAAACAGTAAATAATTATCTCTATGCAATTTTCCCGGCAATAATTCCCACAAAAAAAACCCAATCAGTTTTCTTTTTAAAATTAAGCCTGTTAGCTAATGAAGCATTCTTGCAAGTGCTACAATGCCTAATATATAATATAAATACCTATACTGTTCAATGCCTATACAGCATGTTCTGTGCTCCTTCTCCAAGTCTAGAGAAACTGAAAAACAACAAAGCCTGTGGCCCAATATGCTCAACGCAATGGAAATCAAAATACACAATAGCAGATAAAAAAATTGATTATTGCTCCTTTTTGTCTTCTTATACAAACCACTGAGTAACCAAATTCTTACAACAGTTTCTCTGGTACTAAAATAAGTCATGCAAACCTTATCGTCTGTGCATCAGCCTTTCTTCTTCACTTCTGTATTCTGCAGTCCTGCTGCCACTCTAGAATCTACTAAGATATCAGGCTGAGTTTAAGATAAGGAATACAGTCAGTATCAACCACTTTACAATCATTCTCATGTGAGCACATGAATGAGAGGCAATCCTTAAAGACTGAATCAAAGAATGCAAAGGAGCAAAAGAGAATTAGAGTTTAAACAGAAGAGTAAAATGATCAGTTTTGAGTTTTTTTAGGACAAGCAAGAGCTTTCCACTGTATGGAAAGCAGGGTAGTTATTACTTGTTTCTCTATGATCTGTTTATTTTTAAGCCTTACAAGAGTGACAAGGTGTAGTGAAGCCCAGGCTTCTGAACACACACATTTTGCTTTCTGAAAATTATGCATTTTAATAGTGAAAAGGCATTCAAATATAGTTGAGCCATGGATGTAGCTATGAATTTGAAAGCATTTTCTTTTGTTACAGGATTTACAGCACTCAGCTCTCAGAACTGTGCTTGCAAGTACTACTTAGAGGCATCTCCAGAATCCAGGATTGCCTGGACACTTCTGTTTTGGATTACCACTGCACTCACTCACTGTGTAGGAGTATGCCATACATGTATAGCAAGGCTTAAAGACTGCATGTAATTAGATCAATTTCAAGTTTGTATGCATCTGCAATCTGCACTGACCCTACTTTACCGTTGCATACACATCACAGCTAGTTGTGGATTCCCCAGACTGAAAACACTGTAGAGCTTGGGCATCACTGGCTATTGCTTCAATATACTGCTGTACACATGCACCTGCACACTAGACACAGTACGGTCAGAATCGTAAATTGCATGTGGAGAGACAAGATATTAATGTGTCATCAGAATTTCTGCCTTTACATCCTGTACCCACATCAGCTGAAAGTCTAGTTTACAGTAGTAGTTTATCACCATATTAAACTCCTTATTCTATTCCTCATTAATGTTGTAGGGCTCGCTGTAAAAGAAAATCTCTCCTGCATTATATATATAGTTTTCTAGTTAAGGTATTCTGGGATGATTACATGACAGTAAAGTGCTTAGTGCTTAAACAAAATTCAGAAGTGGTTTCTAGATGAAGGACTGAAGTGTTGTTCAAGAAAGAGACTCTCCTTGTTTGACGGGCTTATGATCAGTCCATGACATTTTAAAGAATATAGTATGGACTTTTAAACAGAACTGCTCAGAGCCTTTGCTAGGGATGCTGGGTATCTGCTGGGAGCTGCAACCCATAACTGAATTCACATTGGCAATCACATTGCTCATAAATCTCTTCTTCCTAGAGCACTAGGATATCCTGTCCTCTAAGAGGCGGTATCCACAGAGATACTTGGGACAGAAATTGCAGAAAAAGTGACACTCCGGAAAGATTATGTTGGTAGTGAGAAAACATGAGCATATAAAGCAATTTGACAGGCCAAATTCACTGGACACATTGCACAGATTAAGCATGGATGTTGTGGAATGTGAGAAAAAGGAAGCAAAAACATGACCTACTGAATTATTATTTTACGTGAAACAACTGTAAAAGTGTGAAGCTAAGCCTAGCTGAGAGAGCAGAGTAAGTATATTTTCCCCAAAGCCATGAAACTCCTGAAAGACAAATATCTCTTAATGCTGCAACAGAGGTGCTTCTCCGAAGAAGTTTACATTTGCCTAAAATTCATGAGTCTTATCTGCAGTTATGAAACTCATTGTGAGATATAGATTTGAACCCAAGATGGAAAGAATTCTGAGAGGCACAGATTTATATTGAGAAAAACCTCTAAAACAGCAACATCAGACTGTGCTGTGCTGCAGCAACTATGGAAAAGGACAAAATGAGCAATAGTAAAATGAAAGATGGAACCCCTATAGTGAGAAGAATTAAGAGGAAGTGGTAAAATATAATATAGAGGTTAAAAAAACCCCAACAATAAAAGATGTAGCAAAGCAAACAGATTCCCAAAAGACCCTGTAGAGCAAATATCTCGAAATTATAAGTCAGAGAAATTACCCATGACTGCACTCCTTTTCAGGAGTTCCCAGTCAATGAGCAAATGAAATGCCAAATCAGGCAATCAGTCACATGCACAAAGTTTTTCTTATGCTTCATATGAATAATTTCTCATGTCAAATAAACACTACTACATATTGAAGAGTGATGGACAGCAAGCTAGACTCCTGATATTGACAGCATTGTTGGAAATGAAAGAAGAGGAGCTGGCAAGCAGATGGCTCATGAACATAAACAGGCCACAAGCAGAAGTGCGAAGTGTTCTTCTCAAAGTCTTTTTCAAACTACTTTACTGGGGTAATTATGCTTGCTTCTTTTTTATCCTCTCCTTTTTTTTTTTTAATAGCTTTTGTTCTGTTCTCTCTTTTGAGAGAAGGGAAATTAAACTGGAATGCTGAATAGAGTATTTCCTTCATATATAAAATGTCTACATATTCTCCGTAAGATCACTGTCAATGCAAGGATGGAGTTGTGTTCTTTCTTTTTTCTCCCAAATCTTTTGGAAAGAAGGATAAAAAGTGAAATTCAATGTTTGTGAAATCCAAATACTTAGAAATATGGACAAAAAAGAGGTATTCTTAGATATAAGGAGATACTGCATGCCCACTGTGAATCAAAGTGACATAAAATACTTCCCAGAATGAATGGCATAACAGTGTAGGAACAAAAGAAATCTAATAACTGCTAAATTTTCTTCCAAAAGTCATTGTTTCAGCCTCTCAAGAAAATGTTAATTGTTATGAGGGCAATTCAAAGATACATTTGGACTCCTATTCTGCACTAAAAAAAGATTAATCGTGAGAGCAGATGAAAGGATAAGTTTCAGATAGCTCCAAGTAAATGGTTACCTGCTGTACTGTATAAGCCTAATGTAGCTTTATTTAGAACAACTAAGCCAATTTAAGTGGAATTACAGAAAACATAAACAAAAAAACACACAGAACTGACCAGTTTAAAAGACAAAGTCAAATTCCCAAATCACAGTAGAAACCTTGAACCAAATCCTTGAGCTAAATGCTCAAACCTACAGGTCATTTTTGAAAGCAGATTTTCTTACTGGAGGTATATGCTCCACAAACTTTGTAGATAGTATTGTTTTACATATACACACACATAATATGCATGTCTATATGTGTGTGTGGATGTGTTACTTATGTGTTTAGGCATACATACACACACACACACATATTATACATGCTGTTGTGTTGAGCAAAGGTTTTGGAACTAAGACTTGTTTTAACAATTCTGCCAGAGTTACTCCATATATACTTTGTATTTGCAACTTACAACATACGCAGTGTATGTCATTTCAACATAAGAGTAAATGATTATCAACAACTGTGATTTTGTCTAACTGCTCTGTGCATGAATGTTCTGAAGACAAAAGAATAATTTTTGATTTGGGGAATCTTGTCTACTTATTTGTATATTCAACAGAGAACAGTAAGTGTAGAAATAAGAAAAAAATGGTATTATGTATAAAGTCTTTTCAAGATCCAATTTTTTTAGAGAAAATGTTATTGTAAGCATGATACAAGAGGTCCCCCAAGAACTCGTTTTTGAAATTGCATATTTCAAAAACTGCACAAGCGGTTTTCAATGTCAAGGGTTATTTGATTAATGCAACACATGTAAAGGTTAGGGTTGAGGAAGAGGAAGGGAAATGTAAGAGAACACAAAGAAAGTACATATAATAATATATATATAAGAATACCCAATCACTTAAATTTTATGAGAATGAAAAAATTGCCCAGAAAGTCTACTTTTGTTTTTCTTCAGCACTGTAGTCCCTACTGAACTACATGGTATGACAAAATGAGATTACATTGACACACATTTCATACATAATGGAGATCACAAGGTAGTCCCCCATCTCCAAGAGATTTGCTCAATTCCTTTTTACAGGCGTTTGGAGTTGCAGTTTGCATACAAAATCTGACAGATTTATGCAAAGTTAAAGATTGTCTGTCCTGTGGTTTGGGGTTTTTTTGGTGTTTTCTTTTTGCTTTTTTGTTTGTTTTGTGGGTTTTTTTTTGGTTGTGAGCCCTGTTCTCCACTAGAATGCCCAGAAGTTCCTGGTAACCTGCTAGGAACTACTCATTACTGAGATTTGGTGGGGTTTGTTGTGTTTTTTTTTTCCTAAATAGAGCTCTGAAAAGTAAGAGTGTAGAAAATATTTGCAATTTTGACAAAATTGAAGCATGTAAAATTTCTCTCAGCATATTTTTGGTTAGAAACACAATTTATTTCACATAGTGCCTATTTTTTAAATAAAGTACTTTAGTTAGCAAGAGAAATAATGATGACTGTTTTCCCATATTAGGAATATTTTTTTTAAGATTTACATGACTGTTAAGTAGGTACCAAGCAAAGTTTTTTGTTTTTGTTGTCCTATTTATATACAGTGTTGGTGTTTATTGACATGAAAGTTTTGGTATGAGCTCATTCATTAATTTCTTTTCTACTGGGCTGATTATAGCTACAAAACCTTTAATACTCAGGGACCTCTTGCCCTTCTTGCTAATATTGACCAACATAGTGAAGGGACTAAAAACTGTAAGGAAGATACCCAGGGACAGAGACAGAAAGAGAAAACATGGTTGCATAAGCCTTAGCTCCCTCTGCTTAGGGATACACATTAAAAAACATGTCTCGACTACAGGAATTTTAAAAGGAGGGATTTCTTTATGGCAAATAAGATAAGGTTTGTTGATTACCATAGCATTATTCCAGTGAGAATATTTTACTTACATGAATAAAATCATGTTGGACCAGAGTCTAAGAAAGCATGCTGATTCTTTTGAGCACACCAATATTGCCAGCATCAACACCACTGTCCTGAGGCAGAGCTTACTTGCTACTTAGCATTTCTGCATCCGTTGTGCAACTGACTAGCACAAAGTGACTCTGTCCAGATGTTCAGCATTACTCAGTTGGACCCAGCAGCATGCCGCATGCACGAGTAATTTATGTATACACAAATCTGACCTACTTGAATGTTATATAATAAATAAGCTAGAATCAATGATGGGGTTGGTCAAAGGCACTAAGAGCATGGCTATGAGATCACCTGACGAGTATATTTTTTTTCCACCTTCACATGATAACTTTTGTGAAGGTCTAATTCAAGTGGGGCTGTTGTTGCCATAAGGGGAAGGAAAAAACTTTCCAAGACAACATTATTTAGGTAAAGTAGAAAAGAGTTCTTTTACTTATAGGGTTTTAGGGTTACAGAATATAAAGAAATATAAAAAGAGTATAAAAGTATAAAAAGATTATAAAAGAGTACAACCCGTGTTGACAAGTACCAGAGAGAAAAGACTGTTGCTAGGTTGAGCTCACAGCCTCAGGAATACCATGTGAGCTCTTTTTTCAAGTACCACCATTTCAAAACATGCAGAGTAAATTAATCCGAAAGTTGTCCCTTTCATTCCAGCTGTACACATACCCAGCCAACCCCTGAGCCACTCTGCCATGTTTTACTGAAGCAAACAAGGGACAACAACCTGCCCNTCATATCTAAAGGTTGCATCCAGTCTACGAAATATCCATACCCAGAAGTTCCCTTAGGTTTGCCTCATGGCACACCTCTCCTAGAATTGAGTTGGAGGTCTTAAGACCCTTACTTCATCCTTTATCATCATCTTCACACCACTTTCCCTTATTGGAGCTTCTCCAAGGTTGCTGGGCTTTGCTTTCTTGTTTTGACTAACATGGTATCTAATTGTCTTATCTCTGGTACATGTTTCCCAGGCATGGTGTTTCAGCTATAATCTGAATCTTAAGACAGCTAGCACAGGGTTAGAGGTTGCTAGCTACTCTAAATGTAAGAAACTACATAGTTGTATAAATATCTACAAATACATAAAAACCCTAAGGCATCACTGTGATCAGCTTTCCATTACATACATGTTGCTTTTTTTAAAGTATATGACAAAGCGCACTGGACCTGAATGCTGTGGAATAACTATCACAATTTTGTTTAAAAAACATTCTAAGCACCTTAGAAGAATTTGTTGGATGTCACCAATAAATTTATGAAATATAATTTTATACACATTACTTCAGAGATGCAGATTCCAATAAATTGCTAAAGCACTATATAGAAAGAACCTAACAAATGGTATTAAGCCCATGAACAAGTATGTTTATATCCTATATAAACAGGATAATATTTTTTATATTTCAGAAGACTATTTGATTTTGAATTGCTTCAAAGAGCTATATAGCTTAGATTCTGAAGTCTGAAGCTGGAGTTAGGGTTTCAAAGGCTACATTTTTGTTCCTTTTAATTGTACAATATTCAGATGCTTCACTGCTGATTAAAACATCAAAATAATAAGAAATATACATTTTTTTGAAGAATTTTGATGCTTTGAGGGTCCCTGAAATTCTTTGCCAGTCAGTTACTGTGCTGAAAATCCTTTCCCACAGTTCCAAGCCAGATATTGACATGAATTCTTGAGATATTTTAAAGAGTATTTGCATATTCCTTCTGCTGAATGAGTGGGTCATTTTATCAGTTACTAAAGCTTTAAAATGCAGTTCCATTTCAGGAGAAGATTAGAGCAGTAGGTGCTTCAAATTATAAGAGTCAGTAGGATATAAAACCAAGTCAATTAAAGAATTGAACCATTACATTTTATTTTTCCTAGAAATAATTAACAAATATACAGATATCTCTCACAAGTGTTTGTACACATATGAGTAAGAATGCAATTAGACATGTCTTTGAACATGAAGCAGTCCTGGAACTTTCAAAAAATATTTGTGACTGAACTAAGTAATGGAATAGACTATTTGATATACTTCTGTAATCAAGAAAAAAGGAAGTCTAAAGAAAGAATGAAAATTAATGGAAGTTCAGAGGAGTGTTTCTGATGGAGTACTTCTTTTAAAGCAAGATAGTTGTTTGTCTCCTTCTTGTTTTTAAATATTGTTAATTCCAAAATAATCAAGAAGGAAAAGACCAAATAAGAACAAAGCTAAGAAAAGAATGTGTATCCCTGCAAATTACAAAAGAAAAAAAATTTACTTTCTTTGGTGATAGACAGGATAGAAAAACAACAGTTGAGGCCCTAAATTCTCCCTATGCTGTTGCTCTCAAAATTTCAAATTTCAATCTGCCCTTTTTAGGGCAGATGCCCCTTTTTAAATATAATATAGAGCAGAAAATAAATACATATATTAAAAACCAAAAGATCACAAACTGTCCCTCTGTTCCATGATTCCCCTCCTTCTCCCCAATGACACTTCAAAAAAGAAAGCAGTTCTTGAAAATTTCCAGCTGAAATAATACACTCTAAGTATGTTCCTACATGTCTAGGACCTACTACATGTGAATGAACAAAGACTGAAGGGAGGAGAGCATGATCAAGATTTTTCAAATATTTTACATCAGGTCTGAATTTGCATTAGAAATCTGGGATTAGGTATGTGATCTGGGTGTAAATAACACAGGAACGCAAATGAATTTAGTTCATCAATTCCAGCAGATAAATATTAGAGCTAGGAGAAAAAAAAAGTCAAGGAAAATGTAAAGTCAATGGAGATATAAGATATGGAGTGTCTTACTGTGCTAATGAGGGGAAAATGGGCTGAATATACTCTTCCCACATCTCGTTCGTCTTAAAAGTACAATATTCCTGTGTTACACCAGCACCATGGAATGGAATTAGTATTTGATTTTTATGTCTATTTTCAAATGTTTAGAAAGCTAAACTGAATAAGACACAAGAGAAATAAGAAGCAAATGTTCACTTTAAAGATAAACCTCCACCAGAAAACTGTCATTCAAAAACACTTCTACAAAAGTGTCTAAATAATTTCTATCAACAATCCAATGTACAAATCCTAATAGAAGAATGAAGGTTCAGCCAGCAAACCCTCCTTTAACTAGAGATCACAAATAGCAGATATGTAGATAAAAGTGTACAATACAGGTAAACAATACTCCCCTTTTGCATCCACTGCTGTGTGTCTCAATCAGCACATAAACTATGTAACAAGATCGTGCTAAATAAGTTCTGGTGAATTTTTCCGTCCATTTTTTTGTCCAGTCCTTTCTGAAACCACCTAAGACTTTACTATTCACTGCAACTTGAGAAACAGTCAAGTCATTGTGAACAGGATTCTTTCCTTTACAAACTCTAGAGAAAGCCAGACAATAATCAAGAATACCAATAAACAATCAGTCAAAGCAGGGACAATTCAAACTAGAATTCACTAGGCTGAAGAACTCGTTGCCTCAACTTACATTTTGCACATTAAGAAAATTATAAAAAAAGAATAATTACAGAGTTACATTTAATAGAGTATTCAATAGACTGGTCCTCTGCATTAATTAAATTCCAGTGACTTCATTATCTTTGTGAAAAAAACTACATTAAGCCAGGAGTACTTTAGAGCAAAACAGAATAATGCTCTTTCCACTATGGAAAACTCAACCAGCAATTTTCTTTTGATATTTATACTTTCTACTTAGAAAATTATAAACATTACATTCTGATTATTGAGTTATCTCTGTCTCTTTGGAAAGATAAATTTTTACCAAATGACACTGACTGAAATAGAAGGCAAATCAGGAAAATAAGAAAGTAAGCTTTTTTCTACAAGAACAATATTTTGTTTCCTACCTTTGGTAACAAATATTGGCTTCTTATAAATAATACATTACTTCTAAATTCTGTTTTATGAGAAAAGGTAATCCATGCAGAAGAAAAAACATAACTAAAAAACTATATTTAAAAAAATAAAATGATTTTATTGCTAAGCATGTCAGATGCACCAAGAAAAGCCATTTGTAAAGATTTGAAGTAATTTGCAATATATTGATAAAAGTGAATTTGTAGCAACAAGAGAATTTTTATGTATAACATATTGCAATGTAGAAATACTTGCAGAAGTGAGTCTTTTGGCAACACTGTAATCTAAGAGGCACTAAAGGAAGAGCATCTGAGTAGAATCACTGAGTAGACTGTCAGTGTGGCATACTAATTAATTTAGACACCATTAATAACTGGAATAGCAATTATAGAAGAGAGTTCATATGAGAATGTAGCTGAGTTCCATTCACTGGCTAAGTTGATAGTATTATTTATAGTTATTTAGCATTGTTATGCATTGAATAATGTTATGAAGCATCTGCCATATGTATTATAAAGTAGTTCTTCTCCATTCAGATTAAATAGTATCTATTAAGTACCAGTAAAAATAAAATAAACTTCTTTCTATCTTGACATATAGCTTTAAATCTATTACTCAAGATTTAAAATTATTTCTATGCAATAAACTATAAACGAAATAAATGCAAAAAAGTCCACCTTGTCAGTGTCAGGAACTTTTAGTAATTTTTTTAAAATTGGCTGAAGAGTTATTACTGCTCTGCAGGTCTTCTGACTAATTGCTCAGTAAAGTACCCTTTTTACAGGATTTGACAAAGATATATATATACAAATGAATGGCTAGATGTTGGAATCTCTGAGGTGATACACCACACATCTCAGGAAAAGATTTCACACCAAAAACTGTCACTAGCATTAATGAGTAAGAAAAAGAACCTTATTAGAAATTATGAAACATTTCTAGGGGAGAATATTTTCATAGAATCATAGAATGGTTTGTGTTGGAAGGGACCTCAAAGGTCACTTAGTTCCAACCCCCCTTACCATGGACAGAGGCACCTTCCAATAGATCAGGTTGCTCAGAGGCCCCTCCAACCTGGCCTTAAACACTTTCAGGGATGCAGCATCCACAGCTTCTCTGGACAACCTGTTCCAGGGCCTCACCATCCTCACATATATAGCTAAACACATATATACATGTAAAATATACAAATGTATACATGGAAAATAGACATATTTCCATCTCTCATTCCAACAAGGAAAAGACAATCAAATACTGGAACCTTATATTAAAATAAGCAAGATACACTAATATTAAAGAAAGAACCCCAAACCAAACGAACCAAAAAAGAAGACTGAGGAACAGCCTCTAAGAAAGTCAAGGAAATGAAAAATCCTTTTTCAAATGCATTGGAAGAAAAATGTCTACCAGAGTGTAGAGCATCAATAGATTATCAAAGTATAAAGAAAACCTTCAGAGGAAGTAAGCTACACCAGTGTATTAAGGGAAATAGTCTTCCCTGTTTGCTCTGCTGAAATTTGGAGAGATTCCCATGTCAAAAGCTTTTATTTTCAGGGGAAATGCTGAACAGATCTGTATCAGATTGATATGAAAGTAGAAAAGTCTTTAAAGCAAACTCATAAAACAGGCAACAGCAAATCGCTAGGGCTAGAAGGTATTCAGTAAAGAGTTTTTGACTAACCCAGAAAATTAAACAGCTCTTTGTGGCATATAAAAGTCACACTGAAAATGCCTCTGAACAAAAGGACTGCAAAGTGGTTAATAGGGCACAGTCCATCACCAAATGTGCCAAAACCTAATGCATACATGTGTTTAAAAAATCAATCAAATTAAATTTTTATTAAAAACCAAAAACAAAGAGTTCTCTGCTGATGAATTCCTTCAGGCCAAATTACCAGAGAGTGCAAAAGTTCCACTTCTGCTCATAGAGTTTTTCAAAATACATTGGAGAGAGAGGCAGGACTGTAGACTAGATGGGTCTTGTTCTGACCCAACATGTGGATGTCATTTTTAATTTATTTTTTTTTGGTTGGTTGGTTGGTTAGTTTATTGGTTGGTTGTTTTTTTGTTTGATTGGTTTTTTGCTACTTCAAGAAGATTTACTAGCTTAAAAATATTAGTCACAGAGCATTACTGCAGATGCAGTATGCCTACTTCTGTTCCATTATGGTGTCGTAAGAGCTACCTTCTGTCTACAGGAAAAACTGTAACAAAGTCACCTCTGCAATGAAGTATCTCAATAAGAAAATGAATGAGAAAGGAAAGCATCATATTGCAGTGTACCTACTAAGTATCAAGTATAACACAGCACTACTTATTTAACTTACTCTATTGTAAGGAATGTGTAATTCCTAATGTTAAGAATCTCTAATAATTTGCAGCTAAACTCTTAATAAAATGTTGAATCTTTCACAGATATTCAAAGACATTTGCAAGATTTATATCTAAATGTCACAAAAATACAATAGAAAAAATTAATTAAAGACTCAAAGATGTTCTGTAATTGATATCAGAAGCTTGTACAATATTCCTTCTAAGAGAAAAGAGGCTTACTTTGTTTGACAGAGTTGAACCAATGTAAAAAAGCAAAGCCAATCTCAGAATTAAAGCTTTAGAAGTAGTGGTTTGTTGCCTAGAACAAATAATTGTATTTGAAAGAAAATTTATTTTCACATTTATGCAGGCTTGGAGCAGTTTACCAGTGCAGATTTATCTGAGTGTTCAGGGCTGATTCAATATATGCTCAATAATTCTTATGTAAAACATAAAATGAAGACTGGAGTGCTAATAGCATATATTTCTGGTCATTCATTTGTAAAGATCTTCGCAGCCTCAAGCTGAAAATTACATTTTGAGTCCAAATCCAGGAAAAAAGGGAAGTGGATGAAAAGCCTAAGCTCTTTTGGCATCCATCCCTCAAGACTGTATTTCACAAGAATGAAATACATATCAGATACAGGTTGCTCAGTAGATTTTTTTCTACCTCCTAAGCATGAGCTTTGTCTCTCTGACTTGTGAGAGGCCTAGGAAATGCTGAAAGAAGCAAAAAAACCCAAACATACACTATTTCAAATGAATATAAATAAAATTATATACATAACTATATTAAAATGCCTTTGCATGCAGCAATACAGGAGAGTAGATTCTGTTTATGCAGTCCACACAAGCTTCTATGATTTTGCACTACTCACAAAATAACTTATTTCTCATCCTTTTTTTTTTTTTTTCTTTTTAATGAGGAGAGTTATCTTGGAAACTTGGGCAGCATCACTTGAATTTAGGTTTAAAGCTGAATAAAATCAGATGTCATTTGCTGGTCTTCAAGTGGTTTAACAAAACTGGTCAGTGTCTCTCTATGAACAAGTTAAAAAATGGCAAACAGAACTATGAAATACATATTTGCCTAAATTCAGCTACCATGTAATGTCCAGTTTTTTTCATTAAGTGTGATCTCTCTTAAATAACACCTGAATATGATTCATACTGCAGTGATATTGAAAATTAACATAACTAATGAAAGAAATAAAAACAAGGAGATATAGCACAAAAGCTTTTAAGGTTTGAATCACAATGTTTTCTTAGACATGAAATCCAATAGGAGAGATTGAGAAAAATTAAGTTCACGGTACTTGTAGGTGGATGACTTTCTGATGGATGACAAAAATTTTTATTCTCTCATTTTCCTATTTTTGTTTTAATTTCTTATCTTCAACAAATAAAGAATTTTCTAAATAGAGGGAGATAACACTGTCTGGTCCTTTTTTCAAATGTAACATTAAAAATCCAAAATTAAAAATTTTCAGTGAAATAATCTCAAGTTTTATGTTGATTTTGATAAATAGAGAAATTTCAAGGTAAGAAAGGCTACATAATCAGTGGTGGATTTGGAAAGGAGAATAACAGAGGACAGGAAACAGGAGAAAGAAAAACTAGGACAAAGAGCTAGGTTCTTGAGCATCCATAAAGTCAATCTGATGGCAAGGTTCTGCTCTGACCTTGAAGTGAATTCATGAAGATAACAAGCAAAAAAAAGAAAGAGATTTTTAACAATTTTTGTTTAGGTGGACTGTTAAGCAATATAGAAATAAGGTTACCTATTTCAGGGGGAAGACAACACTTTTGTGATATTGTAACAATATAATGTAGCAAAGTTCTTCATACACTTAGACAGATGACTGGTTCTATAAGGGTGAGGTCCATATCTGCAAAAAATTTAGAAAATTAGTTGAATTTCACTAGTGTGAGACTGTTGTCAGAAAGAAAGACATAATCCCTAATTGTTGCTGGATCTCTGAACATAGGCAGCATACCAGAACATCCTAGCAGAATTTGACCTTCAACATCTATACTTCATACTTGTCAGAAAATTAAATTAACCACCGAATATAGCTTCTCTGATCATTGTTATTCCAGCAAAGCAGGTCAGCAGCTTTTCAGCTCTCTCATGTAGCTTTCCTCTTGTTACAATTCTAATCCATCAAGGTAGCTTCAAGGATAGTTTCAAAATATTTTTCCCCAAGGTAGCATTAGGTTGATACTTACAACAAAAGCTCAGCATTCTCAAGTCCTTTCTATCCCTTGTCATGAACAGATGGCACAATAATGACAGAACCATTTCCTTACTCTCAAAACTTGGAGGAAGTGGAATTTGTTAGGAAAAACAAAATTGATGCTATAAATATTTCTGAAGCTGTTTATAGTTTGGTACTTTACAAGTACAGTAGCAGTAATATGTTTTTGGGCTTCTGGCACTATATTTTTGGTTTGCGTGGCTGGGTTTCGGCAGTGGAAGGGCTATAGGAGTTGCTTCTCTGAGAAGCTGCTAGAAGCTTTCCCCCACATCCAACAGAGCCAATGCCATATGGCTCCAAGACCTGCATCTAGTCATCAACTATGGTAGCAACACCACTGGTGATAGTTTAAGAACAAAAAAAATTTTGTGCAGATGTAATTGCACCTAGAGAATAGAGGAGTAAGAATATCTGAGAGGAACAACTCTGCAGACCCCCAGTGCAGAAAGAAGGTCAGGAGGTTCTCTAGGCACCAGAGCAGAGATTGCTGGTGGTGCAGCCCATGGTGTTCTCCTGCAGCCCATGAAGGTCAATAAGGGTGCAGAGATCCACTAGCAGCCTGTGGAGAAGACTTTCGCCAGAGCAGATGGATGCCCAAAAGAAGGCTGTGACTTCATGGGAAGCCCATGCTGGAGTGGGCTGCTGGCAGGGACTTGGAGACCTATGGAGAGAGGAGCCCATGATGGAGAACGTTTTCCTGGTAGGACTTGGTACTGTGGGGGTACCATACTGGAATAGCCTGTTTTCATCATCTTGAAAAAATTCCTTAAGTGGCAGAGTCTTAAAAAGCCCAGATGGCCTTTGCAGCACCATGCAGTGGGCAAAAGAACTACTGAAAAGTTGATAGGTGATATCCTCTGGAGTGTCAGTCACCCCAACCAACATCAATACACCTCTCATTGCTGCTGTAAGTTTTTTAAAAGCTAAAATGCTCTTGATTCCTTGCAAGGCTGTGTTTTATGTTGACTTTACTTTTACTCCCTCTGGAATCTCTATGAGGCAGAGTGCAGCAGTGTCTCTGCTTTCTAGTTCCTGCTCTCCTACTCAATACAGTAACAAGTAGGCACAACCACATGGGACACCCACAAGTTTGTGCTCTCTCTAACTTAACACACACATAGGAACCCTCCTCAGTCAGTGTAGCACTATGCTAGCATGAGGCTTGCTCCTCACTTACCCTTTTAAGATATGGCCAGAGCAGGAACCACAACTTAGCAAAGCCTAAATCCAGAGTACCTAGAAGACTCCTGAGTGTTCTAAAACCCCCTAATTTAATATCCAGGTTTCCCTAGCACTGTTGGACTATTCATAACAAGAATGTTTTGCCAACAGTCAAATGAAGAATTTCTTGGCTTTCTGAGTGCAAGACTAATTAACCAACTTACCTAGAATTTAAGGACCATAAAACCTTATCACTTCCAGTATCTGAAAAAGTGACAGTCTCTCTCGACCTAGTAACTGGCACACCTCAGTATTCAACTGCAGTTGAGACAGAGTGTTGAAAAAGAACAAAAAAACAACAGAAAATCCTTCTTTTCTTGCTCTTTGACAGGATAACAAATATGCAGCTGCTAACAGTGAATTATAGGATAAAAATAATAAAAAAGGCTGAGCTCACTAAAGGAAATATCATGCCAATCAATCTGCATTCAAAAATTCTCCAAATTATGCAGTGCAAAATCCAGGCATATGAGAAGAATATGCTTACACTGTACCACCTGGTCATTATACACATCTCCTTTATTTTATTTATCTATGCATTCAGTTTTCTTTTGTGATAAAATTTCACATAGAAAGGTTGCTGAGGAGAGAAAAGAAACAAAAATAAAACATTGCTACCATACAAGAAAAAATAATAACTAGATGGGAGGAATCTTTTTTATTTTTTCTGTCAAGAGAAAATTACCCTACAAGAAAAAATTAAAATATGAAAATCATCGTATTTGATATTTTTTGAAACAAGATGAAAACAAAAATTAGATTTTAAAAAATTAGTCATTTTGATTCTGAAAAACAGTATTATAAAAACTCTCAAAGTCATGGTCTCTAGAAAAACAATCAACCATGTTAATTAAGGATATTCGCTAACTTTGCATTTGAAAGAATGATTATGACATATTTTATATTGATGTTCTTACAGAGAATATCCTTCCATAGAGACTAGTTCCTATATTAATATTTATGATATGCATATTGGCTTTTTGAGTTGGCTACATTTTACTGTCCTGCAAAATACTTTAGAAATGCTACGTATCCAAAATTACCCTGTAATTCCATCAATGGTATTAAGACAGCTTTAAGGGTTGCTTCAAAACTTGTTGGCTTGAGGGCACTCTTTGATTTTAATAAAGAAACCTATGCAAAGAACAAGCTATCAATTTAACTACAAGTAGGTCAGAGCTAAACTAGGAGATTTTTTCTTTGGACCAAATCACAAATCAGAGAAAAAAGGCTAAGCTAAAAGAGTTTTACTAAAAATGCCAATCAGTAGTTACACAACCAAGGAAATGAATCAGCCAGTGGCTTTTGCAGCGCAAAGAATTGGCTGCCTATGAGTGTTTAGAATCACTTATGGGAGCAGAGCCATTGCAAATGTCTGGCCACTGCAAGGGAAAAATATGCATGGGTGAATCTGGAGATATTTTATTTTCCTATAGATTGCACTGTGTAAAGGAAGGGGAAAGGAACAAAATTTAACAATTGCCATACTATAGTGTACTATTAGCTTAACTAGTGTTGTGTTATTTTCTGTCAATGATTATTTCATAAAAGAAAGGATTGTATGCTGTAGAATGCATGTATATACCTATACACGCACACGTATATGTATATATATGTATATATATCTAAATATACCTTCAAATTTCTTCTTCACATGTACCAGAGAGCTTCCTCTCAATATCAACAGTCATACTGTAGCATAACTTGAATCAAGAGGCTGAATACTTCAGGGTCAGGCAAGTGCCATCACTGAATAAACAAGCATGATTCTGAACATCATTCGACATTTGTTGGGTTTTTTTACAAATAAGCATTTTTCTGACACAAATCTTCATTCTTCAGGTCATCATCCACACTGCATTATGTAGCAAATACCTGAGTGTCTGAAAGTCTCCCTCAGAATCAGGATCTTAAAATAACAGACACTTCGTGTGCAGACATCAGGAAGAAATGTGCCCCAAAAGGCATATTTCTTAACAAAACAAAATAAGGAATAAAGAAACATCATAGACATAAAGCAAAACAGAAAAGACCAAAAAAAAATAAAGCCAGATCAGTCTTTTGTTATCTGAAGGGAACTTTTTATTAAAATCAAATAAACACATCAACAAAATATATTAGGATAGCAGTCATGTTTGACTTAAGCATCAGATCTTTCATAAAGCAAAATACATCATATGAGAGCCTTAACATCCTCATTCCCCTAATTCCAGCAGAGCTGGAAGACCAGTAGTGTAATGGGGTTCCATGGTCTGCCCCTTGGTACAATGTGCTTCTCACACCCACTGTGACTTGCTGACATAGTCACTCCCCTTCTCATGTTCATTTAACTGCATCTCCACAACTAACACTGAGAAATAAATAGTCAGCCTCAAAATAGAGTACATAAGAGGAGAAACCATCTTATGGAATTGTTCCCTCCAGTACACCTTCAGTGAAATATTCTAAAGCTTTGTTTAGATCAGTAAATTAGAAATGCAGAGAACATTCCCAGGCACCAGGACTTGCTCATCTCCAGTGTTCAGTTTTTAGGATTGCCCCTGACACAGTTTTTATCCAGATGAACTAGCACTCTTCAAGCAATTCCTGTACATGTTCGGTACTTAGCAAGAATAAGTTTAGAGGTAGTCTCTGTGTTTTGGATGGTAAAGCAGGATAACATCTTGTGCCAGGAATCAGGCCATTCTGCTTTAGGGCCACTGAATACCTTTGTGTCTACATCGATAAACAGAACTGCAGAAGAATGCATGAATAGGGTAGACTAGACTTGACTAGAATATTTCAGTTTGAAGAGACCTAAAACAATCATCTAGTCCAACTGTCTGACCCTTCAGGATGACCAAAAGTTAAAGAAAGTTGTTAAGGGTATTATCCAAAGGCCTTTAACACACTGACAAGCCTGGGGCATTGGACACCTCTCTAGGAAGCCTGTTCCATGATATTATATCATTTCACTTACATAAAATTGAGATAACTTTTTATTACTCAGAGTTTATTCTAGTGTAATTGACATCTGATTTTTCCATTAAGTCTTTAGCATTCATAAAAATCATCACAGGAAAACTGAAGAAGTTTTCTCTGCACTTATATTCTCTAGAAAGTCTCACATGGACAAAATGATGTACCTACTGAGATATGTGTCAGTGTCAGTTCACAACACCTTCCTTTTCTTAACATCTCTCCTCAAGTCTTTCTTTTCTATTCACTTGGTAGGTTTTGAAGTTTAGGAGCTATTTGCCTACACTCAGTGTAGGAACAGAGATCTCACTTCCCAAGCTATGTTGTGATATGCATATTATAGCAGAAAAGGTGAAGATACTTAATTTTTATTGAAACTCCTCCCTTTTGTCATCTGTTCCCCTCAGCATTTACTTGGGCAATGAAATATTAATTGCTTTAAAATTTCTGTCAAAAATTCCCTCACAAATTACCTGTCACTATTTTAAAAGCAAAGTCTAGCAGATGATAAACATTAAGTCTTATTTGGTGTATTTGAAATTCCATAGATGGGCTTTTGATTTCAGAATTTGATAGTTTCTGAGCAAATTCTATGGCTGTGAAGTTTAAAAATTACTGCTTGGAGCTGTTCTGCAGTTCTTCCTCAGGGTTAAGCTTTTCGGAAGAAAATTATCACATTTTAATTAAATCTAATAAGAAATAGAAAAAAATGTTGTTTGTGGGGGTTTTTAGTTTCAACACGTTTATATATCAATAATTACTTAGAAAATTGTTCATGTGATAAGTTCATTTATTGCATATTTATTGCATTTTAAATTACAAGTTGCATTGCACACCTAAATCAGAAGTTGTGCAAGTGATTGAGAGACCTGAAACTGCTTACACGAAATTTTCACATATTAAAGTGGTTACAGACATGGCTCTTAAAAATCCTGCAGTAGGAGCTTTGCTAGAGAAAGCTAACAGCATAGCTCCCAAACAGGTCTGTGAATAAGAAAGTGAAACAAAAACTTAGGTTTTCCAAAGCCACACCATCTTACCAACATTTTTAGGAAAACATCTTTATTCTTCAGAACCTTATTATTAAGTGATACTTCTTAGATACATAAGACTATTAGGTTATGCAGCCAACCATGCCACTGTTTATGTCCAATTTGATCCCAGACTCACTACGAAGATATTGAAAGATAGACTAAGTTATAGTGATCCCTTACAAGTTTTGGCATTCTTGATGAGATTCTCCCACTCACATCTTATTTCACACTCTATTATTAATACTATAGCTATTTTCTTAATATAGGGCAACAAAATCACCAGGACTTTAGGACAGAGAAATGCTGGGGAGTATTTTACTTTCAGAGGCTTTCGCATACTGCTATTAGAGTGAGAGAGTTTTTTAATTTAATTTTGATTTCAGTTCCTCCCTGATAAATTCTGTTCTAACTACTAGATGAGTCATTCACTTACCATAAAACTGAATGAATTCCTGTAATTCTTCACCACAGCTGATTTTTTTTTTTTTTTTAAATCATGAACACAGACCTCTCTTTCATCCACATGACCTCTTTTGTTTGGCTCTCATGATTCCCTCTAAAATGTTACAATGATCCTGACTGGGAGACCACCGTGCATCATGGAGTTAATGACCCACCTAGCAATTAACAGAAGTACCTCTGTGCCTGGCCTGGGCTTCACTGCTCCTGGCCCTCAGCCTGTATTGTGTCCAGAGACCCTCTCTTCAGGATGAGCTTGACCAGCCATTTGTAAAAGGAGCCTGGAGGCACCTCCCAGGTGGTACAGACAATTACATCACCTTGCTATCCTTGCTTTTATCTAAAAGTGCAACAAGAAGTTATTATACACCCTTTCTGGTTGACATTAGAAGTGATGAACAGAGTTATTTTCTTGTAAGAAAATCCTATAATAGCTCAAATGATGAAAATTGGATAACTATTTTTATGGATGAGGTTTGCGTGGTATGCTGTGCCCTGATAGTTAAAACCATTTAATGCTGCCTAACTCAGGGTTTTCAGTATGTAAAAGGATGCAAAATAATATACACTTTTCTCGCTTTACAGTGTTAGCTCAAAACCCCATTTTGAAGGATACTTTGCAGAGTTTGAACACTTACTTGGATCATAAGAAATCAGCACCTTTTGGTTTAAAACATATTCAAAATATCTTACTATTCCAGAAGAGCCACAAGATGCAGAGAATCTGAAAGGTTTCTCTAGTAGCCAGTTATATACAAAAAATTTTATTACAATTCCTGCAGGCATCTATGGATGCCTCAATATTCCCAGAAAACTCATACCTGCTGCTTGTTTGAAAAATAACTTAGTTGTGGAATAGGTGTCAGTGGAAATTCTAGAGAAAAATATATACTAAATGTACCTTTATGTTTTTTTCCATTGTACTTTGCAAGTTGTTTGCATCGTATTAATGGTTTCATCTAATCACAGAATCACAGAATATGCCAAGCTGGAAGGGACCCACAAGGATTATCAAGTCCAGCTCCTGGCCCTGTACAGGACCACTCCCAAGAGTCACACCATGTGCCTGAAAGTATCATCCAAACTCCGGCAGATTTGGTGCTGTGACCACTTCCCAGGGAAGTCTGTTCCAGTGCCAGACCACCCCCTGGGTGAATGACCTTTTTCTAATATCCAACCTAAACCTCCTCTGACACAACTTCAGACCATTCCCATATGGGGTTGTCATTGCCACCCCAAGGAAGAGATCAGTACCTGCTCCTCTTCCCTTCATGAGGAAGTTGTAACTGCAATGAGGTCTCCCCTCAGTCTCCTTTTCTCCAGACTGAACAGACCAAGTGCCCTCAGCTGCTCCTCATACGGCTTCCCCTCAAGGCTCTTCACCATCTTCGTTGCCATCCTTTGGACACTCTCTAATGGCTTAATATCTTTCTTATATTGCAGTGCCCCAAACTGCCCACAATATTCAAAGTGAGGCCGCCGCAGTGCAGAGCAGAGTGGGACAACCCCCTCCCTCAACCGACTGGTGATGCTTTGCCCAGGACACAGTTGGCCCTCCTGGCTGCCAGGGCACTGCTGATTCATATTCAACTTGCTGATGACCAGGAGATCCAGGTCCCTTTCTGTGGTACTGCTTTCCAGTACCTCATTCCCCAGTCTTTATGTACAGCCAGGGTTGCCCCATCACAGGTGCAGAATCTGGCATTTCCCCTTGTTGAACTTCATGTTGTTGGAGATTGCCCAGCCCTCTAAACTGACTGCAACAGATGCAAAATGTTGTCCCTAAACTGAATTTAGCCTATAAGAAACATTTTTGTAAGGCAGAAGTAATTTTCCCACAAAATTAATGCAGGCAGAAAGAGCAGAAGTCAAATACAAGAGTGGTACTGAACCAGAAGGCTAAAATGGATATCCTGTCCTGCCACTGAAATTCATCACTGTTAGAATGTCATTCTGTTTTTCAGGAATTTATGTCCAGAAACAAAGTCAGGTGACTGCTGGAATATTTATTCATCTATTTCTCTAGAAAGAGATTTTATAACACTATCAGAAATGCATGGAATATCTAACAGTCTTAAGAAAAAAAAGTCACTATCTCAATTCCAGATCAGTGACTTCAAAAGCCAGAGCCCGAAAAGACTAAGCTTACAATGTTGCATTTAGGTAAGGATTTGCATGCAAAGGACTTTGCATAATTTCTTATTCAGTTTTCAAATTTTCTTTCTTAATTCATTCCACACTATCAGTTATAAAACCTAATTATTAAAATTGTAACTGTTTTAAGCTACATTGACAATTACCTGCACTGAAGAATCTTGCACTTTCAATATTTTTGCTAAAAGTATGTCTGAGCTATTACAATGATTTCTTTTTGTATTCCAGGAGTTTCCTCTCTTATCATATAATGGTTGCAGCAAATATAGTAAAAGTTATTAAAGTGGCAAATTATAACCATCCTCAGTGACAGCATAGGTTGCACATTTTCCAAAGAATTAATTATTAACCATTGCCTTTTTTACCTACTGTGGAATCCTTAAATGTGCCTTTGAACATAGTCTTTGAAAGTGTCAGAGGGTCACAGAAGCTCTATTCATAGTGTTTGCACTTCTTGTCAAAAGCACACAGCTTTTCTTCAGACAGGCTACACCCTCTCGACACATGCTTCTCCATCACTCCAACAAGACAAATCAGCCTGGGCTTAGTTTTGATTGCTATAGATTTCTCTGAACCTCTAGTCTTAACACTACGAAACTGAATAAAGTTAACCATTTTGGCTTTCAAAGTGCTCTGTTGTGTATTTGGCAAGGGTGAAATATAAATGTTGACTGAAGTCTTCTGTAACAAATTAATGGAGAAAGAAAAGACAAGGCACAAACACATTCTTCCATTCAAGCATTCCCCAGTTCCACCTGATCGTTCAGAGCATTGCTCTTGCCCAGCTGCTGTAGAAACACCCAAGCTAGTGTAGCAGTTTGGACTCAGAAGCAGCACATCCTTTTTCATATGTACTATGTGACTTTACCAGCCCTGATTGGTGCATCCTAAGTGACTCTGAATACCAATTAATCATTTTTCTTCTCTTTACATGCTAATTTGAACAGATGCAAGACTATATTTTGTATTAACCAATTTTTGTCACATTAAGGTTCCTTTTCTCCAATATAGTAGAAGTTTTACAGATACTCCTAGTAACTCTTCGAAACATTAGTTATACCATAGCTGAAATTAAGACCCAAGTTCTAAACTGGTCATTCTCATGGCAAGTCAGTCAAATCCCATGTCATTGACTGACTTATAAATACTGAATGCATTTCCAGAAATATTATTCTCAAAGACCTGTGCCACTGGGTATTCCACATGACTATGGAACTTCATTCAACTGAGTAGTGACCCACTTAGAATTACATGTTGATATACAAGACATTTTGCCAACAAAAGAAACAAGCTGTTAAAGAGTGCCACTAAGGAAAATTGCTTTAATTCTCCATTAGTGATTTTTCAGTACAGATGCAGACCAAGACAAAAATAGAAAATTAAAGAGGGCTTGCACTGCCTGTTTGTATGAGCACTTTCAAGTGAAAGATCAATGATTTATAACATAAGAACATGGAATGCAGAAGGTATGAAGATGACAATATTCTTTACTGGTCTGATATCAGAATTCCATTTCAGTGGTATTTCTCCCCACAAATTAAAAGCTAGAACAGAAGACATACATCTTAGGCACTGATTTTTCAGTGCAAAATGAAGGTAATCACAAGGAACTGTAGTTCATGTCCCACAGTTGCAGTACTCCTCAGATGATAGGATGGAATGTCTGTAAGCTCCACCTTTCAGACCAGAGGTGCATTTTGCCTGTGTACCAGCTTTGAGGGCTGTAAGGTCCACAGGAATTGTTCAAAGGTAGAACTCTTGATCACGTCCTTACAGCCTTATTTATTTCTGATTCTGAGACAGTCCTTTGGCCAGCAGTCAATAAGTAGAGATAGACCTGTAAAGTGAAGTTTACCAAATACCATTCACAGCCTCAGTAGTAATCTAATGACATCCTTCCAAAGCACTTGTTAATATTACCCATAGTTAAAGCCAAGTGTTGTCATGGGGGCATCATAAAGTTTTGTTCAAGTCAGTTTCACAACTCATTAGCTATCAGCTGAACCACTCATTTTCCTAACTCAAATATAAGCCACTCAATTATACTGATCTCAACTGAAAAAGGATGATGAAAAAAGAAACACATTCTTACATTTTCATTAATTTGCATCCTTACACTTTAGCTTCCCAAACTAAAGAGAACCTAGAATGCTGGGGAAGGTGAATCTATAACTTCTTCTGCTGCAAGGGAAGCTTTAACTGAGAAAATATGGCACATAAATCTACTTTATTTTTTAATATGTACCATTGTCTTTCTGAAGGTTTACATATACAAAACTGATACACAAACTATGTTCCATAACAAATGGGGGAAAAAAAATCCAGTCAATAAATTCCACAAGTGTGAGAAAAAATAAATATTGTCTATTGAATATTACATGATTTTTTCCAATTACCTATGGTATAAAAATATCAATTGAAACTTCAGCTTTTTAAAATTTATTCATCTATTCTTCACAAATCATAAAACATTGAGAAAAAAACACACAACAACATTCTTGAGAGGAATTAAGACATTTGCATCAGCAATTATTACATGTACTTAATACTGTGTTTCTCTAAATGTGAAATGGTAAAGTCGGTACTTAAGAGGTTGGTTCCATATTTTTATTGAGTCACTCACACACACTAATAATTTAGTCAGTTTTTCAGTGTATTAAAATGAGTTCAAATAATTCACTAATCTACTTATTTGAAAGGAAATAGTTTTTCTTTCTGTTCTCTATGTAGGTACACAGGACAAAAGGGAAAGTCACTTGGGTGGGGTTTCTTTTGGTGCTAGTGAGACAGAAATGGGTAGTTCATCAATGCAGAAAATTAGGGAAGGAAACACTCCAGTGGATGAAGAAGAAACACAATATTTATGAATGCTATATTTATAAAATACAGCAATGAACAGGCAGGTTCATTCATTTTAGGTTGAAAATCTGCATTTTTGCATTGATACTTCTGCATAGAGGTAGCCTTTAGCAAACTTTGAAGACCACTGGAACTCTTCAAACTAGTGAAAATTGAAGGGCAAAGATCAATTACAAGAAGATGCATATGTAAGAAATTATCAGCCAGTAAAAGAGCATTTAACATCCTCAAAAGCCTGTAATTATATTTAAATATAAACCCTGACCATATACTACTTTCCATGTAAGTCTTAATTTCTCCTTTTTATGGTGTATCAAAATTACTAGAAGAGACATATAAATAAAGCTCAAGACCAAGGGTGTTATCTGAAATAAACAAAATACAAAATTTTTGGGTAAAAAATTAGCATTTGGTCAATGTGACATAGCATTCACCCAGAACCCAAGAGTTCACAGAGCTCTTGTTTAAGAAATTTTTCCTAGGTCCCTGTGATAAATGCTTTAACATTTAGATCCTAAAGAAACTAGAGATGGTATAAAAGTGACAGTGCTTACTCAGAGCAGAGAAGTATGGGCAAAGAAAATAGAAGAAAATGGGTTAAAAATAAAGTATATGCAATTACACCTTCTCAGCTACCTCTTTTTGAAAGCACTTCACCTTAGAGAAGATAAAATTTAGCACTGAGTCACCTCATATAATTCTTTTCCAGAATAACTTGCTTTTTAAAATGGGAAGTAGTGATTTGGTATTAGGAACTAAAAATTACCTTGTGGAAAATATGCTCTTTCACCTGCTATAAATAAACTTCTGTATGAAGAACCATAAAACTTAAATTCATTATGAAAAAGTGCAATATATTGGAGGTATGACTGAAAACTGACCTATGATCACTCAGGCAAGCAACTGAATAACTCCCACAGCTAAAATTTGAATGTTCTTCATGTTTTGTATTAAAGAGTTGTTATGGGAAAATATCTATACTGTTATTTGTTTGCTAGATCAAAGATTGATGATCTAGTAGGACACATTTGTGATAGCACATTATTAGCAACAAAACCAGCAAATTTTGTCTTTATTTAAAAAAAATATGAACAAGAAGTCATTTAAAAATAGTAAGGCACTTAGAGCTTAAGAATTGTTTCTGATGAAAATAAAATACCTTTAAGTAATAGGTGCCAAAAAATGTATATAAATAAAATTGTTACTTTTTAAACACGAAAAAGTATGGAGAATGGCAAATACAGTTCCTTAAGCTATTACAATATAAGGTCAAATGTATGTATGACCGCTGTCATAATGTGATGAATTTTGCTTATAACAAGAAAAAAACCAAAAAACTTGGATGATAGCAGCAGACATGATCAAGTAAAGAGAAAGTATGGAGACAACTGCAACAGTACAACCTTCTAATATTATTTACTCTTGTTGCAAATTAGTATTTTCATAGTGTTATCTGTCTATAAATTTTAATTTTACTATTATTTTATGCATGTATGGTATGCAAAAAGGGATGTATTTGGTTATGTTCTTTATATTAGAATTATGGAGCCTAAGAATGAAGAAATGCAATTTGTAGGATCTCATCCTTTTTTAACCTTTGTAGAACTACTCTAATCAGCATTAAACAAACAAAGAAAAGGCACTGTTATCTCATGGCTGTTGGTTGCAACCTTTAGACCTTAATGATTTGGGTGATAGCTGGAACCAGTGCCCTTTCTTTAATTCTTCATAATAATAGCATGCAACAACATCGAACGAATTAATTCTCAGCTATAATATGATTTGTTTTACCTGGCATGATGCATTATATCTACCACACCATGTACATATCTTCATCTCCTAATGATGAAATTATTGACCCAGTTAACACATTCTGATATAGTTATTATACTTGTGTTAGCTTCACTAAAATTGCAAGGCAATACTAGCACCCTCACTTTATAGAGTGATTTGTGAATGACCACATTTGTCAATATTTTTTGTCAAATAATACTTAATATCTCACCATAGACTGCTAATCATTAGTAACTTTTTTCTAGGGTGGACAATTGAAATGGTTACATGGAGATCATTTGATGTCCCTTCCACTTTTTTTTTTTTAATTAATGATCTAATAATTAAGAGAAATAATTCATTATAAATCTCAAGGTACTAAATTCTCCACATGATTTTGCAAAGAAAAAAAAGAAGCTCCTTTTACAGAATGTTGATATCTTATAGCAAACAGAAAACACGGAGATTTAGTGAAGAATAAAAATCTTAGGGAACTTGAATGAAAATTCTTTGTTACACATGAACAGAAGTTCAGTTAAATATGTTTCCTTACTTTTTCCAAGCAGACACAGTTTCCTGAAAGGCACTAGCTCATCCAAGGATGGTACAACACAAAAACAAGTAGTTAGAGCTGTAACTCTGGGCAGAAGCCTGGAACATTCATCAAAACTCAGATACATGCTACATTGAAAGTAGGACTTCAAAAGAAATCTCTATCAGTTGTTTCCTCTCTCACAGGCAGAATCCCCATCATTTTGACTATTTCTGTGACAGACCTTCTTGGCATTACACTCGGGATCCCATAGGTCTTTAATTGAAAATCGCCAGGCATTCGTACTTTTTCAGAGACATACATTCAGTGATCCTAATGACCTTCCTAGTTAAAAAGGAAACCATCATGTTTGCATAGAAAAATACCTTGAGAGTTAATTTTATAAGAGAAATAGTGGGTGCCAATGTTTCAAGTCATATTCTTCTGTTGTTTCATGAAGGAATTTAGAAAACATTTATTATTGTCATTCACACATAAATAATTCCAAAGTTCCCAGGAACAGAAATCTGAAATGGGTTTTTCACAAATTTGTGGTTTATTGCAAGAAAACTATAAAGATTTCCATTTATATCAATTAAAAAAATTATTAAGCACAAGTAATAGTGTATAGTTTGCTCATAAACAACATTAGAAATTCAAGGTTTTATCCTGGAAATGTCATTATCAGAGATCTGACAGTCTAGCACAGATGTTAATTGTTGATAATGTACAATATTATCATATGCTCACCTAGTTGGCAAAATTCTGCTTATCTTCTAGTTGTGTAAATTGCTTTTAAATAATGCTTTATTACTGTATAAGCTGAATAATGGTTTAGTGGAAAATCATTGCTCTAGTAATCACAAGATTATGAATTTGGTAATTGTTTACCAAATTTTTTTTACCAGGAAAAAAATATTTCCTGAAATTGGGATGTTTTTCTTCCATTTCAGAGTTCAGTGTACAGCAGTACTCGGATGGAAGTTAGAAAACCTGTATAAATTTTTCCCTTTCTTATGAGTAGGTGAACAATGGTCTACACCTCTGTCGTGCATTTCTCTGCTTGTTTTTTTTTATAAGAGGAAGAGCAGCTTCTGTTAGAAGCTGCTAGAAGTTTCCCTCTATCCTATAGAGCAGAGCCAAAGAGTGTCAGGTCCGAGGAAAACTTCCTGCTTTTGAACCATCAAGTAGCGCCCCTGCATGAAAACACATTTAAGAATGGAGGAGTTGTTGCACAGTTGGAAATTGGCAGCCATGGATTAACAACATCACAACGCAGACATCAAGGTCAGTGCAGGAGGAGGAGAGGTTGGGACCCCACGGACTTAAGGCTGTATTTCCCTGATTACCATGGTGATGACCATGGTGATTATGAGCTGTCCCCTCAAAGCCCATGGGATCCATCATGGTGCAAAGACTCCTCTGACAGAGCAGGGGCACGCATTAAAGAGGCTGTTCCCTCGTGGGAGGCCCCCAAGATGGAGAAGAGTCCAGCAAAAGATTTGCAAACAAGATCCATGGAGGGAGAAGCCCACGCCTAAGCAGGTACAGCCAGCTTTTCATAAGAGACTGCACGCCATAGAATGACCTACGAGAGAGCAGAGAATCTCTCTCATGGCGGGGATCCCACGGAACACAGGGGAAGGACTCAGAGTTATGATTCCTCTGTGACCACGGTGACGACTGTGGGGAAGCAAGCTGTCCCCTTTGCAGCCCACAGGAAAGCCCCCTGAGACAGCACATTTGGAAGAACTGCTGCTTAAGTTTTGGACTTACATCTGTGAATGGCTGACGCAACAACAACTGACTGCAAAGCTTCCATTCCTTGTCCCCCACACCATCAGGGAAGGGAGGGAGAGCACGGACAGACCAAGGGGTGGTGATGGAAAGGTGTTTCGAAACTGTTTTTATTTCTTATTTTTGGTTCTTTGTTAGTAATAAATTTAAGCATTATTCTAAGTTCTACTTTGCCCGTGGTATTAATCAAAGCTCCTCTTTTGGTTGTTATCTCTAGCCGTAAATTCCTAGCTGGTTTTTTTTTCCTTCCCTCTGGAAAGCAAAAAGGGGGGAGAAGAAAGACTTTGAAGCAATCTTCCTGAATGCCAGCTGTTTATCCAGGGTCAAACCACCACAACCTCTCATGAGTACAATAGTCATACTAGATACTCTGGAACTGGTATGGATGTTTTCAATCTCCTCTTTACCTTGTTACCTTCTCTATAAATAACTAGATACTCCCTTAAACAAAAGTGATAACCTATTTTTATCCACTTGTATTTACCAGCAACCAGACTAGAGGATTGCTCTTTATCCCATTCATTTTGACTAAATTATTTAACTCATGGCAAAATACTTACCAGAGGAGTGAGCTAGAGAAAATCATGGCAGAATTCTTTATTTCTTAACTGTTGATTTGACTAACACTGAGAAAGAAGACCATGTGTAATTGACTTCACTGTCCCACCTGAAGTTCTTCAAGTTAATTTTTAAATACTGAAGTTTTTAGAAGCCTTAAGTATTTACTATTGACTCTTCAATTTATTGGTAATTTTATTCTGCCTCAAAATCTAATATCTTTTTGTTATTTATGGAAAAAGGGAACAAGATAGCTTTTTCTGCTTTGTTTTAAAGTAGGTGGCAGTAGTAGGACCCCCCTCAAGGGTCCATACTGGGACCAGTGTTATTTAATACCTTCATTCATGAGACAGATGAAGGGATCGAGTGCACCCTCAGCAAATTTGTAGATTACACCAAGCTGAGTGATGTGATTGACACATGTGAAGGAGAGGATACCATCCAGAGGGACCTGAACAAGCTGGAGAGTTGGGTGCACAGGACCAAATGCAAGATGCTGCACCTGGGTCGGGCAATGATATAAGTATAGGCTGGGCGATGAACAGATCAAGAGCCCAATAAGGACTTGGGACTGCTGGTGGGTGAGAGGCTGGCAATGTGCACTTTCAGCCCAAAAAGCCAATTCTTTCCCAGGCTGCATCAGAAGAAGCCTGGCCAGCAGGCTGAGAGAGGTGATTCTGCCCCTCTATTCTACCTTGAGAACTGCATCCAGGTCTGAGATCTGCAGCACAGGAAGGGCAATGACCAGTTGGAGTGAGTAGGGCCACCAAGTTCATCAGATAGCATGTCTACTTTTAGGAAAGGCTAAGTGCATTGGATTTGTTCATCTGGAGAAGGGAAGGCTTTGAGGTGACCTAACTGCAGCCTTCTGTACCTGGTGAGAGCCTACAAGTGAGTACATGCTCCAAGGTCTAATAACAGTATGTCCTATACAGGTAATATGGGGAGAAACGATGTATTTGCTGCTGAAAAACATATTGATCTCATCAGGAAGATAAGAGGAAACTAGGAAGAAGAGGTTCATGCAATGTATAAAATCTTTCAGGAGTAAGATCTCTCTTAGGGTGCTCGTTTTGTTCCACATAGTATACAGGCAGATTATATAATCAGTTTATTGCAGACATTTCAAACAAGAGCAGATGGCTTCTAGTCTCATTCTCAGGCCTGAGTTTCTTTCATGGAAAATATATACTCAAGTACTGGTTCAAGTACACTGAGTCATCTCTTGTTGAAGAGATATTATGTTTCTTGACGTTATGAGGAAAAGGAGGTGGGTGCATTCAGCTTTTACATACAGGTAAGGCTTTTTCTGTGTTTTAAACTACTGGAAAGAACCCTTGTCATCTTTAATAGGTGAGTCACTCAGTTCCTTGCAAGGAGGAGTCAGACTAAGCTATTGACAAGGACATCTTCAAGTTCCAGGCTTCTGCTGAAAGAGGAAGGGAAGGGTCTCACATACCCCAAGTAAAAAGATCAGTAGATTAGTATTTTTCCTCTTCTGTTTGTTTATACATTTAGCCATAAATTAAATAGCAATAATTTATTCCTGAGTACTCCGTATGCTGTTTGTAAGCCACTGCCTAGCAAGGAGTTCTTGCTGAACTGGTGGCAGAACAACATGCCTGTGGACAGGCATAAAGGTGACAAATGCCTCCAGAAAATATAATAGGATTATTAGGAATTTTACTTCCTAAATTTTTGGCTTTTAAAACCCACCGATTTTTTTTATTTTTTTTTTAAGAATTCATACACCATTTATGTGGCTTTTAATTTTTTTTTTCCTCTCAGTGCCATTCAGACTGATTCAGCAACACAGAGTTCATCATTAAGAGTTTTGGTTGATGTTGCCCCTCTCTGCTTACACAGGAACAGATATGGATATTAATTTTGTCAAACTGAAGGGTAGTTCAGAAAAAACAACTGCTAAAAGGGAGTGTTATTTCATTTCTTGGACACTTTATACAGTCTTTTTTGTTCAATGCATTTACTGTGCTATCAAAAATAGAGATGTCCTTTCACTTTGCCTGGTTCAATGAAATGTTATACTTGGAAGAATATGTTTTAAAAGTGACAAGTTTTATTGAACAACATCTAGACTGACAGAAAATCAATAAGGTATAATAAGATGACAGCAATGTTGATAATATAACAAATCCTTTAATAAAAATAGTGAAGAAATGTAGACGCAAGATAAATTCAATATACTTCTGTATGACACAAATATGTCTAGTAAATCTATTAAGGAAAAAAATTAAAAAGTGCCATTCCAACATCCTGAAATCGCAGACACAGTCTATATATAGTAAAGATATACCTCCTTGCCTGGATAAGGTTTTAAGGGTGATTTACTTACTTCTCAGTATTTTACAAACACATTATTGAATACATTCTTTGGATAGGAGACATCATGAGAAAATTTAAGATTTCAATGATCTTTCATGATCCTGACCAAGCCAAAACAAATACAGATGGCAACATTCAGACATGAACTCATTTGTCCTCAGTTTGAAGAACAAAGCAGTCACTGAGCTTGTTTTCATACAGCCACATAAGAAGAAAAGGACTGCTGTTAGGGGAATCCCTACCCCCTTTCTTGCACAACTAGAGTTAAAAAAAGGGAAGGAGAGATGGTGTGAAATGTCATTAACATTTTATTTGAAGTAAAGGTGGTTATTTAGGCTGCTACCAGAAAACAAGATTACAAGCAAATCCCTAGTCAAAAGAAGTGACTGGCAGAATCTGAAAGACTCATATTGCTCTGATTGCAGCTAAAGCCTAGCTAAACTTTACTATTAGTACATGATATTGTATCAGGAATAGCCAGAATTTAGCAAAGTGTAGATTACTCAGTAATAAATCACAATAAGAATGTGCAAAGTTACACTTTATTATATGTGTCTTCACATGGACAAAAATCTGCAGTTTCTTTGATGCCCATCAAGTCCTTTCACTTACATGCTTTACAGTTTTTGCTTTTCATCACACTGCAGCACAAACTTTGCCTTTTCACACTGCTGCAGTTGTGTGGTTTCTTTGTAGAGATTTCTGTTCTTTTAGATAACCAATGGGTTTAGTTACAACTATAATTAACATCAGTCTGTGAAAGTGAGCTGTAACTGTTGCCTAGGTATCCTTTGAAAAATAAGGCATACCATAGAGATTGGAAAATTATATAAAAAGATTAAAAGGATAGAGAATTTTCCTTTCAAGATGTTTTTTTCAGATGTGTAGCAACTCTTCAGCAGGAGAAATACAAGGAGACATTTAACTACCATGATGAGATGGCCTGCAGTTATTTTCTTTCACTGGTTAAGGAAGTTTTTTGAAAAAAAAAAAAAAAGAAAATCACCTGTACTAGTATGTGTCTACAGCTAGAAGACAGCAGTTTAAATGTACAGAGCATCACCCACTACTACAGAAAGGACATTTCTATTTAATGCTGCAGCTAGCTGAGAGTACAGTAAAGATTTTAGGTAGGAAACATCTTTTCTCAGGCTAAAATGTTGGTGAACTTGTATGAATACCAAATATGACGAAATTTGGGAATGACAAAAAAGATACATTGTTAAGCAAGAGATCTTTATCTGCCACAGGCTATACCTCAAGTAAAGGGGATGAATTAATGAGAACTGCATCCCCTTGCACAGTTTACCGAGTAACTGTTTGGTTTCAGATTTTCTGGACACCTAGGTTTCAGTTCAGTTTCCTATTTACAGCATGTCCAGAATGAATCCTGTACAGTTCCTGTCTCTAGAAGTAAGATGTAATATCCAAGAGCAGAAATGTATCCATTTTCAGTTATTCTGGTTTTAGAGATTTTGTTTCAAATAGACGCTTATTTAATGTAGTAGATTTATACTACACTCTACAACAAGGTTAGGTTGAGAGTCAAGATATAGGTTAGTTAGATTATGGGCAACCACAATGAACCTAATGAATTTAAAATGGCCTAATATATTCAAACAAATTATGTGTTTGATTAGATAACAGACATTGCAGTGACAGTAGTTGACCCTTCTGTAACCATCATTGTATAGGATTTATGACTTTACTACCTTTACATTCTCATAATTTACATTAATGACAGCAATTCTCTCTGAATCAAGTATCATTTTGATATCAACTATTATGACAGTAATACATTTCTGAAGGTGGCTACCTCCTCATAGTGAAATAGTAATAGTAATTTTCCCAGTGAGATCATTTTTTCCTGCTCACCCAGCCCCCATGTAGTAAAAACGCCTTTACTGCTTTCACACTATTGTTCTGACTGAAGGGGTGTGAGATTCCCAACAGCACTCCACACTCCCCACAGCCTCACCACTTCTTGGAAGATTGAGATTCTGCATTTACATACCCCTGCCCTTCTCTGTTCTCCAACTAGGGAAGAACTGACTCAGCCAAAGAAATCGTGATATGCTTTGTGATAACCCAATATGCTTCAAAGTTCAATGATTAAACAACTTTGCATCACATTTTTTTCTAATTATAGCCTGCCTGTAAGATCTTATCCCTGAATCAGAGCCTAAAGCATAATTCTACCTTCTGGTAATAATTCTATCTAATTATTTTCTACATTAAAATTGCTTGTTCGGATGGAGCTGGAAACTCAGGAAAGGGAAAATTAACTGTCTTATTGTAATGAATTTGTTTTATAACATGAGACCCCAAAGGAACTGGTGAAAAACACAAGACTCAAGACTTCTACAGCAAAAGGAAGCTTCCTGTCAAGCTGTACCCACCCTTTGAGTTGCCCTAATATAGAGACTTCCCAAAAAAACCCATCATCTTCTCTATCTGTAACCATAATGTAAAAAGCTTGGGCAGACTCATCAGAACAAGTCGAGGGCTTAAATGTCCGACCACTAGAGATCTGGCATACAGGTGTGCATCAGGAAACCCACAGATGCAAGAAGTTCACCTCAAGGCTTTAGCTTTGACCTTCAAGGCTCTACTTGGTTTTCTCCAAGGCGGGGCAGGTGTATTGGAAACCTGCCAGCTGTAACCTGTGTGTGAGTTTCTTGGGAGTGATAGATCCCAGCAGCCCCAGTCAGGAAACTACATGAAGTCGGTAGTAGCAAAATGAGGCTGCTTTAGTGCTTTCACATTACACATTTTTATCCCCTCTGCCAGTAATATTGGTGCTGTTTTCTCCATATGAGGAGCTCTTGGTGAATTCCAGTCTAAGGCACGCAATCACGTGGTTTTAATACATACTCACAGGGATTTATTAACACATAAATTTATTTTATTTTAATTTTATTTTATGTAAATGTGGGGGCGTGTGTTTTTTTTTTTAATCATCATGGATGACTAATTTAGAACAAGAACTGTTTAATTTAAAAATGCATAAAATTAAGTTTCTGATTTTAAATAGAAGGTAGAGATAAAACTGAGAAACAAAGCCAATTAATATTACAACCCTTAGAACTGTAAATGACCTAAAGGTGCTGTAAGATAAATAGTGTTGTTAATTCTTCACTATATCTTAAACACTGTAAATCATTAACTTCTTTTTCCTTAATAGAAATATTTCATTCACTATTTTTAACTAGTTGATGATTTTTCTGTAAAATTTAAAATAATTCCCTGAAATGGAAAAATTATAAAAAAGCAGTTAATTTTCCAAGTTTTATGAAGCAGTTTATCTGGAAAACCATTAACTTGCTTAACATTCTTATGATGGTCCCAAGAATTCTTACACTATGGCTTCCTTTCTAAATCACCTCTTTGCCTCTAATTATTTCTAAGACCTGTTAGTAAAGTATTTGCTTAATGTTCACTTGTAAAGCAGACTATTTAAGGAATATGCTGATCCATTGACTGAGGAAAGCGTGAGCTGAAAAACAATAAAGAATCCAGGCACCTTATCTAAATTTTAGAGGATATGTGACTTTAATTAATATTTCTTGCATAATTAAATCTAAATGAATTTACTTTTTATATTAGCTTAGTAATTCATTGTTAAACCACAACAAAACCTTGCATGAACACTATGATTCAATCTATGTATAGAGCATATCAATACAATTTTGTTTAAATTAATATTGTAAATCTTTCTTAAATATCCACAGGGCTTTACAGGCTTTTAACAAAATTACTTCAAAATGTCTTCTTGTCAAGCCAACATGACTTTCAATTGCAAGTAAAGATGCTTGAAACTCAGAGTAACTCACATGGTTTCAGAGCTGTGAGATGAAAATCAAATCATATTCAAGATTTAGAGCCAGAGGCAATTAGAAAATAAGGGAGAAATAATTGATGCTGTAATAACATCAGCTTGGATATCAGTGTCTGCTGCTTTACCAACAACGTGGTGTAAGGGAGCCTGTGCATGGAGGGAATCATCCGTAGTTCTCATAGCACTGAGTCACCAAAATCCATCTTCTGCCATTCTTCCTTCTCTGTTCTGTCATGGGGTGGAGAGAAGTATTCAAAAACACAGAAAATCTAGGTTAATACAGTCCCTCAGACACTGGGAAGCTCTAAAAAGCTTTTACCTGTTCAGAACCACCACCAGGAAAATCCATATGAGTCCATTTCAGGAAGGGCAGAGAGAACAGATAATATGTAGTTGTTTAAATGATATTTATGAAGAAAAAGAAAAAGTGCTACACTACTGGTAAGTAGTAGGAAGAAAATAAGAAAGTGAATAGTTCAAGAAAAGAGTAATACATTACGTCTGAGATGTTTTCAGCTACAGTATATTCTACTGAAATGTCAAGAATAAATATTCACAGCTAATCTGCTGAAATTAATGGTGAGAGAGCAATACAGTGTTCAATGTGGTTAAACCACAAAGAATAGTAACTACTAGATTGCAACATCATATTTACCTGTGCTCAGACCTTAGTGGGAAATACAGAAACAAGTTCTGTCACTGTGATTATGCACCATTTAGAGCTCTTATTTTGCAGCTTTGCTCATAGACCATTGCAGGATCCTTAAAGCAGCCTTTGTCATCTGACTGCCAGATTCTACGGTGCAAAGAAGGGTTGGCAAACACTGTAACATTTCACCCCCACAGATGCACAATACAACACCCCGCGTCATCAAAGGTCTTGGGGGCACTAGTTCGTTTGACTTATGTCAGGTATCTTTACTTGCAGTTTTTTTCTGCACCTCACCCACTGATGATCAGCTGAGTGGCACACAGGAACCATTTTTAGATGAGTGAATTTAGATTTTAATCCCTAAATAGTTCCAGGTTGTCACTTGATTTGCCTTCTTATAGCCCCACTGACTTGATGTAAACTGATCTAAAACTTCTGCCTTTGCTAATTCATAGTTTCAGGATTGTTTGTAAAGAAATTATTCTTAAAAAAATCTAATCCTTTTAATAACTCTGGTAACACTTCTTTAAAAAGTTGGCTTTATGCTATTGTTTCTGAAGAGCTAGCTCTAAATTTAAGTCATCATACCTTTTACACCTAATACTGGAAAAGAGCTCATCCACTGATACTCTGTCATTAGAGACAGGTAATATCTACATCTCCTTGTCATGAGATTTAAACTTCCAGAAGTTTACAAAGGTAAATAGAGGTTAATTACCTGAAGATCAGTTGAATAATTCCAGTGTAAGGAAAAGTGATTAAAAAGGCTTAATAAAATCATGTTACAAAATAGTCTACTGTTGAGTGATATACTGAACTAACCTAAAAGGCAGATGCCTGGAAATTTTATTTCTTTTAAAGTTTCCCATAGGGAACCATAAAAAAAAAAAAAAAAAAAAATACCAAAAAGAAAAAAAAACAAAAAAAAACAAAAAAAACCACATCCCCTTACATAAATTAATGGCTCCTATATTTCTGTTGCTCAGACTATCTTCAATGTACCTCAGTATGTACTGCACATAATTCTTCAATAACAAACCTCACCATAGCTCATAATGTGTTTGCAATTAATTATTAGTTTCCAGAGTAACATAATGTTAATATCTAAGTACATATAAATAGACGGTTTCCTTCCAATAAATTAAAATGACATTTTGTTTTTAAGTAGGACATAGTAGTTTATAGTTTCTACTGTTAGCAAATTCATTTGGGGTATGTTTTTGGTTTTCTTAATTTTTACAACTTTGTCAACAATCTTTTTATCCCAGGCAGATCAAATCGATAAGGTGTGTCCTTCTGAGTGTAATATAACTTTTCTTTTTCCATTTTGGAATTTAGCTGACTGAGGAACTGTGTCCATCTGAGGCATTTTCATCCAATAGCATTATATCTCTTCAATGAAACACACTTAAGGCCTGACTGAACTTTGCCTTACCTTTGCTACAAAAGTAGCAACCTGTTCAGAATTGTAGGATAAAATTCCTTGCCCAGGTGTACATCTTTCAATGGAGAGGCTTCATTAAAGAGTCTTTCTTAAAACAGAGCATGCTGTTATCTAAATCCTTTATATGAGGATTTGGAGAAAGGATTTTATAAAATCTCCCTAGACAGAGTTTGAAATTAGAAAAGCTGTTGAACATTTGGTCTGTGAAGACCAGTAACAAAATACCTACACAGAGGGTAATTTTGTGTAAATATAGCAAAAAATTTTGTTATATCTTTACACACATACTTGCACATAGAAAATTATGTTATAAAGTAAAGCATGTGATGCTTTGTAAAGCTATGTTGATGAGAGGTTGAGCAGTAGCATTTCAAATATAAGGTTTTAATTGGTTGGTTTGGTTTCTTGCATGAGATTTTATGAGTATTTTCATTGATTTCATTAAGAAATTCTTAATATATTCTGTATTTTAAATTCAAGCTACATAATTAGGCAGCAAATCATATGCTAATTGTATTGTAGCCTTAACATACAGGAGATTGGGTTTAAAGTATCTCAATTATTGTCCTTTATGAGGCCATAACAGCAGTCAGTAGTAATTCACACCCTTCCAGCTGAGTTATAGCTCTAGCTGGGTTCTAGTTCAAATAAAAAGCAAATATCTGAACTTGCTTAACTTAAATAAGACCTGCAGATAGCTTAAACCAGTCAGTTAGATTTTGCTCTATAATATATTAAGAGCAATCATTTCATCAAAAATAACTGAGAATCTCTTAAGAACATCAATATATTTTAGCTGAGGCTTTTTAAAAATCATTGCAATAGAACACAGTGTAAACAATGAATTTGATTATTTGTTGCCTGTACTGAATTATGCATTTAAAAATGCAAATAACTACTGCTTACATCAGTATAGTTAAGTTAGGTTGGAACCATCCTAAAAGTTTCTTAGCCTATACACTCTTATCCTTAGTATATGGATGTGTGAATTACCACAGTTATGATTATTTGACTAATTTTTTGATGAACTAGCAGAAAAGAAAAGCCAAGGATACCTTTTAAAAACTCTGTTAAATCTCTTATCAAATGGTTTCAGTGGGATTACTGCTTGTATAGCTAACATTGAACTTTTTTCATAAGGAAATATTTGCAAGGCACTTTAAAGTAATTTGGGCTTTTTTCTCATTACAATGATTACAAAATAACTGGGATAGAAAATTACACTCTCTAATGGATTTCTTCTCTTCTCCACACCTTCACGAACCTAACCATCTGTTCTCATCCACACTTCCCTGCCAAAAACCCTACTAGCTGCAATACATGATCACCTGTTAGCAATTTTTATGCTATACAAGTTGAGTGAAAGGATCTAAAGATTCACAGTTATGGCTCATACCTAATCAGAAATGGAAATATTGTACTTAAAACTTCCTTTGTCTGAAAATTTCAAAAAGTCAACTTTCCTCAGTAGTGAGAATACATACATATTTTGGGTCATTGCTTTCATTGTTCTCCATTATGACTATATATCACTAATGAAAGTAGCTATGACAGCTTGGAAAACATATTCCCAAAAAAGATCTCTGGGCAACAAATCCCAAAGGAGTAATCTGGAGGATGGCAAGAAGCTCTAGTAGAAAAATGTGTCAGCAGAGGCAAAATTCTTTCTACTGTTGCTGTACAATGAAAGTATATAAAAGTGGTCATTGAAGAAAAACACCAGAATCAACCACCTGAAGTGGCAAATTCTCACAATAATTTTCAAATGTAGCAGTATCTAAACAAAACTGTGTGACTACTATGAAAATGTTAATGATGGGAAGCTTAGTGGTGGTGGTTGTCATTTTTGTGAGAGTCTTCCCTCCCAGTCTGAGTGTGAATATATTTTTGCATTTACATTTCATTTCATTATTGCTCATAAAAAGTTAATAGAAGTACAGACTTGTCATTTATCTTAGTATACTATGACCTGGACACCTCCATATTTTTCTTTATAATGCTCTCCTGTTCAGTGTTGCATTGTCTTAAAACAGTAAATGTATACTTCAGACATCAAAATTCATCTCCAACTTCTCATCAAATTAAAATTGCACACCATTTTGCTATCCATCAGTCTTTTGATTGACGCAAATTGTTGGCTTTCACAGAATAAGACTTGAGCACAAGCCAAATGCATATCATACATTCACTGACTTGGCAAGAACATGGTTGCACTACTTAAAGCCCAGGCCAGTTTTGGGAGCTGATAAACCAGTCTTGGCCCACAGTGCCTAAATTTCCTTCTATCATCTGTTATTCAGCAACAAATTTATTGAACTGTGAAAAACAGGTTCATATTGTATGAACGTTCTTGAAACCTCTGCTTGGGAATTTTCATGTGGTGCATAGCTGAGTCCATGCCTGAAGCTGGCTGGAATCAGTTTCATCCGCAGAAACAGATGAGTTGAAAAACACATTCAACGATATCAGCTGTTCCTTTTATACAGGTATGCAGATTACTTGAATTTCAACAGTCTTTTAGAATAACTCAGGCAAAAAATCCATTTTTTTCTCCCCTTTTAAATATCTTTTAATTTGCAAAGAGAATACATACATGTTCTTATCTTTTTCTGAGCTGAAAAGTCAAATGTCACACGTTAAAATGGTATGCAGCCCTGAAGAGATTGTCTTGTTTACCTGAGTCAGTGAATCCTACCTGAATTTGTATTTTGGTAAACTGTGTAAAATACCCCAGTTTGAACTTGAGCTGATCACTGTTTTCAGTAGCTTTGACAAGTATTGTGATTCCTTTGTACCTGTTAATTTGAAGCATGAAAAATATGCAAAAGGAATGTATCTTTGTCTCCTAATGATACAGTTTGGAAAGGTAGATGTCCTCATAGCAGATTAATATACTCCATAATTACTAACTTGTAAATTTGTATAAGAATTTTCAGGCTTAACTTGCAGAGATAATTTCAGACATGTTCTCCCTTTTGCATTTGAAAAATAGAGCTGCACATCTTGCCCCTCACACCATTTATTGACATCTATTGGTAACAAGCACTACAAAATATCTAAAATTGCCAGCACCCTCAGGGTGGATAAAGTTGGGATTACTCAGTTACATAAAAACTGAAGGACATGATACATTGTCTTTAATTCTGTTTTTAGTATCTACCAACATGACTGAGACTAAATAATTTTGTAACTTTTGAAATCCAAATGTCTTTAATCCTAGAGTGTAATTTCTTCTTCCTTCAATCCTTCAGGTGTTTGTCTGCCTGGGCTTAACTCTAGTTGTGAGAAGAGAGCAGTGTGAGAATGATCCATGAGGGGCAAAATCTGCTCTGCCTTGCTTTGCAGTTGTGTTTAGCTGGGCTACCTGTCCCTTGTCCTGGTCAAACTGTGCCACAGCGGTGCTGAGGTGTCTCTGCTACACACCTGTGTGGTGTGGCTGACACCAGACCTACTCAGCTCACTTTGAACAGGTGAGGGGACAGTGGGGACTGAGCTTGGCAGTCACGTCCCCATCCTTTCCTGCCTAATTGTCACCATCAGCTGTTGGCTACCTTGCTCTCTGGAGCAGCCTGCCCTTGCTGCAACTTTGTGGTATTCTGCTGTGTTCTAAGCTGCCTGACACAGGAGGATTGAGTCTGTACTTTGATTGTGCCCTCGAGGAATCATCTTTCAAATTTGTGTGGTTTGTTCTTACTAGCCTAAGCAAATACTATGGAAAGTTTAGCTTAGGAAGATAGGAATTCAGGAGAGCATTATTGAATTTCTACATTTTCTCTAGTTCTCTTTCAGGGAGGTATGTACTTAACCCCTTCCAAAGAAAGCCACCAGCATAAGTCCTTACTTATTAACTCTTCAGCAACAGGTGTACACAACAAAAAATTACCCAATTTATGTAAAGGGAGAAAGGTCTTGGCACATATTAATGCATAACAAATACACCTTAGTCCTTCTCCCAAATGGGCAGCATCAGCAGCATAGTTGTCCTGCAGCCAGACATCTACAAAACATCTTCTGTGACTTTGTTGAACCAAACAGACAATGGCTATGGGAAGTTTCAGCTTGAGAACCTTAGGTGAGCTACACACGCATAGAGGTTCTGTCACATAAACTGTCCAAAGCAACGCAAACAACACCAACTGCATGAGGCTCTGATGTAGAGTGGGAAAGTGTTATTTAGATGTACTTTATGATCACCATTATTGATTGCTCTGTATCCCCTGATATTAATTTATAGAACCCAGCCTGCAGTTTAATTCTTATAAAACATCCCTGAGCAGGGAGATTTGGGTGCTTTTGTTGTATCGTTGCTGAAATACAGTTTACCAGCTACAGACTGGACTGTTGAATTATGCAAAAGAAATGCCAAAAAGAGACAATAATAATGTAGAATGAGGATAGAATGCCAAAAGAAAATAATTTTCTTGAAGAAGTGTCACACATAATAATATAAGCTATTTCTCAGTAGACAATGGGGGGGGAAAAAACACCCTGAAATAAAAGAAATAAATTATGTATTTCTACTGAAAAACAACATATGACCCAATGTATTTATCAGAAGTTATCTCCAAGTTTTGGGTTGAGTTTTTTTTAAAGAAATTTTAAGATCCAACAAACAGTGAAACTGAACATTTCAAACCACTCTGCTCTGAGAAATAGTTTGCCTTCAGTAACATGAGGGCAAAAGATAGCATATGATAAGAATAGAAAAAAAAAAAGAGAATAAAAACCTATTATTTTTATTACTGCTGCTATACTGGTAAGTGACTTACTGGAGACAGGAAAGTGACAGTCTCCTGCAGAAATAGAATACACATTAAATTGATAGCACTGAACGATTCATGACCTCATTTTATGCAATGTAGAAATCTGGATGTAAAGTCAAAATACAGATTGCCTCCTTCAGAGAAGTTACAGAGAAAAACCATTTTGAGGAAATCATTGCTAAAGAAGGAAAACATGGGGTTTGATAATGTGGAAATTCACAATATTCTTTAAGTGAGCCATATTTTTTTCTAGACAATTCGTAAGTCTTTAAATGCATGGCACTCTCCACTGAGCTTACTAGATTCCTTTTTGTTACCCCACAGGGGCAGTTTTCACTTAGTATGCACATAATTCCTATAAACTTTACAGGATTTATGCACATGCATCAAGGATAGAATAGATACCCTTGATCTTATGCCTGCATATTCCTAGTAGAGAGACTTTAAAACCAGGCAGAGGATAAAGTTTGCTAGCTCTGTGGTTTATTCTCTGAATCTTAAGTGTGGTAAGTGCAGAGAGATTTACACGGGGAAAAGGGAAACCACAGAAAAGGGAAAGCAAGACTGTTTAATGTCTTAAAAGTAAGACTGAGATATTAACATATTTTGATTGTTAATAGAATATAAACTTAGGTCCAAAACATTTCTTGTTTTTCTGAGAAGTAAAAACTTAGAAATATTTTTGGGGTTGATATTTTCAGCAATATTTTTTCATTGTGTGTTTTCTGATGTCTTTGGTCAAACTGAATAGGCGTTCCTTCATGCATATAATGTTCAACCAAAAATTTAGTACTTCTTCACTGATTGTGCAAAATATATACACAAAGTATATATAATGCATAAAACACAAAGTACTGAAATACTGCTAATCTACATTCAAAGAACTTTGATAATTCAGACCAAAAAAGACTATAATATCTGGCTGCTCTACACAGTTATAACAACTATATTGCAGCTAATAAGCAAAATTTAGTGGATTCATGGCCAAATAAAAAAATAAAAACTATAAAACAAAAACCTCAAAGAGACAAGTCTGTTTATGTGGAATCTTATCCAAGCTGGTCAAGAAACAGTTACAGTAGCTGTATTTCCTCACCTTTCCTTGCCAAACAGGTAATTCCATTCATGTCAAGGCAGTTCATGGGAAGTTGTTGGTCGTTTTCTTTCATTGTAGGAAATGTGACTCCCACCTCCTGCCTGCCCCTGCCCCGTCCTGGCTTTTCTCTAGAAACTGAGAGAAGTATCTTGCACTCATGTTTGCTCTTGATAAAGCAAACAGCAGGAGATAGTCTTCTTTCAAAGGAGAAATCGTGTGGCAAAACTCTGGGTCATGAAGAACAAGTGCATTGCATTCAGTACTACCTCTATTTTGGGAGAAAAATAAGTAACAAAATGAAGCATAGTCAGGAAGAATGCGTGGGATTCACACTTGGGTAAAGATTTATACTGTACCACCCATGGGTTTCACTTAGCATTACTAAATACAGATCCAGTACCTAACAATAAAGCAAGATATGTAATAACACCAGGGAAGAGTTCAGTGCTTCTCAAATTATAGGACAAACTGATGTCTCCTGTGAATAACTGGATTCAGCCTAAATGCTCCTAACAGTTAAAATGCTCCTTTCGTTAAAAGCACGCTTCAGTTTGTGCTGAGTTGAGGAGGACTTACTTGCTCAAAGCTAAAACAAATTTTTGAAATTGTAAGTTTACTGTTATTTTCCTACTAGTGTGGTATTTTTCCTCCTCTTTTATCTGTGCTTTACTTAGATCAGTGGGGAAGAGTTAAGGTTTATTTCTGCAAATGACTGACAGATCTTGCATCTCTATGAAATCCCTAAGGTAATGCAGTAGATTTGGACTGTGACTTACAGTTTAGTAAAAGGCTAAGGTATGTACCCTTACTAACACAGGATAAGAAAGTTTCATTTTATAAACAGATTGTATGTAGAAAAAAAAATCATATAATCATAGTTTCTTTGAAAATACACCGTTTTGCTTTTTTTGCATAAGAAGCCTGATTACAATCAGCAAAGGCCAGACTAGAAGCTGCTGACTTGATGGTCCTAAAAACTTCCTTCCCTTATTCCTACTGTCTTTTTCTTGTTTGAGTAGACTAAAGAGTGAACAGTTTTAGCATAACTTTTTAAGTTCACCTATTCATTCTTATAATAGCTGATCAACATGAACAACAGAAAATTAAAATCCAAGTTAAAGGGTAACCTTTGTTGCAAGTATGTTTGTTAAGTTCTTCAGTCCAACACACTTTAACACAAAACAAGAAATCTGTAGGATTTAAATGCTGGGTTTTGTAATAACCAAGAGCAGTCCTTCTCTGTGAAAGATAACAATTCTAGGGAAAGACTTGCAAAAGTACATTAGTTTTAAGTAACCTCAGTGAAGTAAGTCTAGCCAGTTTGGGGTGTTTAGCAAACTTACTTTAGTAGTAGTAGTTATTTCAAAGAGATAATCTTCTGTAGAACACATAATCAATTTAAAAAACATTATATGTCATGCTTTATATAATAAGCAAACATAGAGATAAAGGAGTTCAGGTTTTCAGTATTTCAGAGTATGTGATATGAAACTATGTAATATACAAAGAGGTCAAAGTTACAAATTGCAAAAATTGCCAAAATCCTCTCCAGTTTTGAAACAATAAGTTACTTATTATAAAAATAAATATAAATATTTTATTTAGAATTAATATGTAATACATTTTAAAGAGTTCTTTTAATAGGCCTATTGTAGTCTGCTGGCAGAGAAGTCGTCCAAGAACTGATAATGGAAAGAGATTGTAAATGAAATATTGCTTGTTTTTTTCACAAAAAGTTTACAGATTGAAACATGTCTATTAACACTCGATTTTACTAAAATAGAGAGCAAGCTTCCTTTCCAAACACTCCAGTCTAATATGATCTATGTGCCTTATTTTATTTTACTTAAAGATCAGCAGGACTTTGACAATAGCTTCCAAGAACCTAATTATTTTCAAAATAATATTTTTTTCAGAACATCTAAAATCAAAGCTGTCTTTAAAGTCATATTTTGGAGATTAATCATGTTTGGATAGGTAGAAGCTCCAAACTGAGTAGTACTTTGAGACATTGAAATGTATAGCTCTGATTTATAATTGCCTTTTCTGTGTGTCACTCAAAGAGAGTGAGGCATTTTTAGATAAAAGGGCACAGTAAAGTGGCTAATGTGCTTGGATTTTCAATGATGCTGAGAAAAAAAATCCTAAACTTTTAGGTTTATGGTAGGATCAATGACAGCTAAGTTTTATCCATTTAGTTAGCCATATTGCTTTTTAAAACTAAATTTAAATTTCACACTTTATGGAAAAGATCCCCTTTTCAAGGATTTTGTCAGCTGTCCTTGTTTTCTTCTGCAAGGTTTTGCTGTAGAAAAACTAAGTGAAGAAAAAGGGGAAAACTGTCAGACTATTTTAGAGCATTAGATATATTAAATCACTCACATTGATATCATCATCTTCTTTGGCAACACTCTTAAGGGTGACAGAGAATCAAGCTTGTGTCGAGTTGTCAAATACTGGAAGAAATAGAAATAGAGGTAGACATAAATTAATCATACCAGCAATCTACTGTAAAAAAATATGTAAAGTATTTGACTCTCATCTAAAATAACTTGATATTTTGCCTAACATGCTAATATTTACTATCCAAAAACCAAAAAAAAACAAACAAACAAAGAAACAAACAAAAAATCCAAACCCCAAACTAAAACACCATCAAATCACTAATCAACATTTTATATAAATTACAGTCACAACTTCACTATTTTATTTGGAGTCATGTTAGACTGAATAAATGGTGTGGGTGAGCAGCCAGTTTTCCACAGCATATGTCAAGGAGCACCCTCTATACAGTAGCAGCTGAGAACAACTTTCTTCCCCCTGAGTTCACTTACTCCCTTGAGAAGAAGTCTTGCTGTGTACAGCAGAGAAGCAGACAGAGAGAAAAACTTAATTGGGATGTAAGGAACTGAAGTTTGTTACAATTCAGAAGTCAGTATGGCTTGGAACAGACCCGTCAGAAGAAACATTTGAATTTGGTTGGAAAGTGACTTTGAAGATCATCTAGTTCCAATTCCCTGCCATACACGTGGTCAACTTCCACTAGTCCAGGTTGCTCAGATCCCCATCCAACCTGACCTTGAGCACTTCCAGAGATGGGACATCCACAACTTCTCCAGACAACCTTTTCCACTACCTCACCCCCCACATCCCTCACAGTTAACATGCACAAAATACACAGTTGGAAGGATTTATTTACAAAATCTTTTATTCTTGTTCTGTTTCACCTTGAGCTTTCATAGGTATTTTTAAAGCGAGCTTCTTGCCTCTTTCTGTTCTAACAAAACCTGGGTTTTGTTGGTAAGAGCTATTCTGTCTTCAGCACTCACTGAACGTGGTTTTTCCAAATATCAGGGCAGATTTTAATGGTAACCAGAACCAGAATGTTTCTTTCATTTGGGTTTCCTTTTCTCCAAAGTTTTTGTTGTTCTTTGTTTTTTTGGTTTTTTTTTTATCCTTTAATCTAGAAGGGAAAAATATATTCTTTTGTAACAAGACAAAGTTTTTTTGTGTCTGCCAAAGTCACCCTGATACAGTCAGACTCCAAAATGCCAGAAAAGAAGGAATATTTTATACAGAAATAACCTCATGTCTTTTTTAATAGTAAGCTAAATATAATCTGATCACCTTTTAGACATTTACATATAAGAAGAAATAAGATTATTATTTTTTAATATATTCAAGAAAAGATACTATAAAGGTCAAATTCAGAATTCTCTGGCTTAAAATTCACATATTTTAGTTATATAAATGTTTACCTGACTTTCTCTCAATATCTATCAGATTGTAGACAAGACAGGAAATTTTCATTACTATGTCTATAGAGAAGAATGATGATGGTGAAGTTAATATTATTCCTGTTTTTCTAATTATGTAATTCACTAATATGCTATTTTTTTTTGAGAAATTTGTGGGGAAAAGTCAAAAGGACAGTGGAGTTTTACGGCAATAATGTTGGACTGTCTGAATTGCCTCTAAAGGCAGTGCATTAGAAGATGTCAACCAAAGATCACTATAACAGAAATATTTCTCCTTTGTTGAAAGCCCAGAGCAACTAAGTTTTCTTAAGAAAAGAAAGAAAATTAGTCATTAAGCCCTCAATTAACCAATTTTTTTTATTTCATTTCAATACTGGAAGCTGAGTAAAGGCAGAATTGGGTGATTAATTTCTGAAGATTTTATAGAATCAATGAAAAGACAAAGAAAGTTTATGAGATTAGGTTTTGTTTGGCTCATTAGATGTAGCTGCGGGTTTTGGCAGATCTGTTTTAAATCATCTCTGATTACATCTGCAGTGACTTCATACAGCTGTGCCAAGCCGGATGAGCTTGTTACTTGCTCAGCTCCATTAAATCCATATGGTCATTCAGAGAGGCCTCAGCTGCAAATGTATTACTGTTCATAGTCTCAATCAATGTCAGGGCTACCTGCAAGCTGTCCGCTCATGGCACCAACAGTGACTGTTTTTCTGAAAACAATATTGTCAAAAGTGATGTCATATAACCAGGGGATTACCAACTTGAATAAACTTAGAGTGAGAGCAAACCCAGAAAAAAAGCTGTACTCTCAGAAAGAATGGACAGGTGAAGGGAATTTAACATAATTTTTCCCCACCTGAACAATATAATTAATTTTATTTAAAATTTTTATGGTTCTAGTGTATATGCTGGTAAAAATTACACTGGCCAAATAAATTCCCTTTTTCTTAAAGCAACAAAAGAAGCAGAACTACTTTTAAGCTTTGGAAATTTTTGGATCCCACCATCAGGAAAAATAGTAGATGTTTCATCCCCAGCCTTCTGTCACCTTCTGCTTTGTCAAAGACACTTTTGATACTACAGCTGCCTGAAGAATAGGCAAACCTAGAGTCAGGGCTATGCAATCAGGAATCCATAATGGTAATATATCACCTATTATGTTCTTTTAGTGTAATTCCACTAGTTTCTAATTCTGGAATTCAAACTCAGAATTCAGACATCAATAGCCATAAATTCTAATAAGTCAACATTTACCTTTTTGATATCAAAGAAGAAAATAATTTAGAATATGAAGCTCTATGAAAATGGGATTAGATGGGTGTTAATCTAAGTCCTGGGTCTGGAGGACAGATGGAGAAGAAACTGAAGTCCTTACTTGTACTAAGTTTTTTAAATCTAATAAATATCCTCAAGGACTTAGTTTTATAATAAATTTTGCAGAAGGAAATGTTCTTTATAATGAAATTCATTTTAAAATTACGTGTTCCAATTTTGTAATGGAGTTGTATTTTAAAGGACAGCAATATTCACAGATAAATGCCCTTGACTATTTTGTTTTACTCTAAACAGAGTTGAGTGTGTATGAGCACTCCATGACCTTATATGAAGTTGTGGACAATTCCCGTAGCTAAATGGGAGAAACTCACCTAAACATATGGTCACAGAATCATATTCAGAACTTTTTGGGTTGGAGGGATCCTAAATATCATTTAGTTCCACAATCCCAGCCATGGGCAGGGATACCTTCCACTAGAAGAGGTTGCCCAGGGCCCTATAACATCTGGTCCTGCGCATCTTCATTTTTAGGTGTTTTGGCAACACTTTGCCAAAAAAAGGGAAAGTAAAAGAAAACAAAGACAATATCCATAAATGTTTGTTGTCGAGTTAAGTCAATGTATGTTTTGGTCATGACATTTATTATACATACAATTAGGCAAGACTTAGTCAAAGAATATAGTTTTATGAAAAGAAAGAAGTTAGCAAGGTCTATAATTCACAGTGTGTCAAGAGAAGATGAATTGGAACTCAAATCAAAGTGTAATTAATTTTATTGCCAAAGATGTTTTCACATAATACATTTTGTCCTTAGCTCTTTGAAAAGAAGATTACCTTTAATAAAAAACTTTGAAAGCACTAGTCAAAAATTTGCCTTGGACTAATTGTTTATCTTTTCCATTACTTAATAAAGAATAAATATTTGTGCATATTCAAAAATATTATGCCAATCCCGATTTTTTATTACAAAAATAATAGATTCTATGATTTCACACAAAACTAATTTATTTCATCAGTCAAGAATTCACATACACTAGTTTTAAAGCTACACTTGTCAACTGTAGGTAAACTTTCTACTGTAGTAATTTTACTGTCTAGATAATACTCCCCTTGTTTCATATAGAGTTATGTCAAGTAAGCAAGGAGAAGTAGCACAAAGGAAGCTCGATTCAAGTGCATTTATTTATCCATATGTGTATAGTTCATCTTATACTATATTTATGTTTACACACAATAGTTCTTCAGAGAACACAACATTTTTAAATTAACTGCTCAGAAACAGTAAGGTCTTGATCTCATTCTCTTCTGCATAACCATTAGGATACAAACTTAATTCCACAACCACAGCAGTCCTGTACATCAAAAGGAGAGTGCTCACTTAATAGTAACTTTACGGAGTTTTCTCTTTCTTCAGTTTGAAAACCTCAAATCTTATACTCTCTGTGTTGTTAAATCGTGCTAAAAAAAAAAACAAACCCCAAATTCTTCCCCAATTGACTGTTTGTAACACAATGATATCCATTTTGAAGATGACCCCAAAAGCTGAGGAGGCACAGGTCTTTTGCTACCTTCTAAAATAAAGGAATTTTAAATATTGATCTTTTTCACTCCTTGCTGCCAAAATATCTTTAAGGATATAGGCATGAGAGACTAAGCTAAAACTCATGTGAAGTGTCTGTGTTTCAGAGCACTGAGTAGTATATAAAAGGCTAAGAATTGTCTTTATTTGCACAGCTGGAAGCATACAAAATTTCCAAATGCCCAACTAGGCAAACAGGCTGTGAAATACAGAAAGCAAGTGATGAGACACAGAAGGCTTTTCCGGCATAATATGCAGGTGTAAAGTATCTTTAACATTGGCTCAAGTTTTGCAAGTTTTCTTCTCAAACTGTAATCAGCACATACAACGTGACATTTGCTTTAGTCTTAGAACTCATATTTTTAGCAGCAAGTCTGCAAGGTGAATTTCATGCTTTTTCAAATCCTTGGTGCAAATCCCCTACAGTCTCACAGTGCCTGGAGGAATGAAATAATTTCCTTAAATGATCCAGTTTGCAGAAAATAAAAACCAGAGTAATTTTGGAGAAGCTTTCCCCATGACCATTTAACTCAAGTGCACCATCTCACATAAGATGTTAGAGGCAAACTGTTTTACAAGCAATTAATGCTAAAGGCCCTAAGTGCACACAAGAATACCAACACTGTTCAGAATCATCACTAGTGAAAGGAAGACAAAACCTGCAGCTTTAGTTACTGACTTGGTAACTTCAAAAAGATTTATGCAAATATTGAGCAATGATCTGACTGAGCATCAGGAAGTTGGGAAAATTGTTCTGAGTGTGACAGTCTGGAGGAAACAGAGAAAGAAATGCCATTGCCTTATGTGGAATAATTCCCTTTAGTATGACAGAATATGAAGATCACTGTAACAGAAAGTTCTATAGAACAGTATTAGGCATGTAATGTGTAACAGTGCATATAAAATCCTGCCATTATTCACAGTATTTCTGATTTAATACTTTGGTATTAACTTCACATTTCTGTAACTAAAAAAACCCCAAAAAAATATTATAATTAAATAACATTCACACTGAGAGCACCTTCCACTGCAGTCAGTAAAGGAAGGTTTTGCTCAGAAATTCTAGACTTGCGCTGCAACAGAAACAGCAATAAGTTAGTTCTCATTTAAATAAATAAGTGTTAGGTAAGGAAAAGAGATTACATTCTCAACAATTATTTCCATAGACCTAATCAAAAGATGTGGGCACATAGAGTCTTCAGAAGCCATAAATGCAGGTGAGATGAATATTAAGTCAGGTCTTAAAAATTAAAAATTAAAAATTGTTGTACAGCTGATCATTTATTTACAGTTAGATTTATAAAACACTCTTGGCTCCAAATCACACTTGTCGGTACCAAGGCTGGCAATACTGCTCTCAGAACTGAATGAGACAACCTTATTTGAGGCACTCAAATCTAGGGAATATGAAGGCGCTCTGAAATATATGTGTATATCAAGATACATATGTATGTATGGGTCTATATTATATATATACACACACACACATATTACATGTACTAGAATATATTGTATGCATAATTATATGTATATAGTATGCATATTACAGGCAATATATAGTGAATAAAGTTATTCAATGTGTTTAAACATTGCATATATAATTCTGAAGGGTATGCTATATATACATAAAATATGTTATAAACTTCATATGTTATGTATGTAAAATATTTTGCAGAAGACATCGTCTGGGGTATAGTCAACAAAAACACAGAGTTTATCAGACTCTAAAAAGGCTACTTTCACTGCAAAGATAACTCTTTAAAAAGATTCATGTCAAAGCCTGATATAGGCATCTGTAATCATATGTGTTGCTATTACAATTTGACAGAACCAGATACAGATCCCACTCTCTTTCAAAAGACTTTTTAATAGTAAATAGGAAGGTGAGTGAAAGTAAAGACCTTTCATAGCTCTAAGTATAACTCAAACAACAGCTATCTATACAAGAAAATTAGCATATTATTTACATTTCCAGTGTAAAAGTTTATATGTAACCAAATTTCTCCTGATTTTACTTACTGCACTTGTGAGATTTAAGCTAAGTAGATATTTTCTCTTTTACATTACGTATAGCAATTATGATCACTCAGCTTGACCATAAATTTTATTTTTATTATTCCAAAAGAGCCTGAACTTACAGTCTGAATAGACAATGCTCATCAGTGCCTACATCTAAGAATGCCACAAATTTGAAAAACGAAGAAGCCACTGGACATGCAGAAATATCTGGTTTTAAAGTTCCACTTTTCATTCCCAGCTTCTTGGAATTTTTTCTCCTTTCTCAATTTCAGTTAGGAGCTATGAGAACAAGATGCACATTTAGGCTTCCTTATTCACCCTTGATTTAATTCTTCAAGCAGAATGTTTCTTGTGTTTTCATCTCTATCTCTAAATCAACTGAAACATTTGTATAGTTCTTTGGTTTTGTTGACCTTCTCAGAGCAGTTGTGTGGTACCAATCAGTCCTTCCACATTTTTAAAAGAATAATAGAATAACACTTATACTTTTTCAAAAGAGTATAAAACAAAACAAACAAAAACCAAACAACAACAAAACAAAGAAACAAAAAAAACCCAACAAACAAGTCTCTAATTGCTTTTGTACATGCATGTTGTATGAAACCCACGTTAAAAGGTGAGCCAATAAATGGTACTATTCAAGTTTCAAAACAGCTAAAAGGGTATTACATTCTCAGTTACACTTTATCTTATATAAAGAATTCAAACTGTACTGGAAAATCATACAATTAGATGAACAGCTCTTTAAATTTGGTGTAGCAATTTATTGATACTACCTTAAGTCACCTTATCTGAATGGCTCCAAGTTCAGTCCTCAGGCATTAAAACCAGACTCCTTTGCATTAAAAACAAACAAACAAAAAGTTCCTTTTCTAATATGCTCTGTTTCAATAGTTTATAGAGCCAATTACCCTAGAAACACATAATACTGTTTTTTAATAAGCTCTTAATGTGTTTATTTCCTGATAAATGTTAAAAGGCATGAGTTTTAAAAGAAAGAAAACCATAATTCATTAGAAAGTGCACTCTTATAGGCTTTAGCAGCAACATGTAGGTTGTCTACATTCTGTACATAAATAAATAAGCAGTTAAAATGACCTTTATAGCTAAATCTCTAATGCAGAAAAAGTCAGCAGATTAAATTGTTCCCTCATGCTCATTGTTAATGAGATTCACCTGTTAAGCAAATCCAACTGATTAATACCTGCTGGTTTTGAATAAAAAACAGCTCTGATGATTAGCTCAGCTAGTTTTCATTTCAAAGAATAACCTTAAGGTACTGGTGTTGTAAGTCTTGAGGAGAGCTATATGATTGCCAAAATGTGGTGCACACTGTCCACTAAATAAAATTTTAATCAAAAGGTGAAGGGGAGAAAAGTTTTCTTATTTTCCTCTTCTTCAGTAGAATCTTTACTGCATTTCATCACTATGAAGAGTTTGAAGATATGCTGTTTAATGCATTTATCATGCTGTCAGAACCATCTAGTTTACTTTATCCCCTGGTATTTACCCATACGCTGAGTGTTGTGTACGTAGTCCTTAATTTCTAAGCCAGATATTTTCCAGCCAGATACAGGTGTCCGAGTGAAAGCTAAGGGTAACTTTCAACAGAAGGGATGGCAGATAAGTGAGAGATATGGAAAGACTGAGTGTATATCCTGCAGAATATGGTATTCTTTTTGCTCCTTGGCTATCTCAGCAGGCTCATGTGAAAGCACTTTATAGTATCAAGTGAGGGGATAGACAGGTAGGGTAGGGACTGGTGGATTAGTGGCAAATCCTCTTATCTGCTCAGGAGAGCAGAGCAATCAATGCTACTTCTACTAACAGGAAGTATTCTAATTACAAACACATGCTATTTTATAATGTTCATATTCCTGTGTACAGTTTGAGCATGCAATTTTGGCTTGTTTTTATAACACTATAATCATCTCAGTGTGACTTGTGTTGAGGCATGAAGAGTTAGGATATTCATTTTGGCCTATGGATTTTTTTGTGGTTTGATTTTTTTTGTGGATGGACCTGTACAGTCGTGAGAAATGTGGAAAATTCCTTTGTTTTGGGGATAGTCCAAATTTACAATATTAAAAACACTAAGCCAATGCAAACATTTGCTTAAAAGATGCCTAAAGGGATTAAACTTATCTTTACCTTATAGTTGCAGCTGTCTCATGCAGTTAAATTTAATGAAAATTTAATTAAACTAATTTGTATATGGTGAGACATTCATTATGATGTGCCAGACTTTCTCTTT